>CM063244.1:9278054-9846411 GCA_032158295.1 Pycnopodia helianthoides | reverse complement strand
TGGACAGCTATCTTGACCCCTAAAACCCATGGTCAGGATGACCAAAAAATAACCCCCTAAAATGGATGGTTTCATCAAGCCAGTTGCTGGGATGGTAATTATTTCAAATTCATAAATACCCGGGACAGTTTATCCATTCTGATTGGTTGAGAAAAGATCACATGGCCATGTTTAAACGTACAATATAAAAGCTGTGACAAGTGTTTAATTATGCACGCGGCGCGCATGCTGACAAGTGATGCTACTTTAGGCGTAACGCAATCAATACGTACTGGTACTCAATGTGAAATCTATTAGTATGCACGTCCACTTGCAGGCGTCGTTTCGCAATCATTGGTCCAATTGAGAGCGACGTTCAACGGTTTTGTGTACTTGCACGTACTAATAGATTTTACATTTTGTACCGGTATGTATTGATTGTGTTGGCTTGAGCGCCACACGTATGTTTAAACACTTCTCACCGTGTTTGTATCGCACGTTTAAACATGGCCACATGGTCTCCTCTCAACCAATCAGAACGGATAAACTGTCCCGGGTATTTATGAATGCTGGTTAAAATTGAAATGAGAGCGTAATAAAACAATGTCAACAACTTTAATATTGGTTTTTTTTTTATTTGTCGACCATGTAGAGCGTGGAAGTTTCTGCAAGTAGAGTGTGGAAAGAAATGAGGGATTTGAGCAACCACGAAGTCAGCGTAACACATGACGGTAAATATATCGGGGAAATCCATTTTAGGTCAATTTTTTACGTCCTGAACCAGTTGTATCTGTCAGTACTGCGACAATTTTCACCCCTGTGTAGTAGGGTCACATCTTTGCATTGACAGGAAACTTTTTCTATTGTGCAATATTCGAAATGGTTGCCGATGCTATCATGAAAAACATATCATGTTATAGCTTTGGAACTATGCAGATGACCTAGATGGACAAAAGAGATGTCATTTTCCACTATTTCATCTTGCATTACAAACCACTGGAATGGTAATTGTAGAGTTTGGGGATCATTCTCACCTCTCGTGTGGCGCAGGCTATAACTCGTGTCATGCTGGCATTTTGTAGAGTTGCGTCAACCTCGTTGGACGGCGGGATATGACCCTTCCGCATTAGAAAAATGAATGCTGGCGTACCTGCCAATTGTTCAGATGTAATCAGACTCAGCCCAATTTTTAAGTTTTAGTACCCCCCAAAAAATGGACCAATTCAAATTTTTGAAAAATGAGAGGACAGTTAAGAAAAGAGGGCGCTATTTACTAAATGGCAATGCGACATTTAGTCACAACGACACGAGCGACGACTGGTAGGGAATGTTTTCTTCTTCTGAGCCAAAGTTTGCCTTAAGGTAACTTTTGGAGATTCAGATTTCCGTGGTGTCCATTTGTGAATGCTGCAGCCGGAGTTGTGGTTAGTACCTGCTATCACCTCGCTGAACGTGGATGGATTCAATGTTCTTGATGAAAATACTGTTTTTCAAAAAGTCAACACTGTGTTAAGCTGAAACTTTCACAGCTGACTTTTATTGTATCTTTTTAAAGATAACTTCTGCTGTAAATCAGAATTATTTTGACAAAAACCAAACGACAACCCTACCTTTAATATGAATCTACCTGGCCCTCCGTTAAATCGGGACCCGAGATTTTCAAGTCAGAATCTTTTGTCAGACCAGAAGCTGAACGCTTTCATTAATTATCTACATGCATTGGTTTGTACGTAGCACTCTGAGGGCACGTCTGTTTTGGGTGTTTTTTTTTCACGAAGTGACAAATTTTTTAAAGGAATTTATTACTCATTAAATCAATTGCAAGATCATGACTTCTAACTCTGTTTTGTTTCCCCATGACTAGTTTACTTGAAGTTGTACCAACTGAGCAAGCCGCGGAATCTCCACTATGACTGTCTACTGATTGACGAGGCTCAGGACCTTACACCAGGTCAGATATTTCAAGCATTAGGGAGAGATACACTGCAGTGGGACAACAATGTTATTTCTTCCCTTTTTGTGCCAAATTTTGATGTCGCTAGGAGCTTGAATCGATCCCCTTGGCCGAACAAGCAGAGTTTGGGAAGGATGGGTTATTTAGAAATAGGGTCATGGGAAGTGTACAGTTTGTTCACAAGTCTTTGGAAGTGTTGTTCTCACATAGCAAAAAGAGTATTTACTATTATGATTTGACACTGATATAATATGTCAAAAAGTCACAAAATTTCTCACTGGATCCACCATCAAGAAGATGGCCGACAAAATGGCTGCCCCGATGTATGATCATGAGCAACAACCCCAAAGAAGGAGAAGGTTGTGTCATGTTTGATTTTCTTTGATTTTGAATGTTCCAGCCCAGCAGGATATTCTCATGAATCAACCCTGCTCTAAGATACTCGTTGGTGATGATCATCAACAGATCTACAGCTTCCGTGGTGCCACCAATGCCATGAGCAGAGTACACAGTCAACACACATTCCACCTCACACAAGTATGAGGACCTTTTTTTGTCATACAAATTTCGTCGTCTTTTTTAGAAGACGATGTAATATTGTCTTCAAGGATGAAGCAGAATTATTGTTATTTTTGTATATTTCTGGTAATGAAACCAAGGATGCCTATTAAGTGAACTTGATCACTATAGCTTGCAAGCCTGAGGAAACCTGTGTACAAGGGTGCTTGCTATGTGAACCAGAAACACTGGGGTTAACCCTTACCCTTCCACAAAAAGTGTTCTGCTTCTTTTACGTGCACTACCAATCCTAGTACTCGGGACCTATGGCTTAATGTCCCATCCGAAGGACAAAAGCAATTATGGTAAAGTACCTTGCACAAGGACACAAGTGCCACGACAGAGACTCGAACCCACACTCTGCTGATCAGAAACACAAGAGCTTGAGTCCAGTGCTCTTAACCGCTTGGCCACGACACGCCACAAATAAATTTATTTAAACGAAAGTTTATAATGTGCGTACACAAAATCCCTGACAAAACAACAACAGTTTTGGGACCTACAGTTTAATGTCCAATCTGAAGAACAAAAGCAATTATGGTAATTTGTAGATTGCTCAAAGACACAAGTGTCAAGACTAAGACTCAAACCCACACTCTGCTGATCAGAAACACCAGAGCTTGAGTCTGGTGCTCTCAACTGCTTGGCAACAACTCACCAGAATATAATTTGTTTTTTCTTGATACTGATGTTTGATTAGCAGATGGGTTGGGGTTTGAATCACACCCCATATGTTTTATAACAGGGCTTAGGGAAAGTACTGAGTGTACAGTGCTTTACTATCTGAGTCTGAGTCCTCAATGTTGAGTTGCAGTCCCAAGTCCTACAAGCAATTTGAGTCAAATCTGAATCTGAGTCTTGAGTCACAAAGGTCGAGCCTGAGTCCCTGAAATGAGTCACTCGAGCCGAAAAAAAATATTGATCTGAGTCCAGACAGTCGGGTTGCTGACTATTATGACTCTAGTCCAAGTTTGAATCATCAAAGATTTAACTCGAGTCGGACTTGAGTACAACATTGTCTGCATACACACTATGTATAAAACTAACTTGTATTTTTTCTGCCTCCAGTCATTCCGTTTTGGCCCCGGGATTGCCTACATAGCAGACTGCACACTGGAGAGGTCTTTAACGAAGGTCAGACATATCCTGGTTGGGAAAATGCAACAAGGTAAACCGGAAGGATGACGTTTATTGAGTTCCTCCATTTTTATTAATTTGAAAGACCCTGAGGGAGTATTTAGATACTGTGTCAAGATCTTTGGGCCTGGTGAGACGTGTTAAAGATTGCAAGCAACTTAGTGGTAGCAAACTGCTCTGCATGTACATGTACAACAGTCACTTTGGTAGTGCTAGATAGGCCTACATTGAGGTAGCAAACTGCTTTGCATGTACATGTACAATAAACACTTTGGTAGTGCTAGATAGGCCTACATTGAGGTAGCAAACTGCTTTGCATGTACATGTACAATAAACACTTTGGTAGTGCTAGATAGGCCTACATTGAGGTAGCAAACTGCTCTGCATGTACATGTACAATAAACACTTTGGTAGTGCTAGATAGGCCTACATTGAGGTAGCAAACTGCTCTGCATGTACATGTACAATAAACACTTTGGTAGTGCTAGATAGGCCTACATTGAGGTAGCAAACTGCTTTGCATGTACATGTACAACAATCACTTTGGTAGTGCAAGATACATTGAGGTAGCAAACTGCTTTGCATGTACATGTACAATAAACACTTTGGTAGTGCTAGATACATTGAGGTAGCAAACTGCTCTGCATGTACATGTA
Organism: Pycnopodia helianthoides; assembly: GCA_032158295.1. Taxonomy (NCBI): domain Eukaryota; kingdom Metazoa; phylum Echinodermata; class Asteroidea; order Forcipulatida; family Asteriidae; genus Pycnopodia; species Pycnopodia helianthoides. The sequence goes on along the minus strand of CM063244.1, from coordinate 9,842,127 downwards.
CAACAAACACTTTGGTAGTGCTAGATAGGCCTACATTGAGGTAGCAAACTGCTTTGCATGTACATGTACAATAAACACTTTGGTAGTGCTAGATACATTGAGGTAGCAAACTGCTCTGCATGTACATGTACAACAAACACTTTGGTAGCGCTAGATAGGCCTACATTGAGGTAGCAAACTGCTCTGCATGTACATGTACAATAAACACTTTGGTAGTGCTAGATAGGCCTACATTGAGGTAGCAAACTGCTCTGCATGTACATGTACAATAAACACTTTGGTAGTGCTAGATAGGCCTACATTGAGGTAGCAAACTGCTTTGCATGTACATGTACAACAATCACTTTGGTAGTGCAAGATACATTGAGGTAGCAAACTGCTTTGCATGTACATGTACAATAAACACTTGGTAGTGCTAGATACATTGAGGTAGCAAACTGCTCTGCATGTACATGTACAACAACACTTTGGTAGTCTAGATAGGCCTACATTGAGGTAGCAAACTGCTTTGCATGTACATGTACAACAAACACTTTGGTAGTGCTAGATACATTGAGGTAGCAAACTGCTCTGCATGTACATGTACAACAAACACTTTGGTAGCTAGATACATTGAGGTAGCAAACTGCTCTTGCATGTACATGTACAAAAACACTTTGGTAGTACTAGATACATTGAGGTAGCAAACTGCTCTGCATGTCATGTACAACAAACACTTTGGTAGTACTAGATACAATTGAGGTAGCAAACTGCTTGCATGTACATGTACAACAACACTTTGGTAGTGCTAGATACATTGAGGTAGCAAACTGCTCTGCATGTACATGTACAACAAACACTTTGGTAGGCTAGATACACATTGAGGTAGCAAACTGCTCTGCATGTACATGTACAACAAACACTTTGGTAGTGCTAGATACATTGAGGTAGCAAACTGCTCTGCATGTACATGTACAATAAACACTTGGTAGTGACTAGATACATTGAGGTAGCAAACTGCTCTGCATGTACATGTACAACAAACACTTTGGTAGTACTAGATACACATTGAGGTAGCAAACTGCTCTGCATGTACATGTACAAAAACACTTTGGTAGTGCTAGAATACATTGAGGTAGCAAACTGCTTTACATGTCAAGTACAACAAACACTTTGGTAGTACTAGATACATTGAGGTGTGCAATTTTCCAGTTGATTTCCTCATTTTTTGTTTCTCAGCTATACCGTTGAAAATTTGAAAAACACAGTTTTGCTCTCTTTTTTTTTCTTCTGTTTTGGGATGAACTGAAGTTGCATGCCTGTGTATGTTTTCTGACGGTGTCTTTCTGGCCCAAGAAAATATTCGACCAATTATGGATGCATGTGAGTGCAATGTCTCAGAATAATGTCACAAGGTAAAATTTGGATTACTCCATTTCACAAGGCAATAAAATGGAAAAGCCAAATTTCATAGACCTGCTTTAAGCAGAACGTATTGCTGAACAGTTATCTGCGTAGCAGAAATGAGCAGGATGCCAGTCGCAAGACTGTACATGAGAAATGGTAGTATGGCTGGTAACCATATTCTGGTAAGCATAGTTTTGTTGTGCTTAGCTTCTTTTTGTGCTTATAAGCAGCTCTATGAAATTGGGCCCTGCCAGGCAGATATGAGTTTGTCGTGAGCCCGTGAGAAAGGGAGTAAGCAACTAATGTGCAAAATTGTGTTTCAGGACAATTTGGCGTGAAAGGTTTTCTGCCATTCGTAAATCATTATACGAAGGTTAAATTTGCATGTGAATGGAAAACATCTCTTGGGTTGATTCTAGCAACAAAAGTGTAACAGTAATGGCACTTTTTTTTTGTCAGGGCCATTTTATTGCTTCTGGCCTTCTGTAACTGGAAAAAAGAACTTTGTGTGCCGGGAAGAAGGGCGTAGAGTCTTACACCCTTCTTCCTGGCACAGAACGAGTTGGGAATACATGGATTAACCACCATCTTTGATGAAAAACAATGGAATCTACGCAGCGTGAGAGTTGGCAGTGCCATCATACACTCAGACCAATGTACTTCATGCGATGCACATTTTGCATCAACACATGGCGCGCGTGTAAGAGTTCCTCATAGATGTGGAATACTCATGTTGACCCTACAGATCATATAGACGGTGAGGAGTTGGGCCAAGTTGCCATCATCACTCGGACCAATGTCACTCTCTTCAGAGAAGCTGTCAATATTGTAAAGGCAGACACTACCACCATGATATCGTTCGCTGGGGTAAGAATTCACTCATACGGGGATGTAGTATCTATTTAATACAAACATAGTTGATTCTAGCTTATAGCTACGTTGATTCACACACTTTAGACATAAAGTGATAACATCCACACATTGTTGATTCTTATTGAAATACCTTAATCCTCGCATTCAGGGCACAGATGGATATGGCATGGATATTATCCACACATTGTTGATTCTAGTTAAGATATACTTTGATTTTGGTTGTGGTGCAGATTTGCCACTTTGAAAAATGATGATAATATCATCCACACATTGTTCTTATTCGGATACTTTGATCCACACATTTAGGGCATAAAGTGATCCACACATTGTTGACTGTAATTGAGATTTACATTTGAAAAATTATGCAGACTCCAAAACAGCGAATGCAATATTCTACAAACACGGAATTTTGGTTGTGGTACAGTTTTCGCCACTTATCATCCACACATTGTTTGTTCTAACTTGAATACTTTGATCCACACATTTAGGGCATAAAGTGATCCACAAATTGTTGATTGTTATAGAGATTAACATTTGAAAACTTAAGCAGACTCCAAACAGCAAATATGATATTCTCCAAACACAGAATTTTTGTTGTGGTGTAGATTCGCCACTTTGCGAAAACGATGACGATTTCATCCACACCTTGTTCTAATTTGGATACTTTGATCCACACATTGTTGGTTGTTATTGAGACATACATTTGAATCCACACATTCAGGGCATAGAGGGGTATGGTATGGAGATGATTCTTGATATCTACCAGCTACAGCTGCCACAGTCGGGTAAGTAGGGAATAGGAAAAAGTCAGTCGAGCCAAATTCCATGAACCTATACTACCCATTAGCAAAAGATCGACGCTTATGGAAAATGCCATACTTATATAAGTTAAAGAGGTTGGGGCACGCTAGAGGTCACTCTTTAAAAAAAGTTTTACATCCCTAAATACACCTATACATGTATCTGCCAAGAAAACACTGTGACAGAGTTATAGAATAAATGGTTATTTGTTTACAACACAGTTTCCAAGCCTCTTTTCACCCCCGCCTTCACTCAAAATCGGAACAACAGCAGTCGGTGCCAGAAAGTTGTTGCCAGCAGTACGTACCCCTCTGTCAAAGGCTGTTTGTTGTTACTCATTGAAGCATTGCTCAGTACAGACCATCCGGGCATTCAGTACGTATAGTGACATCATGTTTGTTTGCTGCCCTCATTTACAGGATTTTGATAAATTTAGGCAGCGGGCTAGTGAATGGAGTAAAAAGTCCTTGCAAATATCACTTCTTTTGTTAATGTAATGTAAAAAAAAAAATGCAACATATTATAGAAAGCAGAAAACAAAAAAATAACGTCAACTTCAATCACCATGGCCCATCCTCTTTAACCATAAACACGTCTCGCTGGTTCTGTATTCTGATTGGCTGAAACACGGTCACATAGGGTTCAATAAGCTTGGCATGAATTTGCACCGCCATGAACTGGACGGACGCACGTTGCGACATCGCGCGTGCGTAGTTTGCAAGAGTTCTGGAAGCTGGCAATAAACATTTTGACTGGTTACAGCGCCCTCTCATGATATGATTAGTGAACAGCAAGTAATAAAAAAAATGAATCTAAGGGAAACTAAAAGCGTTCCTTCAATGGGGGACTTTTGGGACGCTAGGTGGCAGTAGACTTACAAGGTAAATCCATTGTTCTTGGCAATGTGCGCATGCTTAGAACATACGTAAACAACGAAATGTTACCTGGTGTGTCAGCTGCAACCTAGCATTCAAAAGTTTCCCTTGTTGAACTGCTTATGGTTGACTTACTCATGAGTTAATTGTTTAATTAAAACAGTCTAGTTTAGAAACCATGGTTTTGTTTTTGGTTAGAACATACGTAAACAACAAAATGTTGCCTGGTATGTCTGACTTATGGTTGATTTATTCATGAGTTAATTAAAACAGTCCCGTTTAGAAACCCCGTCTGGTTTGTTTTTTTGGTGGTGGTGGGGGGGGGTGTGTCTTTTTAAATATTTTTGACTGAAGTATGTGAAGCATAAATTGGGGAAAAAATGGACTGGCGTAATTCAGTCACTAAAGTGCACATGTATCCCCCTCTAGCCTGTGGGTGAGGGTCCTGTTTTCCTCCGGACCCTCTTCTGGTCACTCACAGCCCTCTGGGTGCATATAGGCATGCACTAGTGACCTCATTGTCAGTCCATATGTGTATAATATTTCACAATGTACTTTTGGGGGGGGATCCTTTCCCTGAAGGGACATGTCGCCCTTGTTGGGCAATTTTGGGGCAGTAATGACGTCTCAAACATGACTACAAAGTCTTTTTTTTAAATCTGTTACAATAACCCCCCAAATTTGTCCCAAAACGTGGTATTTAAAAAACAATTGAGGTCATATGGCATATCTGAGCCAACAATTTATAAGCCTAGATTTTGTGCTATTTGAAAGCTCTTACTCTCACCTATTTTTTAGGGTTGATAAACCAGGATTGAAGTACCCCATTTTGGCCCGGAGGGTCACAACTATTATAATTTTTTACAATTTTCCGACAGAGAGAGTTGTTATCAAGAATCAACTAGTCAAGCATCATAAGTCGATAGCTTCCCTGAAGGAATATGCAAATCAGGTGGAAGAAATTGATTTACTCAATAAGGTCCGTATTGTGGAGCAATATAACATCAAGATTCCCGAGCTCATCAAGCTTATTCAGAGTAGAACCAGACATGAAAGCTTAGCAGGTTTGTAGACGTCTTCATTTTGATTGAATTCGTTTGGGCCTTCAGTCTTCAGTTTTCAGTAAAACAGTCCATTTGCAGCTTTTAATGGGCTATACTTGGATAAACCTGGAGTAAAGAAGGCTTGGAATTACACAGAGGCCACGGAGGCCATGGCCTCTGTTGCCCCTGGTCTTGGCCTTGGTGTCCCTTCAGAAGTTTCTCATAGACTTTTAGATTTTCCAATGGAAAGTGCCTTTTGCAAAATGAAAACGGCCTTGCCCTCTCAAAGATGGAATCCCAGGCCTGTGGGAGTGTCCTGCAAAGTCATTTATTAATTCTGCTTGTGAAGCCAAGGATTCTCAGAGAAGTGAACTTAATCACTATACTAGTCAAGAGCCCCACGGAGACAAGACAAGGAAGAAAGTTTCATTCTTAGATGTGGGAGGAAAAACCCCAGATAGTTATTCCAAGGAAAACGCACATAATCAGGAAGGGACTGAAAACCCAATCCACATAGTGCCCCTGGCAGGATTTGAACCGGGGTCCTAGAGGTAGAAGGCGAGGAAAGAAACCTCTCTACCAACCCGATTTCCCTTAACCCAAAGTCAGACAACTTCAAACACAAGGTATCAAACACAGTGGCATTTTAGACCACTGTAACGTGAGGTTAGAGACTTATCATTTTTTCCCCTCATTTTCATAAGGACTCCATCTAAAGTGGATCACAAAACTGAATTCGACCTTGGAGCCCCTCTTTACAGGAATAATCCGCTAGGATCGAAAAATATGACTTTTTTTTTCATTTTTGTCCTCTCTTTTTTGCAGCTTTTGTTCTCAGCACAGTGCACAAGAGCAAGGGACTAGAATTCGATACTGTGAAGATCACCGATGACTTTGCTATCAGAGCAAGCAGACAAAGTATGTTGGAATATATTTAGAATTGGTAATGTAAAACTTGAAGCTATATGCATGGTGCAAACAGATACTGTGTGTAAGTTTGCAGTAACACCATGTGCTAAATCTTGTTGGAGTAGTGGTGGCTCTGAGAAGAGCCGTTTGTAAGGTCTCAAAATTTCAGACAGTGTTCTAGAGCATGTAAATCAAAGAGCCTTGGACGTAAGCCATAGCCGATAATCAGCCATGGTATGCTGGAATCTCAGGACGCTCCGACTTGCCTTCTATTGAGCCGGATACAATGATAAACAATGGTGGTAGCCTGTCCATTCTTGTATGCCACATTTGTATAACAAAAAGGCAAAGGTCTGGAATCGGGGATTACACAATAACCCAAGATAAATTTCTCACTTTGACTCGACAGATTCATTAGGCGCTATTCAGGCGGATGAGCTCAATATGGTCTACGTTGCCTTGACTCGAGCCAAGAAAAGCCTTGTCCTGAATTCCAGCCTTTTGCAGTTTTTAGGTCTGTGTCCTGCAAAGGTACGTTTCAAGTTTATTTTTTCCTGAAGCAATTGTGTTTCGTAGTCTGGCTGTGTCCCCAGTAGCGGCTGCAGCTTGACCATCATGTCAACATGCACTGAAGCATGATCGGTCTCGCCGCGCCATTTTGTCCAGCATGCCTTGCTCGCTCATAACCCCTGAAATTGGTGCATTCAAATGTGCTCGAATCCAGCACATTTTAATTAGGCCTGTGGCCGATCAACTCTAGGCGCCCGCTCAAGTATGGTAACCCGCAAAAGAGGCCTGAAGTCAAAGAGCAACTGGTCCCCTCCCATTCTTCTTTGATCTTGTGATATGTCTAACTCTATGCAGTTTAGGGTGACAGTGTAAAAACAGGATTCATTTGAAATGGAATCGCGTCGAAATACTTGTATTTTCACACGCGCGTACTAAGCATTCTACAAGTGCCATACAAGCGCTCAGAATTGTTTAATTGTAGTCACTTTTGGGAGCCAATCAGCGTTGTTTTTCAGTACATCCCTACCAGGGGTTAGTGACGAGAGGTATCGATACGGCGCGCTGCCCATGGTAGCGAGGCTGTAGGATACCCTAAGAAACACCCTTAGCAACACAGTTAGCAACACCCTTGGCAACAGCCACAGCCATAGCCATAGTCGCCAAGTCAGACACAACCTTACATTGATTACGATAAAAGTGACTTGGTACATGCCGGGGCATTTCCTGGCTGGCAAGTTACTGCATTGTCAACTAGAAAGGTTTACTTTATGCATCGTAATTTCATCATAAGTTCAAGTGTTGTAAGAAAAAAAAAGCTGCACAAGTTTAGAGACGTCCTCCCTTCATATCGAAAGATGAAACAAGTTATTTATAGTTTTTTAGAATTTATAGTTTTCTTCCATTGAACTTTCTTCCAATTGTATAAATTGTGCCTGAAGGAAGTCCAGGCTCTGTGTGTCTTTTTGTAAACATGTGATGGGCGATGTGGTGTATCCCACTCTTACTAAAGCCATCCAGGAAAAAGGAAACATACAAATCGAGAGAACTTTCTCTGCCCAGATGGAGGAGTTTCTGGCACTTTCTTCCTCGCCTAAACCTGCCTTTTGGCACAAGATGACCTTGATCAGATATCAATAGATAGGTTGCAAATTGACGTAAACCGGCCATCTTTACGGGCAATTAGGAACACGCAGTCATGCATTTCGCTTGAGAACGGCGTGCAGTACGTGAGCATTTCACAAAACTCTTTGCACGATTGGTTAGTGAAACACACGGCTGCGTTAATAGCTCTAGCGCTTGACGCGTCTGCAAGCCAAATGGCAATTTGCCCGTAAAGATGGCGTTTATTGGGAACTATCTATAACCCACATTAACTCTACCGATTCCCTCCATCGTTTGTTTCCAGGAGAAGTTCATTTACCCTGTCCCAGCAAAGCTAACAGAGGATGAAGAGCCCCAAATCTGCGTTGCATGCAAACAGGCCGTCCCGCAAAATGCCGTGGTGCTCCTCAAGATTAAGGACTTTAAGTTGGTGAGAAACTCCAGGGTTTGCCTTTATCTTCCAGTCCTTTAGGGAGACACTTTCTGCTTCAAGAAACCTCCTGCTGTCCATAATGCTTGCCAACCATTGTTGGTCATTCAAAGAATAGTTACAAAGCCTTACTTGGTTTAACTTTGGGCAGTCAGGTTGGCGTAGTGGTATCTCGCCTTGCCTTCCGCCTCTGGGGACCCCGGTTCAAATCACCTCGGGGCACTACGTGGATTGGGTTTTTCAGTCCCTGCCTGATTGTACGGGTTTTCCCTGGAATATTTCTCTGGGGTTTTCCTCTTAAACTGAAACTTCCTTCCTAGCTTCTCTCCACAGGGTTCTTGGCTAGTATAGTGATTAAGTTCGCTTTCTGAGAGTCCTTGGCTTCATAACCAAAAATAAAATGAGACGATCGATGTAGACTAATCTCCTCTCCCAACAATCGAAATCGTCCCCTCAGGATGATTATAAGGTCATTTGTGCAGTTAGTGTGGTTTTCATAAAAAAAATGTTTTGCATATTTTGGAGCTCTTGGTAAATGGAGTTTGTTGATCAAGAGTGGTCTCCAAAGTAATTGTTTGCCAAAAGAAACAATCATTTTTAAAGTACAACAATTATTTGCAGATTTTTATTTTATTTTTCTTCAAACTTATACGCATTTTTCACTGAATGACCTTTTGCTCATTGCAAAAAAATGAAACTGCAATTAACGACCTTAAAGCACTGAGCCAACGATATTTTACATGTAAAGCGTTTGACTTCCTCTTCCTTTCTTTTATCCTCTCTCCATCATTAGGCTTACCCAACAAGCAGGCGCCAAGGAGTCGGGGTCCTCTGCCCCGAGTGCAGCCTGAAGAGCTACCCATCATTCCAGTGCTTTCACAACTTTGAGGACCAAGACCACTCCTAAAGCACACGGACAACATTGGTTATTGTCAGAGACCAGTATCCGCACTGAAAGTTTTTAAGGGAATTATACAGGATTGGTAGAGGTGACAAAATAGTCGCAGACACTGTGTTCATGTTTTTGTGTGATCAACCGTGCACATGAAATAACAAACCTGTGACAATTTGGGATTAATCCGTTGTGTGAGTCGGGAAAAAATAGTGAACTTAAAACCATGCACAGTTTTTAGCATGTAAACACATTGTCCTTAATTTTGGTTGTAACAACCAAAATCAGCTGTTGCTTTTTTTAAAGGTATTCAGGTACAGGTTTTTAAAAATATTTTATATCACTTCATTATAGAGGGGAATATTTTAACAGGAAAATAGTTGGGAAAATAAACAGTAAAATATGGTATAAAGAAATAATGACATTTAGAATGATGTACATGTACTCTTTCCAACAGTGTACACAGCTTTTGGGATATGTGTATTTTTTGCAAGGCAGTAAATATTGATTTTTTATTGTAATGGGGTAGCAATAAGTGCTTAATGGGCTTAGGCAGGAACAGTGTTAATAAATTTTTACTGTGACCAGGGCCTAATTTCATAGACCTGCTTTAAGCACAAAAAGTAGCTAAGCACAACAAAATCATGCTTCCCAGAACGAGGTTACCAGCCAAATTACTATGTCCCACGTTCAAGCTGTGACTGGTATCCTGCTTTTTTTTTGCTCAGCAGAAAATGTTTACGCAATATATTATCTGCTTAAGCAGCTACATGAAATTGGGCCCCACAGTCTCAGGCAGATATGAGTGAATTGGTAACAAGTAGCTGTGACCTCGCTTGACCTCAAGAACAGTTAGCCCATAAGGGTTACATATCAGCTCTGTCATCGATCCTTTTTGATCGGGTCAGTGAGGTTCAGCTACATGTTCACCCATTTTTGGGTCAAACTTTTTGTATTTAAACAGCCATATGACATTTTTGTATTTTGAGATTATATATTTTTGTAAATTTATAGGATTACAAAAAAATATATATTTTAAATATAATAGAGATGCAATAAAAAGCAGGCATGGTATTCGTCCTACTTTTGTCTGATTTCTGATTTTTGCACTTGGAAAATCAGACAAATGGTGCTTAAATAACCGGAAATTCTATAAAAGCCCACAAGTAGGTCAGCTATTGTACTGAACGAAATGTTCTGACTTTTTCCCCAAGAACCAACTATCATGCCTGAAAAAGTAAAAAATTGAGAGATTGTTGAATGTTTATGTGGTGGGGCTTCCACGCCAGCCACCAGCTACAGGTAAGATGACTGGTGTCTCAAAGCACTCATTATTACGACAGGTATGCAGTTATGTTTGAATTATGAGACATAGCACCTTGTAAAAGGTTTAGAAGGTGTAGTGCAATCGGCAGCCAACCATGCTGGAAAACACACTGGGACAAAGCCCTTTTTTTAACTGTTTTTTTCTTTCTTTTATGTGCATTAAGTGCATAAGTCATGTGCACAACACGCAGGACTTATGATTGAATGTCCCATCCAATGGACAAAGCAATTATGGTTAAGTGTCTTGCTCAAGGACACAAGTGCCATGACCTGGAACTGAACTCGCACCCTGACAACACCAGAACCCGAGTTCAGTGCACTCAAGTTCTTGCGTGGTCTGAGTTGATCTGAAAGAGAGACATGATAATAAAAACTAATAATACTAATAACTAGGTCTTACGTAGCGCATTTTACAATACCGTAACAATGCGCTTTACATTGGTGCCCTGGTTATCTTTCTCAGCTCCCTGGGGAGTATACAGCCCCGGGCTGCCATGGCGCTCCAAAGGCTTTTTCAAAACAATATCAACCGCTACCCTCGCAGGTACCCATTTATACCCCAGGGTGAAAATGATACATTGATGATATATTGTAGAATCCCTCTCCGTAGCCAGCATGCTACAGTACACCAGTCAAGTTACTGATAGTCTGGTAATTACAAATACTTGTTCATTTCTGACAATAGGAACTGAATACAGCTTTTTCATTTCAACTCACCAAAGTAGATGATGTTTTGGAAAGGGTGGTTTCAACCTGCAAACAAGGCAAGTTAATAGTCTGGTTGCCTGAATGACAACACTCAAAAGTCAATGCGCCGTACGCACATATTGGTTGCACATGCACAAATTTTGTGTCTGAAAACCCAATCCACATGCAAGGCTCCAGGTCTGAGGTGGGATTCGAACCGGGGTCTTGACTCATTCACCTGTAGACTTCTTTTAATTTGGGGGGTTGAACAAAGAAAAATTGAACAGAGCAGGACTTGAACCTGCGACCTCCGGAAGCGTGCCAGCGGATGAAGAAGTAGTTGATGCATTAGATGAAGTAGTTGATGCTACAAAAGTTCATGCCGTATTTTTCTTTGTTCAACTCAAAATTATTTATATATTTAACTAGTCAGTTTCCATTGTGGTTTATCACTTCTTGAATTTTGATAAGATTGTCCACTTTATTGCTTTTGGTGAAGTAGTTGATGCTTCGAAAGCTTGTGCTGTATTTTTAAAAAGTTTTAACTGGTGCTTTTAGTTAAAAGTAGTGTCATACTTTGGCAATAAAGATGGTAATGGTGGTGAGCATCCTGCAAAATGATTGAAGTCAATAAAAGGTTGTCACAAAATTTGATTCAATTTTCCGTGGTCCTATGTGTAATACAGTGTGGTGCACATCATTTTAGGTGACGTGACGTGTGCACATTGTACAAGTTGACTCCTACAAAGGCAAGCACAGCCACGACAGCAGCAGTACCCGAATTTCTAATAACACACACACACAAGTTTTGGACTTGCGAGATCAAAACTAATTGTTTAAATACTCATTTCTCAAAAACTATGGCTTTTCAAGCAAAGATATTTCAACGGAAGTTTCCCACCATGACCATCTTTATACCTTGTGAGTTATGTGCAAATCTGTGAACATTTTTATTTTCAATCTTATCCAGTATTGTGCAAACCTTAATGTGCTACCACCACTTCTTTCATTTTATCAAATAAATAGCACTCGGCACTAATGCTTACAATAGACGCTCTGCCTAGATCTTGGACAGCATATCAAAATTCACAAACAGACGCGCTTGTACATGTCCAAGCTTTTGGTTTACTCACGGATACTGACTCTACTATTGAGGTCTGCAGAGAGACACAGTGAAAGCGTTAGAGCTGGGAGGAATTATTTGTCCGACATAAAAGTATTTTTAAGCTGAAGTGATTTTGCAAGTGCAGAGTGCTATTGTCATGTATTTTCCCATTTGGGTTTTTACCCCAACACCGATGTATGTATACTCAGTACTTTCCCGAGTTCTGTGACAAAAATCCTCAGGTATATTACTCGGGCGGGATTCGAACCCCCAAAAACATTGCCATTCTAGAGAAGATGTCTTACCAACTAGATGACGGAAATTGCCCGGTAGACATGGTAGATAGAAGCAGTTTGAATCCTATGTTTTTTTTAAGAAGTGGGTACAATTTGAAATGTATTTTCCCATTCCAAAAACCACCACATGATACATATTAAACTGTTTGATGGCTGTGATATTATGCTTACTAAAGAACCACAAATTAATTTTTGTATTCTCTAGGTATAACATAATACACCCAGTGGAAATGTGTATGTTGACCCTACACACATATGAAGCCTCATGTAGGCTTGTAAAATGTGTATGCTTTGACCCTACACACATGTGATTTTTCAATATTTTCAATATAAAACCGCTGGACTTACCCCTTGTCATTTTTTCAATATTTGGCCTAAATTTGATAAAACCGCTGGACTTACCCCTTGTCATTTTTTCATTATTTGGCCAAAATTTGACAAAACCGCTGGACTTACCCCTTGTCATTTTTTCAATATTTGGCCTAAATTTGATAAAACCGCCGGACTTACCCCTTGTCATTTTTTCATTATTTGGCCTAAATTTGATAAAACCGCTGGACTTACCCCTTGTCATTTTTTCAATATTTGGCCAAAATTTGACAAAACCGCTGGACTTACCCCTTGTCATTTTTTCAATATTTGGCCTAAATTTGATAAAACCGCTGGACTTACCCCTTGTCATTTTTTCAATATTTGCCAAAATTTGATAAAACCGCCGGACTTACCCCTTGTAATTTTTTCATTATTTGGCCTAAATTTGATAAAACCGCTGGACTTACCCCTTGTCATTTTTTCAATATTTGGCCAAAATTTGACAAAACCGCTGGACTTACCCCTTGTCATTTTTTCAATATTTGGCCTAAATTTGATAAAACCGCTGGACTTACCCCTTGTCATTTTTTCAATATTTGGCCAAAATTTGATAAAACCGCCGGACTTACCCCTTGTCATTTTTTCAAATTATTTGGCCAAAATTTGATAAAACCGCCGGACTTACCCCTTGTAATTTTTTCATTATTTGGCCTAAATTTGATAAAACCGCTGGACTTACCCCTTGTCATTTTATCAATATTTGGCCAAAATTTGACAAAACCGCCGGACTTACCCCTTGTCATTTTTTTATTATTTGGCCTAAATTTGACAAAACCGCTGGACTTACCCCTTGTCATTTTTCAATATTTGGCCAAAATTTGATAAAACCGCTGGACTTACCCCTTGTCATTTTATTCAATATTTGGCCAAAATTTGACAAAACCGCTGGACTTACCCCTTGTCATTTTTTCATTACTTTGGCCTAAATTTGATAAAACCGCTGGACTGACCCCTTGTCATTTTTTCAATATTTGGCCTAAATTTGATAAAACCGCTGGACTTACCCCTTGTCATTTTTTAGAATATTTGGCCAAATTTGATAAAACCGCTGGACTTACCCTTGTCATTTTATCAATATTTGGCCAAAATTTGATAAAACCGCTGGACTTACCCCTTGTCATTTTTTCATTATTTGGCCAAAATTTGAAAAACCGCTGGACTTACCCCTTGTCATTTTTTCATTACTTGGCCTAAATTTGATAAAACCGCTGGACTGACCCCTTGTCATTTTTTCAATATTGGCCTAAATTTGATAAAACTGCTGGACTTACCCCTTGTCATTTTTTAGAATATTTGGCCTAAATTTGATAAAATCGCTGGACTTACCCCTTGTCATTTTATCAATATTTGGCCAAAATTTGATAAAAACTGATGGACTTACCTCTTGTCATTTTTTCAATCTTTGGCAAAAATTTCATAAAAACCGCTGGACTTGCCCCTTGTCATTTTTTCAATATTTGGCCTAAATTTAATAAAACCCTTGTAATTTTTTGAATATTCTTGTTCTTGTTTTGTTATTTGTATAGTGTAGGCCTTTATATATAACCAATGCAAGATAAGTCTCGTCAACTTGCTTTTCCAACCAATTCCATTTCAAACCGGTTGCATACTTTGACAGTTTTTCTTTTTGCCGTTTTCTCGGACAATGTAATCAGTTGAAACATTCGCAGGCAACTTGGATTGTATCTTTCTTGATAACTTTGCCAATTAATCAGCATTACGTTGACAAAAACCAATCTATGACCTTCAATAGACACAATTGGCAACTGCAGTCACACGACTCGTAGTGGGTATAAAATGTAAACATACCAAGCAAGCGACAAACAGTGTGCATAGAAAAGCATGACCTGAGTGCTTCTGCCGTAAGGTAGGAAGCAGCCATGCTTTTCCATGCACACTGCATGTTGCTTACTTGGTTTGTTTACATTTTATACCCACTATGAGTCACGTGACTAATTGCTTGAAACTAATTTTCAAGTAGATGAACAAAATAAGAAAAACCACCACCAACTGTTTGGGGACCAATTTCTTCAAGAAGATCAACAAAATAAGAAAAACCACCACCAACTGTTTGGGGACCAATTTCTTGCGTATTTATTGTACTCCCTATTGGAGTTGCACAAACAGTTATAACACAGTCATTTCTTCAAAAAGGTTTGGTGTTTTTTTTTCATTTATTTTTTTTTTTTGAGTTGCTTTAGAACACTAACTGACAGTACTCACAAAGTCTACGAAATAAAAATATTTTGATTTTTAAGCAACAAGATTTTGCAATAATGTACAGTGATAACAACAACAAAATAGGCTAAAAAGATCAGGAAAAATACAATACTTTGTTTATAAATGGTCCGAGTTAAAACATGGAATCTTTGATAGTCTTTTTATCAACAAAATGGCAAGGATGGTCTTAAATTAGTTTATAAAATCACCCCAGCAGAGATACATACAAAATCAAGGGTATCAAAAGGTGATTTTTGTTTTAAATTCAACAATACTTTGGCCTAGTGCACGAAACTTTTTACTTGAAAATCCAAGATTTTACATTAGGGCTTAATTTAGATTCATAATTTTAATTATAATTTAAATTCAAAGGTGGACAGTTAAATTGAATTTTTTGATTCTCATATGCATATTTGCATTCAATTTTCTAAAAAGAGCAAGATAAAATAAATAGAAATTGTGCTGCACAACCATTCCTAGACCCAGGGCTACAGTCTGCACTCAAATTAGCCACTTCCGCGTCAAATTTGAATAATGTCTGGTTTCATGAATTTAACGACTTCATGTGCGTTGGTGCAAAGCTTTGCATAGCAACGTCTAAATCAGCAACGCCCGGTACCCTTGTGCTATGCACATTCATTAGAAGTTGTGAATAGGTGGTGTTCGACACCTCTTAGTAACTATGCAAAAGCTTGGCTCAAACCATTAGACGTTGCAAAAACTGTCTTTAATCTGAGAAATTCAAACGTTGACCCTTCTTTTGTGACCAAGCAAGTCGTTGTACCAGTCGTTATTCAAATTAAACTGGCAAATGGGTGATGATTTGCATCTATAAATATAAAAAGAGGACGTCACAGATACCAAATTCTGTACATTATTCTCAGAGCTGGTTGTGTGGTTTAACCCTCTTGCTGTCTGACCATTCAATACCATTCACTGTGGTTTTGAATGATAGATAAACTATGCCAGCCAGCCTGCAATATGATACCATGAGGGAACGCATGTACACAGTACACAGTTAGTTCTGTGCACAGTTGGCAGTCGAATGGTTTCAAATGGTTGGTCAACTCACTGGAAAATGTTGCCAAGAGTCACTGAGAGCAGGAGGGTTAAATAGAGTTGTAACTTTGCATTACATTGTAATTTTAGAGTTGCATACAGGCTATGTTTTCACACAGGAGTTTTTTTTCTTTCTTCTTGTTGTAAAGCCCAGCATGGAATACAGATGAAATGTATCCTTTGCTTTCTCTACCTGACCAGGATCATAAGTTGCTCAGGAAATTTGTTTCTGCTAAGTGAAAAAAATTACCAGTGCATCAGTTAAAAACAGAATACGTTGCGTGGTATTTTAGCTGGTAACCCGTTTCCCTATTTATTACGCAAGATTTTTTTCTTTGCTTGGGAAATTGACCCATGTTTACGAACCACATGACCTTAACTACTACATTGTTTAATAAAAACCAACACCCCAAACAGATAGAATTATCCACATAAATTTGACCTCACACTGGTTACAAAATGGCTAAGAAGTCTTGGTATGGTTTTTTTTTGTTTTACAGGTTTAACAATACTGGTTTTAGGAGAGCTAATCACAACTGCAATTCAAAAGGTCTGACAAAAACAGCAAATTTAAATCTCAATACAATCTGTGCCACCATTTTGATTTCTGCGTAGTGCATTATGACATGGTGCACTCAGTTCACAGATTCGGTTGGCCTCTCTCTTCTGGAATAGTTTTGAAAATGAGGTTGCACCAAAACCCTTCTGGGATATAATAGGGTTTAAATACAATTACTGTTGTCTCCCCGGGTGAAAACGCAATGCCAAATCGATCCAATTTAGTTAATTTAGACAGTAAAGGAAGACGATGTTTTAAATTAGCAATTTTTTTTTTCATGTAGCCTTCAGATCTTTTAGAGCATAATTATCGTTTAGGTTCGTTAATTTTTAGACAAGATTGGAATCTCATCCTTCCAAAATATGTGATATGCTTTGAAGAATAGGATTTAATTAATTCATTAATTAATTAATCGTTAATTACTCTAAAAACAAAACGGTTTAAATATACATTTATTGAATAACAATATCTAAACGCTACGCAGCATAAATACCTAAACACCTAATACTTAATTTTGAGAATGGTCCTTTTTATAATTTTTCTATCAGAAATCTTCTTAAAATAGTCCAAACTATTTGATACTTATTTAGAAAATTAACAGGGGGTGGGGAGGGTTTTTTTTGTGTTGTTTTCTTACGGGGAAAAGGTTATTTGTTTGTCTGTGTGTGTGTTACTGGTGTTTCTTTGGCAGTGATTTAATCGGATAGATTGATTTTGTCACTCTCAGTTTGTACAACAACCTCAACATGACGGGGAGAACAGTACATTAAATATTAATTACTGAAAAAGGGCAGGGTAACGCCTCTTCCTGGACGTTAGCTTTAAGAAGTGGCTGGCATTTATAAAAATTTAAACACGTGCCAATCCCTGAATACGAAAAAAATGCCACCAAAAAATTTGGCATTTTTATATAATTGCTTCCAATGTATACACACTTCATACACTGGGCACTTGTAGGAAAAAAAAACAATTTCAAGATAATTTAATACTGTTTTTACACAATAAAACAGGGAATAAAATATGGTTTTTCATATCATGTTATGAATAACAAGTTCCTTTTTTTTTTTCTTCCTTCTTTTCAAATCTGACAATAACAGAATCATTTGGTTCGACACATACAAAATTTCACTTTTGGTTTCTTCGATTGAAACGTTGTTTCAAAATGGCCTCATCACAACGACGGTCAAGTTCACACCGTTTTCAAGACACTTGGGGGAGGGGGGAGGGGGGATGGGGATGGGAACGGGGATCACAAATATTTATACTTCCTTAAAAAGATCCTAAGAAAGTCACAAATGTCATGGATGTCTACAACATTTTCCCATCTTCACAACAGTTTTGTTTCCCTCATGGTTGTGCTTCCACTAATCGTTAACACTTTTTTCCTTTTTTTTATTACATGAAACGACAACCTACGCACTTTGTTTCTGCCCCTTGTGTCGGCGCCGCTTACTTTTCCGTGTCATCTACTGACACCTATCCATTAAAAAAATCAGGTCTGTTCCCTAGGTTGACAAATCGAGAGACCGGAAAAAACAACACAGGGCTTCATTATTTAACGACATACTATACTCGCCAAGTTGTCAAACTGGAAGCCCGATGCAGTTGTATTGGTTTTTTTGTTAACAGTTACGTCCATAACGTGAAAAGAATAATCATACATTTTTATAGTACACACCTCTGAAGAAAAAAAAGAGAAGTGAAATGAAAATTTGGAAAAAGGAAGAAAACGAGACCCTTATATATTTCTCAAGAGATGTTGTGAAGTTGCTGTTGTGTTCGTGAAAAGGGTAGGTACAACATTGGTAAGAATTTCCTGAAGTGCATTTCATAGAAAGGTTTTTAAGACCGCTCGTAATTTGTGGATGTATCATCAACATACTTGCCTCTTTTAAGGGGTGAAGTTTTTGATTTTTTTTTTTTTTTACTGTCTTTTATTTTTAAGACCTAAACATTTCAGATGCAGTATTTTTTTCTTTGAGCTGAATTCTATTCGGACAAAACTATTTCATAGCAAGATTTTCACAGCAATCCAGCGTTATAACAAAAAAAAATCCTGATTTTAGAGTAATCTGAAATCTACCAATATTGCACCTCCCTTTTGGCAAGATTCTACGCAATTTAAAGAGTTTTTTTTCCGCCTCCAAATGCTTTGTGATAAAAAAAATCGGTCCACTTCGTTAAGTGAATCCTTCTGCCTGTAAACAAAGACAACTTTGCCAAAGCAGCATTCAAACCCATTACCTTCCAATCGCTGTATCGGTGCTCCACCAATCAAACAAAAATGTCTGACACTCGACGATGTCTTTGGTTTCAAAGTGTAAAGCCCCGCCACAGAAATAAGAAAAAGCCTCGGTTAGAATGCCCACCCTCACTTCTGTCACTTTGTCTACACCAGATTTCAATGCACAAGTCAAGTAACCCCCTCTGCAAATTATTTTGTACACATTATCTAATCTTTTTCTTCTGAGATTGATTGAGTTTTGGAGCTCGGTGGGTGTCAGATCTCAACCGTGATTTGCCGACCCCTGGGTGGGGGAATCATGTACAGCATTAAAACACACTGTTTACGTGTGGAACACAAAGACAATTAAACGCACAGTTACAAATCTAAAATACAATGCTTGCTTACAGGTTTGTTTTTTTTTAACAAAGAACCGCCATTTTTTTTCTTCTTCTTCTTAATTCTCTCTCCGTCTCTCTCTTCGTAATATCTACTTCTACTATCAGCTTTATGTCTCAAGCACTAAAGTTTTTAAGTTAATTTTTTTTTTCGTTTTTGTTTTTTTTTTTCTTCTTTTTTAACTTACTATTTTTGATCACCATGTTGGCACTTGACTTTGTATACACAAAATGGATCCACTGTTAACATTTAGCTGCGTTGGCCACTTCAATGTAGGCCCAATGTAATAGCCAGTTTGCAACACTTCGGCTGAGTCACTTCATCGTCTCAAATTTGGCACCCGGACAAAAGTATTCATGGTTTACGTTCACGACACTGAATCATTCCGTAAAAAAGGAAAACTTCCCTCCAAGCTCTTCCAGCAAGTTTGAACTTGAAATCACAAAACAATACCAGGTTGTTGTTTTTTGGGCTTGCTCAAAAATTGATATCTGCCGTAGTTGTAAACTGCCTATTGCATGAAATGGATCAGTCGAAATCAGGCTTTATACCCAATCTTGAGTGTCACACGTTTATTTATTACCGCGTTCTGTCCGTCAAACTATACCAAATTTTAGTTAAAATGCCGTATACAAGATTTCCTTCTCGTTCCGTTACCTTCTTTCCAAACAGAATGCCTCTGGGAAAAGAGCTCAATGCCTACATACACCTTTGGTACAAAGTAAAAATTTTATAAGAAAAAATGCTGAACGGTTGTTGATAAAGAAAGGCGTGCGAACAAACATCTAGCCGTCAGAGTCTATGTGCTGCTTAGCATTCCGTTTTACAAAGGCATGGTCATTAGTTTGTTTTAAGTACAAGTGTTTTACAATGTCAGCACCACAACTATCTTCTTGTGATTTATTGCTTTGTTTAAAAGTTTAACTCCATCGTGCTCTGAGTGTCAGAAAGTTTATATAGCTTTACTTTTTGGTTATGGTTATTTTTAAAACTAAAAGTTCACATTGCTTTGACATCAAGTCTGATTTGAGTTATTGGGACAGTCAGAATCAAGAGAGACATACAGTATACTCAAATCTAAGCATCGAGTCGTAGCAACCAGAAAAAGGACACAATATGTAGCCACCACGATTGTTTTGTCCCACCTAAAAAACTTTGCACCAGTTCACCAAACAGTTTGACTGTTAACTTTCAAATATTCCAACTTGAAACTGACTGACTTTGTATCCAGTTGCCTCGTGTGTAGAGAAGCTCATCCCATACTTACATAAAATGTACTACTAAAACCACACCGAAGGCATCAACAAAAGTTATTTTAAAAAAAATAAAAAAATAAAATGATAACAAATAGTGACATTTCTTATCCACAACATTTCAGTTTAGAAGTCCTTTCCGACAAATGATTGGCCTTGAATTCACTTTTGTGACACGCTACTAATTGTGAGTCATTTGGAACAAACTTCAGGGCAGAACCTGAAGACTAAAAACGCTGCCAACAATTATTGGTCAGTAATCAATTTCTGTCATTCGTTAATTTCTGTAATTAATTCATTAGGATCCAGGCAAGGGTTAGGGTAAGGAGAACCTCCGACAGCACACTTTAAAAAAAACAAAAAACTGCTAAAACAGCCTACGGCAAGTGAAAGGAAAAAAAAAAATAATAATAATAAAAAACAAAAACAAAAAAACGACGATGACAACACTACGTTGTGCACGCTCAAATATGGCTTATGCTTTTGTTTTGACTCTTCTAAAAAGTAAACAATACCCACAATGTACAATGACAACATCGGCACAGCCATTTGTACCCCATGGTGTGGGGGCCATGGATGATAACTTTGGCATCCTTTGATGCCGAACAGCTTCAGCAAAGCAGTCCGTTCTTTTTTTAGTCTGTCCAAACCTCCGTTTGTGTTTGTGGATTTGAGATGTCCGACTGTGGAGGAAAATCACTATTAAAGGCCCAATTTCACGGCTCAGCTCACCGCAGAGTTCTGCGCTTAGGGCACCCTGTACAGCGCATGATTCTATGATGCTGTAAGCGCAGAATTCCACAGTAAGCAGAGTGTTAACATTGAGCCCAGCTCATCAGTGCAACGAACTCATCTCAAACCGATTGGAAACTCAGAAAATTATCTGTACCAGATGAAAATAAGTTAAATCAGCCGAGTACAGCAACAGCTTCCATAGTGACTGACCTGCAATTTTTCAAGAGGATCTTTTTGGATCTCTTGACAAACAAACAAAAGAATTTGCGAAGAGAATGTCTGCCCTGTTTAAAAACAAATACGACAAAACGAGATGAGCGGCTGAATTTAGAAAAAAAACACCAGCTTCTGAACTTGCTGCAAGTTGATACTTGGCCATTTACAACCTCAAGCTTGTAGCTTTCTTGCTTTGCTAGTCTGTGGATTGGTCCTTGCCTCTATGGGACACAAATGACCTGCACCTATTATCACTGAAGCACTACGGAACAGTCTGTATTGACACAAGTTTAGGGGGGAGAGGAGGGGGAGGGGGGCAGTGTGGTCTGAGTATGGCCTTACTCGTCGTCCCCATATTCCAGATCGTCGTCGTCCTCGTCGTCGTACTCTTCTTCGTCTTCCTCATCCGGCTGCGGCGCTTGGTGGTGGTGGTGCTGCTGCTGCTGCTGCATGTGCATCCTCTGCATCTGCATCTGCTGGTGGACAGCGGCCGCCTGCGTGCTGCCGTTGTAGCTGCTGCTCATGCCCAGGCCTACCTGGCTGAGGTGCTGCCGGTGCTGCTGCTGTTGTTGCTGGTGCTGCTGCTGCTGCTGATGTTGCTGCTGCATGGTGGCTGCCTGCATATGACTTATGCTCGGCTGTGCAGGTTGTGCTGGCGATTTGTGTGGTTCAGGAATACCTTTCTGCTTTGAAAAGAATTACAGAAGAGTTCAGACACCATCAACAAAACTGTGAAAATGCCAGCTTAATTAAAGTTAGTCTAATTTGTTTTGACTTTTTTCACAAAACTTGGGATAGTACCGAGTATAAAGTGCTTTACAAAGACAGTGGCTCTCAACCATTTCCAGACCTATATATCTCTATTCCCCAAATTGGCTATGATTAGCCCATGACACCAAAAGCTATTGGGCTTTTGTCATGATCCTCTTGGTGCCCCTTGAAAAATTAGTTCAAAACTTTAAATTTCCTCATAAAATTGCTGCCCCCTTTCAAAAACAAAGTTCAGCGCATGAGTCCAACAAGACGCCTGAGTCCAATGAAACAGTGACCACCACCCCTCACCTTAAGCCTCGTCTACCACCCTTCAGTCTCCCTTACTCAGATAAGACAGCTAAGCCCAATGAAACAGTGACCGCCACCCTCACCTTAAGCCTCGTCTACCACCCTTCAGTCTCCCTTACTCAGATGAGACAGCTAAGCCCAATGAAACAGTGACCGCCACCCCTCACCTTAAGCCTCATCTACCACCTTTCAGTCTCCCTTACTCAGATAGGACAGCTAAGCCCGATTAGACAGTGACAACCACCCCTAACTTTAAGCCTCGTCTACCACCCTTCAGTCTCCCTTACTCAGATAGGACAGCTAAGCCCAATGAGACAGTGACCGCCACCCCTCACCTTAAGCCTCCACTCTCTCATGGCCTCCTCATAGAGTTGATACTTGATGGCCACCTGGTCCTGGTAGGGCTTCTTCTGCTGATCGGTCAGTTTATTCCACTCCTCTCCGCAGATGACGGTCAGACGCTTGCCTGGTTCCAGCGGGATACCCTTCATCTTCTTGCGGAAGTCTTCCAGGAAGAGGAAATATGCCGTGGCAGGCTTCTTGGGCTTGTCGGGGTCACGCTTCTTTGTGAACATTTCTCTCTGTGGATTTAAGGCATGGGATAGTGTTGTTAATTACATTTATGAACACCTGACAATGTTTTACGAATGACAGGATGTTGTAGCAGCAACAAAAAGTCACAGTACTTTGTTTTGTGCAAGTGTAACAATACGTGTCTCTCAACCCCACCCCCATCCCCACCCCACCCCAAAGTGTTTGCCAGAGGGGTGTCCAGGTGTCTTTTGGACGTCCTGGTGTAAATCTGGACACCCTGTTTTGTCTGTCATTTAAATATATTGTAAGTGAATAATTTGGACGCCAAGTTTTTAGATTTCCAGCAAATTTGGACACCCTTTTTCCAAATCCTTGCTAAAACCTTGCCCAACCCGACCCCACCCCTCCAACCAATACTGAAATGCTTCTTCCTTCTTTCCTTCCTTCTTTGAATGAATTTATATCACAAAATTGGGGAAAAAACAAAAAAAACGCCAGACTTGTCCAGTCTCGAGTTTACTGGCCCAGCGCTTAAATCACTGGCCTCGGGCCTGCGGACTAGTGTAAAAATTGAGGTGACAGTAGGAAGATATGGGATACAGAAACTTCTCAAAAGTGAATCCAAAACTCACCTGGGCAAGGTACCTCTCTCTGTCAGTTAACGCCAGCTCGGCATACGGTTTCCTCTCGGTTTCATTCATAGAGGTCCACTTGGCTCCACATGCTTTTGTTATTTCACTGGCCTGGGAGATGCCACAAAAAAAAAACAAGTATCATTTTATTTTTTTCAATTCGTACAACAACAAAACTGAAAAACATTATCAGGATGATTGCAAGGTCAGTGTGGTTATTTTTTCTCCTATAAATGCTTCAACTTTGTTGTCGTTGGCTTCGGCAGGTTCTCTGTCCACTGAATAATCAAGGATGCCAGTAACTCTTTGCCTCAGAGCTAGAAAACATTTTGCACGCGCTGTAAAATAAAAAAAATTCCGGCTAAATGGAAAAAGGAGCGCCGGATTTCTTTGGGGAAAAAATATGAAAAGAGCCAGAATCCCAGCAATAGCCGGAAAAACTGGCATCCCTGAATAATTAAAATATTGATCTCTTCTAAAAGACAGCTACTTTAAGCCCATTAGCGACTGCAAGTGGATTCTACCAAAAAACACACAGCAGCCACAAATGGAAGCATGACTTGCCCTTTCTCCAGTCAACCCAAAAGATCAAAGTAAAGGTCACAATTTCCAATGGTTTCCCATGTGAACATAGTATCTACTTTGCATTACAAAACCAGGGTTCTTCCAAGGAATTTTTTTAAACAAGAGCAGGGGGGGCATCCTGGATCAAAATTTCTGAATTTGGAGCATCTGGGGCATTCTAAACAGTTTTGTCTTTATGATTTCTGTTAATTTGACCTGAAGTAAAATAAACCAACTTTTTTAGTGTCTTAGCCTTGAATTAGATATATCGCCACAATTCATGCATATCAGGAGAGAACCCTGAAGAAGAAAAAATTATGTCTAGAGTTGCATTACTTGTTTATACATTTTTTACTGACAAAATGTGTGAACAAATCAATAGTAGCCAATTCTGGGCATTGTGCAACGATTATACAGATCGTGACAGGCCTCTAATGGAAGACCGCCAGTAGATAGCTCAGTCTGTAGAGCCCTGGCTTGTCAATCTAGAGGTCGCAGGTTCAAGTCCCACTTTAGTCAATTTCTATTCGTTCGACCCTAAAATCTTTTTTTAAAAGGGCCAGAATGTCAACCTTACAGACACAAGGCGAAGGATTTCCATTCCCAATCATTTTATTATTATTATTTTTTTCTTCAAATTTTCAATTCATGTTACTTCCAGTTACTCAACCACAGTTGGTTCGTATAGTTCACCTTCGGACCACACCACCAAACAGAAATGTGGTAATGTATGCAGGGACCCAATGGAAACCAGTTTTAACTGTTTGGACGTACAGTTTTGTCATTATTATTATTTTTAAATTTTTATTATTATAATTTCAAACTTTATTGAGTAAAAGGGATGACCTACATGTCCATATGGTCTAGTGATTATAGACTTTTCAGTCTATTTAATAGTCAATTTGCTGACTTTTTTAAGGGCAAATAATAAAAAAAAGTAAAAATCACATTAAAGTAGTAAGACTATCGAGCCCGTTAATACCACATTTTGAATACTATACCACAGGTTAATTCGGTTGGTAAGTAGTTTTCAATCGGATAATTCCTTTTCCTTCTCTTTTTTTTTTTTCATTCAAAGTTGCATGGCCCAGTTTTCGCCGAAACAAATTTTGTTTAAAGAACTTTTTCCCGGAACAAATTTTGACAGTATGCCGTTTCAAACTAAAAATCCCCATCCAAAATCTTTCATACAGGCAACAGACAATGCACAAAATACATGTAACACGCAAATTTGTGGTACATGTACATGTACATGGCTGAAGGGCGTGAGAATGAGATAATCTCTGGATCCCGACAATTATTCATTTTTCCCATTTTAATTAAAGGAACATTACAGAATTGGTTTTTGCTAACAAAACAGTTGCTGGCAGTGTAAGCACTTTATGTAATCCACCATATACATAAACTGACAAACCTGTAGAAGTTTGAGATCGATCGGCCATCTGGGTCACGAGAAAATACTGAAAAACACTTTGCATGAAATCATATAGATTCAACAAATGAATAAAACGCTCACAGAGCGATAACTCCAATCGGAAAATTAGTTTATTCATTTCTCATCAAATATGGCATTTCAGACAGAAATATTTCAAGGGATGTTTTCTACTAACATCATCATTAGACCGTGTAAGTTTTATGTAAATCTGTGATCAAAAAGTATATTTTACAAGTTCTTTTCTTACCAATTCTGTAATGTTCCTTTAACTACCACTTATCATTGGCAGATTTGTTCATGCAATACTAACTTTCTCGAATCAACAAAAATAGCTATACATAGCTGTTAGATAGCTATATAGCAAATAGATTTGAAATAGTAATATAGATTTTGGGACCAAAGTGGCCGAAAATTCCGACCTAGCATCTTGAAATGAAATGCTAAGCTGTTCCTCCGTCTTACCCGTGGAATCTGCTCTCCATTCTTGCCGAAGTTCTTCCTGAATGCCTCCAGGTAGTAGAAGTAGCCCGTCTTGGGCTTCTTGATGTGGTCTGTAGGCTTGGGTCGTCTCTTTCTCTTCTGTTTGCCCTCCTTGGGTTTACGCCCTCGCTTGGCCGGTGACACCATCAGCTGTTGGTGCTGCTGCATCATATCTGATAATGAGCGAGAAGGGAGAGACAAATGCATCGGATTTATGTTCAGTTCAAAATTCAAAATGGTATGAAATTCAGAATTGTATAAATTTCAAAATGGGTCTGCCATTCAGAATAGGCTAATTTAGAGTTTTGGCATTTGCAATGTTTACGGTAGCAGGCCTGGAATTTCATCTTGGAGAGGGCAAGGCCATCTTCGTTTTGTAAAGGGCACTTTCATTGGAAAATCTTAAAGTATATGGGGAAGTTTTGAAGGTGGTCCAAGGCCAAGACCAAGACCAGGGCAATGGAGGCCATGGCCTCTGTGGCCTCTGTGGCCTCAAAGGCCTCCATGTAATTCCAGGCCTGCCGTAGACATCCTTGTTACAAAAGTATGCACAACAATTTCAGAGCAAGTATGAAGAACGTACAAATGTTTGTTGTTAACAAAATGGCAAAATATACAGAATCTTAAGCTTCTTTTTTTGTTCTTCTTTTCATCATTGTTGTCATTCACGCTTGCATTTAAGACCTCGAGACCCCCCAAAAATAATACCACTCAAAAACAAGGTGAACACAACTTCAGGAAACAAGCTCCATTCACGGAGGCTCAAACAATGGAAGAATGGAAAGTCTTAAATTACCCATTGTCAACGACTCTGCGAGCACTTTTACTTTCTGTCATGAAGTTTTTTCCCACGACATGAACATTGAAGTTCAACCCATACATGTACGCAACACACTTGAGCACATTTTCAATACAAAAAGTTCTTCATTAGAAATTGTGCACCACCCGCACTGCAAAAAAAAATGGCCGAGGCCCAAAGTCTCGGTGCAGACGCAAGAGAACCTGGTCGCCCGTCTGCCATCCAGCCCCAAAAAACGCCGTCAGTGCCAACTTTAATCTGACAGTTACAAAAATCCATTACCAGACGGGACAGGTCTCTCTTCTGTATGCAGGTAACTCAGCATTATGCATGTGTGGGAAATGTACATAGTAAAATAATCTCAGTGCACATTCCGGGCAGCCAATCCAATGCAAATACTACACATGTACCAATTTCACTACTTAACCAACGTATGGCGTGAACTATACAGTGGATTTTTTCTTCCCGATGGATAATGTAATGTGCACATAATGTGACCCCTAAATTTCTTCGTCACAGTAAAGCTACAATCTTCACAATGTATAAAATTAGAACGCCAATTGATGTTTATCTTTAACTATGTCATTTGGAAAAAACCAACCCTGCATGCACAGTAAGTAGGTCAAGGTTACTGGCATTTAATATTTGAGGTCAAAAACTAACGGTGCGATAACTACACATGCAAAGTATGTACACTGTGTAGCAAAAATGCCACATAAAGATGTATCAGTTGCTACTCAAATTTTACCATTCGCTAGCCCAATGCTGGCATTCAGTGTGCACAAAACATCACAGCTCTCTCCGTGCACAACGTTAGCATATCCGGGCCGACACATGCAAATTGTTAGTGATACCCACGATTTTTATTTATTTATTTATTTTTTTAAAGAGCAAATTCACAAAGATCTTCTTTTTTTTCCTACTTTTTTAAATGCTCCAGATTGCTTTACTTAAGCTTTTAAAACCAATTCATAAATACCTCGGACGATTAAGGAAGTCCTATTGGTGGAAAGGTGGTCACATGAACAATAATCACCGGCAATCCTGGCATTAAACAGCCAATAATTACAAAGCTAGAGCTGTTTAAGACCAGGGCCCAATTTCATGACTCTGCTTACCGTAAGCAAAGAATCGGCGCTTGCGGAAGCAGGGAATTCCGCGCTTACGTCAAGCGTATTTCGCGGGTTGGCGGGGAATTTTTGGCTTGTGCGCGTGCGTACTCCACGTTACTAGGCATTCTATGCTTACACAGCTAGCGCAGAAATTTGGCGCTTGAACAGTAAGCGGAGAATGGTCACCGCAAGCGCAGAATTCGGCGGTAAGCAGAGCCATGAAATTGGGCCCTGTTGGCTAAGGCCCATTCGGTGCTTTCAGCCATACGCAAGTTGGTGCGCGAGTTGGCGCGCAAGCTTATGCGGACGCAAAATAACACATTAACGCAATCAATACATACCGAGGTACTCAATATAAAAACATGTGCAACACAACCATTGAGTGTCCCACGCAAGTTGACCCTTCGCGAAAACTATGCCAGAGGACAGGAATTGACAAATTTTACCAAACAGACAAGTTTAATTACAGTTTTTCCTTTATTTTTTACACTTTTCAACAAAACGGGTTTTTATAATTGGGATTTCGAACAGACGGACAGTGCCTAAGCCGATGTAAAAGGATTTTCTGCACCACTGTGAGTGTCCCCCATACGGTAAATTAACATTGGCTGAAGAAAATTGAGTCAAAAGAGGGCACTATAAGAGGAAATTTCTGCACAATTCGCCGACAGAATCTCTGGGGGAAATTTATATTTTTTCAGGTGGATACAATTTTGAGAATATTCAACAAAAATATTTGGTTTTTTTTATGCAAGATACTGTGCACGTTCACAACACATTATGAATGCTTTATGTTGATTTAGCAAATGGAAATATGGACCAAGATATTTAGGGACAAATTTCTCACACACTAACTGTATTTAGGAAGGCAATATTTCTCCGGACAAGGTAAGTTGTGACAAGTTTATTAAATACTAAAAGCTGTCAATTTACGTTTGGTTTATTCCAATCATGTGAGCCATCACAAACGATCGATACAAATAATGGGCTAGATTTTTGTATTGATTTTAGTCTATTATTATTTTTTTTTTTTTCCTATGAAAGCTTCACACACGTTACTGTGAGTATTTTTCCATACAGCTACACTCTGCTAAAAAAAATGACAGTTGCGTTTGGCAACATGTATAGGCAATGCACATGTGCACACATGTACATGTGCACATGTACATGTGCACATGTACATGTGCACACATGTACAATGTGCACACTTTCATGCTGCTGTAGGATTGTTGTATCCACAATGGCGCCGTACACTGCAATAGATGTAGATGTCATACTGTACAACCAAAACAATTAAGGTCAAAAATACCATGTACATGTGTACGCATACTGCCAGAAGAAGAAGAACAAAAAAACCTCAACACATAACTACAGCAGTAGTCAGGGCTCAATTTTACACTGGACCCCGAAGCTAGTGATTTTAGTGTCAGGCCAGTAAACTCATGATCAGACAAGTCCGGCTGTCTTGTGTCGGTTCAATTGAATAACAGTAAGTACCTCACTCTGAACTGAAACAAATTATGTTCAAATTGTTGACTTTGAGTCTGGTAAATACCTTTCAATTCGGTTGAGTAATGAAGCATATAAAAGACAAATTCTCTGACTAATGTCAGACGTCTTAGTGCTCCTTGTTCAAACAAAAACAGTTAAGCTGTGTCAGAAAGTATTTTTCTCATTTTGATCTGGTCTCGTCTAAAAAGAATTCTGGTCCAGTGAACATTTTGAGCTACAAGCCCTGCTCTCTTGTAGATTTTCCCCAAGAATTCAAGCCCTGGTAGCACTAGTACATGTACACTCAATACTGACCAAAAGTGGTCTGCATGTTTGTTTTTTTCACAAACAATGCACCATTAAACAAAAAAATCACCATAATGTATTTTAGTGTAAACACTTATCAGTTTCACAAGATTATTTTTTTACCCAACAGAGCAGAGTGTCGGCCTTTCACACACACACACACACACACACAAACAGGACATCACATAAAATGCCTAATCACCCACAATACACAGCCTTAGGCTCGTTAAATTCAGACCAGATAAATTCAAATTATGGTCTTCTGTTATGGATGGAAATAAATGCAGCCTGTCAAAATCTGTCAATAATTGTCCTTTTTTAAGAATGATCTCGTAAAGAAAGCTGTATTTACTCGTGGAAACAACAATGTACTGCAGAGAGAAATGTGTGTGTTCACCGTTTAAAAAAAATTGTAATAATAAAATTTGTTAGATGATTTTGGTGGATTTTTTTCTTCTGGAAATTCTTCTGTAAAGCTGCATTGCCTGATTTCTGCGGAAAAAATTTTGTTAAATAATTTGTTCTCTGAATTTTAACTAATGATGCTCTTTTAAAGGCCCTGTACACTATTGGTAAGATCGAAAAACACAATGTTCACAGATTCACACATAACTTACATGATTTAAAGTAAGTAATGGTAGAAAGGGTTCCTTAAAATATTTCTGCTTAAAATGCTATCGTTTCTGAGAAACGAGTAAAACAATAGTAATTATCGCACGCGATAATTTGAAAAAACAGATCTCTTTTCACTATTTCCTCGTGACCTCGATGACCAATTGAGCTCAAACTTTCACAGGTTTGTTTGTTCATGCATATGTTGAATCACACAAAATGTGGACACTGATTTTGAGCTGTTACCAAAAGTGTACAATACCTTTAATACGAAAAACAAGCAAAATCTTTCAATACACAAAACATTTTATGTAACAAGCAAATTTGTTTGCACATGGCTGATGAAGTGGTTTAATGTCAGGGTCCTGACAATAATTCATTTGTTGCTTTTAATTAACTACCACTTATCCTTGCCAGATTTGTTCGTGCAAAACCTTAAATGAAAGCTTTCTTGAATTCATGAAAATAGCTTATTTAAGTTTAAACATAAATTTGGGGGTTAAAAATCAAACCTAGCATCTTCAAAGGCATGTTTTAATTTTGGTGATTATTGAAAATAAATTTTATGTACATGTATTTATTTATTTATTTATTTGTAATGGTTTATCAAAGAAGCTAAGAAGCCAAAAATTTAAGTTGACATTAATCAATATTTCAAAGCTTTTAACTGGGAAAGCTGACCTGCAGAAAAAAGATGGTTTTGGGCCGGTACAAAGTTCAAAAATGATTATGAAATATATTGATAACAATCAATCTGCGGTCAATGACCTAGGAACAAAGAAAAGGTTGTTGATTTAGTTATAACTACCAAGTTTCACTTGCTCGATGATACGTAAAATAAACTTTGAATGGGAGCAATGCTTCAGATGGTTCACCTCCTACTACATGTATGGCAAGAGCACATGTATGTGAACAGCTCAAACGGCATTTGTTAACGTTTGTTGGCGACCTTTTGGTTGACCTTTGTCCCATATTCTCCATCAGCCCAAATCATACTGGATTGAATCACTAGGACATCTACCCATTTCCTGAGTGTATTCAGGATCTGTCTAGGCCTTGTCAATCAGTCAGAGTATCATTTCTGCATTACATGGAATTTCTGAACACGC
The DNA here is from genome assembly GCA_032158295.1 of Pycnopodia helianthoides. Lineage (NCBI taxonomy): Eukaryota > Metazoa > Echinodermata > Asteroidea > Forcipulatida > Asteriidae > Pycnopodia > Pycnopodia helianthoides. Next base: position 9,810,720 of record CM063244.1, on the reverse strand, counting down.
CTAGGACCAATCCCCCCCCCACCACATGCCTAGGACCAACCCCCCCCCCCACCCATAGAGCACCCTAACAAGGGTTCTCCAGTCTCCACGCGTACAAGCTAGCATCGGTCCAATACACACAAATAGCATGACAATATGTGCGAATTGTGGTCGATTTGCAAAATAAGGTTGTTGTTTTCGGGGTTTGGGGGGGGGAGTAGGCGGGGTACTTTAGATCAAACTTTTAAAAATCATAAAGATAAAACCATTGAGAGTGACACACACACACATCCATCCAAGTGTGTAACAACCTCCAATTGTTTCAACTCTTTGTCCTGACAACCGTGGACCCCATTGTTTTCCTTTGTGATAGCAATCGTGGACCTATTGTCCCTTTTGTTATAAGTCCTCGGTTTGGATGTCACTACAAGTACACACATTCACATGCGCAGTCGCACACCCATGTCAACCTGGTTAATCATCGACCTCTCTTCGTTCTCCCATTGTGGGGACTTAAGGTTTTTTTTGTAGAGACGTCCTCATTGGTTCTCGTACACAAAAGCGAAGCGAGGGCGTCCTCGTTCTTTCAAAGCACCTGGATCCCTTTGTAAAAGTTCTTGGTTTCAATGGGTCAACACCCCCACACACACAACAAATACAAATTATAAAAACAAAACAACACAACAAATGTACCTGTATCAACTCCAAAATTGTATAAGTGTTGCTTATATTGTGCAAATTGTACAACCTCAATAAGCTAGTCTACCAAGGCCCATTTGGAGACTTTTTTTCGGGACACTTTTCAGCAGACTTAGGCCGTATCCGAATTGGCGGCTACAGCTACGGCTACAACTGTTGCTGAGGGTGTTGCTAAGGACATACTATACTTCAATGCATGATGACGTGGAAATCTAGCCGTAGCTGTAGCTGTAGCGGCCAATTCGGACACGGCCTTACTACAATAAGGTAAGTCCATAGGTCTCAGAAGCGGGCGCATGCTCAGAAATATGCAACTAATAGATAATTACTTGCCAAGACTACAATACCGACACCTGTAGCATCCCGATGCAAATCTGCTTAGCATTAATGTCTTGCTTAGAAGAATTTAGTTACATGTCAAATTGTCATGTAAAGCTTGTGCACTTCTTCACTTTTCAACAAGCAAATAAAGACATAATGCAATGCACCAATTTCACGGCTCTGGTTACCGTCTAAGCGAGAAATCATCGCTTACAGAGTAGCAGAAAAGGTTGGGTAATCGTTTAGTAATGACCCCCCCCCCCCCAAGAAAAAACTGTGTCATTTCTATCCGAAAGCTTACTTGTTATAAAGATGGCAATAGTACATTAGTAAGCATCCTGCAGAATTATTTCGTCTGAAATGCCTGCTGTTGATTGGAAATCAATAAAAAATTTGAATCTGAGAAACGATACTGAATGCTGCAGTTGGTACCCGCTGTTACCTCGCTAAAGGTGGATGGATTTGATGTTCGTGTGAAAATACCGTGACAGTTTTTGTCTGTTTTCTCAGCAAGTAGACAATCAGCTGAAAGTTTCACAGTTGATTTTTATTGTAACTTTCTTTATAATTTTGTCTATAAATAAGCATTACGTTGACCAAAACCAAACGACGACCCTACAACGCGCTACCTTTAACATTTAAGCATATTTCACAGGTTAGCAAGGATATCTTGGTAACCTGTACCCATACCTACATGTACATCACATTTATGTAAGCGTTCTTTGCACGTGCACGGCTGGCACCGACATTTTATGCCACATGCCCTGTAAGCAGCGAATGGTGACGAAACGTGGAAGTGAAGAATTCCGAGCCATGAAATTGGCCCTAGCACTTCGTTCAATTTGGGGCCCTGGGCCTAGTCTACACTGTTTCAGCAACCACCACCGATAAGTATTTGTTTTAATAAAACACTAGATAGGTCTACCGTATATGAACAAACAAATAAATTAAATAAGATTGACAGAGTAAATCCACAATGCGAAAGAATCTGCTTGTACTTTTTCCTCCTGGCCAAGGACCCGACCAATAAAAGAAAGAAGAAAAAAAAGGTAAAAAAGAGAGAAAAAAATAACCAATGTATAACGTTCTTGTCAGAGGGTTTCATCAAGACCAGCACGTCAACCTCACTGACAGGAAACGCGAACTGACAAACCAAATACCGCTCATTCAAAATTCCCTCTCCACTTAATTACCTGATTATTTCTGCAGTCAGGACCCCCTGAAACCCATGGAGAAAAGGCAAGCATGTCATATGGATTTTTGGGGGTGTAATTACGATGCTGAATGTATCCCCCTACCGCATGGAGAAGAAGCCTCCCTCTGTGCTTACCAGTATGTGTTGTTTGGTACACAGAAAACATACAATCATTTTTATTGGAAATTTTATTATTATTTTGATAGTACGGTCATTCTAAATGCAACACACTTTTTTCTTTTTGCAACAAAATCAGTAAGGTGCAGCAGTGTATGCCTCTTAACGCAAAATAACTGCCGATGACTTCTCTTCAATTCGGGCATTTGTGAGTGAATTTGAAGCATTTCACGAGATATCAATCAAATTTGTTTCTTTTCCATTCCAAACTATTAATAATAAATCAAACAGGTGACATTTATCCGAAGGCTTTTCAAATCAATTTAAAAAAAATACACACATTGCAAGTTAAAAAAATGCATTATAAATACATAATGCTTTCATGTATTTTTGATCAAAACCATCGACCAACTTATTATATAAATATAGATATTTCCTTTTAACACGTACTCACATCCAAAATAACCAATTTGTATTCCATCAGGCCATTCTTATCCTTTCCCAAAGGTCATCTTCAAAACCACAGCGATACGACCTTCAAATCACACCCACAATCCCAGATGTAGCTGCTTGTGTGTACAATTAAAGATTACTTCCGCGCATTCATGTAAAAATATAATTTTTTGAAAATGAAGGTTTAAAATTAAGTCGAGGCAAGCGCAGCACAGTCTGGGTCACTCCGACCAGGTTGTTTAACGCCGTGTTGCTGCCATCTTCACTTTAGATTTTCCATCATTTTGTTATCAAGCTTGATTACCTGCTACACATTACTTCTGGTCAGTGACTACAAATGTTGTCATATCCAGAGAAAGCTAAGAGTTCTGCCTTATGGAAATATTGTTTGAGTGATTTTAAGAAAGACGGAGTAGCCACATTATGCTAACTGCGCATCTTCTTAGCATCCAAAATTTCTTGCTTCGGCGTGAGGTTTCAGTTTCATTTTTGGGTTTCACAGTCCGCCGGTCCGCCCCAATTTATAACACCAAATTATGCACAAGCGCCATCTTAAAAATATTCCGCAATGCATCTTGGGAAACCGAGTACAGTTAAAAAATAACTCGAGCTGCCAAGCTGGACGCCATGCTGTAGTAAAAAACGCAGGCCTGGTGCATAATTTTTTAAAGGGCAAGGGCACCAAGGCTATGCCATTTTTACCTTGGTAAAGAGCACCTTTAAGAGGAAATGGTACATTTCTACTGGATTATACAAGGGGCACCAAAGTCAACTTACCAGTGGGCAACGAAGCCTCCGTAAAGTTAGAGGCCTGGAAATGTACATTTATGCTGGACAATTTTAGGGGCACCAAGACAATGTCTCGGGCATCGAGGCAATTGCCTCCGGGAATTATCAGGCCTGCACATCAGTTGTAAGAAAAAAAAGATGTTCTGAATTCAATCTACAGTATCTGAGTTACTGCCTAACTTTATTCCTGCATGTCCTCCTCAATCTGCTGGCCAATCCTTACTGACGCAAACTACTGTTTTTACAAAATGGTCAAAGAGCCTTCAACGTCATTGTACCGTCATTATGGAATGGCTTTTATCGGTTCATATTCGCCAAGCTGACTCTGGTCTGATTTTGAAGCGACTGTTTTATGTTTGATGTTTTATGCTTAAATGCGCATAGAGGCTCCTGCCTTATGTGCAATGTAAATTGTGTCGTACTATCACCATTATTGTTATTTTTAAAACACTTCAATTCAAACTGAGTACTTCCATGGTGGTGGTGGTTGTGGTGATGATCGTAGTGTGTGCGTGTGTTGAGGGGGGGGGGAGAGGGGCTTTATACTGTGGGAACTTCCCTTCGCTAACGTACAGCGTATTTATAAGCAAAGGCTATTCATTGCTGACAAAAAAACAATCTCTTTTTCCAACCATAAGGGCAGGGGTCCAACTGCGGTGCTACACGAGTGACATCAAATAAGAGTGACATCAAGCAAGAGTGACATAAAATAATACTGACATCAAACAAGAGGCGACATATTTGAACTTTGTGAATAGAATCTACAAATTACTACACCGTGTGCACAGCGCATATAAAGAGATGCTTTGGAATAACTACGCTCAGGAGTTAATTAGTTTCAGGCACCCTCCATCCAGTTTACCTTTCTGCTTTGTTCTTATCCATTCCCTTCAATTACCTTCAAGAAGCCCGGCCCAGCGCCCCCCCCCCCCTCCCCTTTGACCCATCGGCTGGCATCAAAACATTACCGCCCACTTTTTAATATTTTCTCAACAAAATTCAAACGGGAGACACTCAGCTGGTACATTACACACGCAAAACAAATTACATGTCAGGATAACAATTTCCGTGTTTTTTTTTTTTATTTATGACGCAGTTGTTTTTTAATATTTTTTTCCCCCCCTTCTCACTCCAAGTTCTCTTTCTCCGTCTTCTTCATTTTCTTCTCCAGCCGAACAACACAGCCACTTCAGTCATAATGCAATAGAGTCCAATGGCCCATACAGTATATGGTTTACAGGGGAATCAACTGAGTAAACAGAGCACGTCTGCATTCTCTGACCATGTATATCCACCGTAAAAAAGGTTTTCAAGTAATGGGAATAGGCAATCACGCTCGATTTTGTGCATTTCTATTTCAACGGTGTAACACTATAGTGCAGAATCGCCTGTAACACGATACTATAAAGTAATTCACTGGATTATTTTTGCTGGTTCTGCAGAACCGTGCGGCTGTTTCGTGCGTGTCGCCGGGCCGGGATCAGTGCAAAGTTCTATGGCGAGCGCACTGTGGGGCAGCAAACAGCTGTCTGGCAGCACAGGCAGCACTAATTCAGGAGATTAAAGTCTGTGAGTGAGCAACATGGAAAAATTTAGTGTCACTTTCAAGTACGGATTATTGGGAGGGTGACTCACCCCCGAAATGACCTATAGATGTTTCCTGTTATAAGGATCGGCAAGGAATGATCCAATTGCGAGAGGGGAACAACTTGTTTTGGGTGATTACTTTATTAAACAACTGTACATGATCATAAGCCATGAAAGAGTGAGACACAGAGTGTTTACTCCTGCAACTATGTTGAAATTAACTTGCGCGGTGTGTGTTGTGCTAGCCTAGTTTTCCAAAAATTGTATGCAGTATGAGGACAAGTGATGATAAGCCTATGTACCGAGCTCGGCTCTCAGCTCAACCTGTTGACCATGATTCTTAATTCCCTGGGTTTTTTTTTTTTCTCTTTCCATTTTTACAAAATGGGAGTATTTCCTGCCGATAACTGCATCAGCCGTTTCCCCGGATGAAATCAATGTCTATCCAAGTGGTGATTGTTATCCAGTTTGCAGTCATTAGGCCGTACAAATCCGTTTATCAAAAATACTATGATAGTGTGTACAATGTCTGCATCGATGACTTTATGCGAGGCAACTTGACATTCACTGGGATTGCAACAACAGTCTGCGACTTTTTTGTAACGGGACAGGATTTGGGTTTTGGTAGCGTCTTCGCCGAATTCCTCTAACAAAACAAATTTACAGAACTATCCAGTAAATGTGGACAAACATATATGTGAATAAATATCAAATAATAAACTTGTTTTGTTAGTAAACTTCTGCAGTAAGTATAAGGCCTGGCTTGGTAAGACCATGGAGCAATAAACCAGGAAGACTCTCTCATTCAAAAAAAATATATATAAAAATCAATTGTTTTGACATTGCTGACACCATGTACAATGTATTGAAAAATATTCCTCTGTATGGTAGATGGTACAATGTACAAGATGTCACAGACTGGATTTTTATTTGTGATCCTCAAAACTATCCAGAAGCGAATGGGGATAGAAATCTTCAATGTAAATGTGTCAGATTTCTTTTTAAAAACGCCTCTAAATTTCCAAGCACATAAATGTAATGTTAAAGGAACATTACAGAATTGGTTTTTGCTAACAAAACAGTTGCTGGCAGTGTAAGCACTTTATGTAATCCACCATACACATAAACTGACAAACCTGTAGAAGTTTGAGATCGATCGGTCATCTGGGTCACGAGAAAATACTGAAAAACCGATTACACATTTGCATGAAATCATATAGATTCAACAAATGAATAAAACGCTCACTGAGCGATAAACTCCAATCGGAAAACTAGTTCATTCATTTCTCATCAAATATGGCATTTCAGACAGAAATATTTCAAGGGATGTTTTCTACTATCATCATCATTAGACCGTGTAAGTTTTATGTAAATCTGTGATCAAAAGTATATTTTACAATTACCAATTCTGTAATGCTCCTTTAAACACTGTACACTCGACAAGAAAAAAGTGGCATCTCAAAAGTTATGTATGCAATACAGAAAGGCAGCTTAAAAACTGCAACCACCACCACGTCTTTTTGATTCTTTTCAAATAAGCGTTTTACCGTCACGCCTGGTGTCAAACCTATTAGTCTCCCCTTTAATCGCTTCATCAGGTCTGGTATTTCACTGCATGTAGCTACACCATTCAGCGACATGAAAATAGGACAACAATCTGACAACTGGACAAATTATTTGCTCTCCAAGTGAGTGATTTTCAATGTGACACTAAATCTGAGTATCGATGTCTTTTTTGAACAGACAAACCACAAACAAATCAAAAGTAGAAATGACGTACATTGAGCATGTAAGATTTCAGCCTTTTTTTAAAGTAGTATTCCCCAATTTCTTTTTAAACAGCTTTGTCAGCCAGAAAAATGTATTTTAAAAAGGAGCTTTGTGCAAAAAAAATCAATATTACATGTGTATACATGCATAATATATAAATAAAAATAACACTTTGCAATTTAAATAAACAACAAAATAATGTGCATTTTTAAAATATTATTATTCACTTTGCATTGAACTACTTATGTAATTCACATGTTTACAAGGGTATTATTTGTATTTTAACAACAATGATAAGACTTCATCATTGTACACTCAGTACTTTCCTTCCCCCCCCCCCAGTCCTGTGGAACCACAGGCATTATGTTACTCGGGTGGGATTCAAACCCACGACCTTTGCCATTCTAGAGCAGATGTCTTACCAACTAGACCATCGAGCTTGCCCGATAGCTAAAGGCAGTTCGAATCCTATATTTCAGCAGTGGGTATTGCAACCGTTTAAACGGGCTATCTTTAGAAATGACACGTTCCAATTCTTTTTCATTTACACATTCCATACAAAAAAGATCAAATTTGTCAAATGTATGCCTATCCATGGTACATGTATGCCTAAGCAACACGTACTGTATAAAATTTAAAGGGACACCTTGCCCTCGGATTGGGCGCTTTGGCCAACAAAAAGCATTTTGTCATGAAATGAATTGGTTAAAAAAGATGTTTTAAAAAAAAGTAGGACTAGGAGACAAATATAATGATCCACACAAACCTATACCTAAAAATTGTGTGATAACTGCTTTTCCTTTTACTTTGTGGACTAATCCACCATTATCCACCACAATCCACCATTATCCAGAACAAAATGTTTGACTCCACAAAATAGCGGATCGTGTTAGTTCACGAAATAGAAGGATTCCTTCCCCCATGGTTACACCAGTCTTTATGCAATGTTGGCTACATGTAGATGGTCTGCAACTCCATGTACCACTTTTGTTAACTAATAATGAAACGCAGCTTTAAATAGAATCCTGTGACCAGTTCCGTTTCTATTTTCTATAAAAACAGATGAATAGTTGTTGAGTGGTTTAATGTTAGTAATTCTAAGCAATATAATTATGATGATAGAGTATGTGTACACACATACCACAATGAACAACCACCACATGCGGAACAACTGTATTCAGTTACATAATTCAAACATGTCGCTAGACAATAATATTTTTGTGGTTTGTGGTCGTTTTTTTTCTCATTCCAGGCAGTTTCCTTCACATTGCTCTTGGTTTAACTCAATCCAGATTTTGACAAATTAAATCATAACCTCACAACCCAAAACATTTCCAGTCTTCCCACCCCCATCCCTACCACCAAACCACATTTCCCAGCTCCTCCAACACCAACAAACCAAACAGTGTTCCACCACAATGCCCCCCCCCCTTTCCCTCCCGCAATAAAAAGCAAACCAAGGTTCTCCCGTTCCTGTACAACACACCAGAACCTTCAGACATAATCTGTAGATCTGTTTTTAAAAATATTTAACCTGAATGGGACCTTGTGTCCTTCTGTTTGTTAGACTTTGTGCGGGAATTGTGGTCACGACCCCCCTCTGCCATTCAGAACAAAGCCTCCACAGTGCCACGACTGCCTGTTACATTTGACCCCCATATTCATGCACTGGCATAGGGGCTGGTCCTGGTGAATGTCACGCACACACATAAAGAAAAAAAACACTATTCATGTTGTTTCATGCAAATATCATGCAAGAGTGGCAGTAATTGTTCGGGCAGAGGAGAGGGGTGCTCGGTAAAAAAAACTCAAGTTTCTGGGAAATTTTTCATCACACTACACAAACTCTAAAAAAAAAAATTGTTTTGATCAGAATTGGAGCATCACAACCTGTAATTTCTGGGCTACAAATACCAGACAATGTGTACTCCACATACACTCTCCATAATGTACTGTACAATAAGATAGGACACTAGCACCTCACAAAAAGATCATACCACTGGCACTAATATTAACACAACTACCTATACACCCCTCCAGAACTTGTGGGGGCCATAATATACAACCCCCCTTTTTTTTAGCCTGTTCTTTTTTTTGCAGCTGTCACCAATGTTTCGTCTTCCATTATTATTTCTCTGTCTCAATAATGCACTTTTTAAACAAACAAAATTCTCCAAACAATTCCTTTTCACGTTTCTTCAGATTCAAAACAACTGGTCCACAAAATCTCAACAGCACTCTTTATTTCCCATCGTAAGTTATGCTCTTATCCAATTTAATCTGACACTAGGAATGATTGTTAATGTGCGCCCAGACTGAACTGTGCTATTATCAACCTACGTGTGCCGACCTAAAAAATCAGTTATATTCTAAATACAAATTCTACGATGTTTGTAAACAACCAGTTTTGATTCATCCACACAAAGTCACAGTCAAAAGGTACTGGTAGAGTGTACAAAGCAGCGGCGAAAAAAAGAAGAAAAAAATGTAATATAAAAAATATTTCTATTTTGAAGTCCACCATAACTCAATCATTTGAATGCATGAACTTTTGTGACATGTAAATCAAGGTTCACACTACAGATCGATAGACTCTGAATAAAGTCGGTTCAAGCTCTCGAATGAAATTAACTCTCGTAACTCAATCGGAGAAGCTGTTTACACATTACACGTCACATCAATCAAATGTAAACAAAAAAAGAGGGGCCACATAAAAAAATGTGTTGAGTCAAATGCGCCTGAACAGACTGTACTGTATGCAATAATTTGAAGTACATTGTACAATATACATTAGCATTTAAACATACATGCACTCGTTATGTCTTGATTTCAAACTGTTGTATTATTTCTTACCACAATATTCATTCAACAAAATTGTGCATCTTTAAAATTTCAAGAAATAAAAAAGTGCATTGTATGATGATTTCAATAAGCTGCAGCGACTTAATCCGGGACATGCGCAATTAACAAAAGCAATGTAAAATTTGGTGTGTACACCCGGGGCAGTCTAGTGAACATTGCACAGTATCCTAGTCCTGAAGTAACTAGTGTAGAACCACTGCCCGGCTGCGGCACTTTGGTCCTGGAGCGTTACACACTTCACAACAATTGATTTAGACTTGAGGCAGTCCTCCGAACGGAAGTGCACAAAAATAACAATGAGGATATTTATCTTGATTTAGTCAGATTTACCCCCAGCAATGTTTCTTGGTTTAGCATGCACTTCAATTGGCTTCCGAGTTTACTCGCAGATATAAGAAATTAGTATTAAGTAACAGTACATATTAATAAATAATTCAAACGACACACCACTTTAATAAAAAGTCCTGCAGAAATGATCAACTCACCAAGAATTTTGTTTTTTTCCAATGGTCATAAAGTTATACCACACTTTCCGCAGCCCAATAATTGTATTTATTCGGAAGTAATTCTAGAATAGACCGTATTGACACACACGGACAAAAATTGGTAATTGTCAACAACCAGTATCCTCACTTTGTGCGACCCAACCAATGCATGAAATATCTAGGCTTAAAACAAACCTGCAAAAGTTCAAGCTCAATCTGTCATAGGACTCGACAGCAAAAAGACCCACTATATGTTTTCACTGTTTTGGACTCGCACGATAAAGCTATTTGTTTTAATTAATTCTCAAAACTGTAGAATTTATAAAAGGCAAAACAATTTCAAGAGAAGTTTTCCACCGTGACCAGTTATGTGCAAATCTGTGAACATTTATATTATTTCAGATTATTATTTTCAATCTTACCAATGTTGTGCAACTCTTTAAAGATGCCTACATGTAATTGGATTTGATGAAGAGTAAAGTCATTAAACACACCTGTGAAAATGTCATCAAAACTATTGTGGTCCCACTTTTGTCAAATTCAAAATGGCTGAAATGCTTTGTGGAGGATTTTGTGCAAGTTTTAAATGAGTTTCATTGCTTTTGTTTTATAATTGAAATTTATAGGCAACATTTTGCTATTTTAGGGGTCTTCAATTGAAATTTGTAGTCTTTGACAGTATTTCAGACTGAAATATTCAGGCCCAGATTTTCATCTATTAGAGGGCAAGGCCAAGTTGGAAAATCTGAGGTGTCCATGGGAAACTTCTGAAAAGGCATCAAGGCCAAGAGCAGGGCAACAGAGGCCATGGCCTCTGTTGCCTCCATGTGAACTTTTCAACAGTGAGCTATCACTTTGAAACTAATTATTATTTATTTTTTATTACCAATCCTGTACTTTTGTCTTTTTCATGAGAAAAATGGTAGGCCAAAAAACTCTGGATGCTCTAATGTTCCATTGAAATGTGTGCTATTTTCTCCCTAATTATTCGAATAAAGATGAAACTTTTAAAGGTACAGTTTTGAAAAGATAAAACAGGGTTGAAATTTGATGGATGAGAAAATTCTTGAGAATGGCTTGCACATCACCAGAAATTTTTTTAAAAACTACAGGTTTGGCCACAATGTAGACTATTTCTGTTCTCCCTTTGGTGACTGAGTTTACTTTAGAAAAATTTAAAGGCTCAAGGAGATTCAGTGAAAATCTGGAAATCAGGAAAAATCCTGAGAAGTCCAACCTGACATCAGTACCTCATCGTCGATGATCATCTAGGTTTCCTCGAGTAAATACATTTTGATTTTGATTGTGGCTTGTCATGGCCGAGCGATTAAGAGCACCAGACTCAAGCTCTGGTGTTTCTGTTCAGCAGAGTGCAGGTTCGAGTCCCCCTCCTGGCACTTGTGTCCTTGAGCAAGAAACTTTACCTTACCACTACCACCACTACCAGTACTTTGTCCTTCGGACCTGACTATAAGCCATACATGTGTAGGTCATGTGTGCTAGAATTGGTAGTGCAGTAAAAGAACCTAGAACACTTATTACGTGTATAGCTATAGAGTAGGGGTTAATCTTTGTGTTTCTGGTTCACATTCCAAGCACCCTTGGCTTCCTCAAGCTTGATAGCTATAAGGTCACTTATGAGGCATCCTTTGTTTCAATACAAGAAATATATAACAATAGGCCTAATAATAATCATTTAATTTTAAAACGCAGAACCAAATATCCCAAATTTTACAAAACTTTTACCCAACTTTTTATTTGTCCTCGCTTGAGCACACTTTTTGCCCAACACAGACCAAGTCAAACACTTGATCACTTGAGTCCATTCTTTACACACCGATTTTACAAAATAGATGGAGACTGAAGAGTACATTAAGATTTACAGCAGCATGCATTAATAATGGACTGTGTATCAAATTTCATCCAAAATTTGACACTTTGTCAGCCTCTTAGAAGATATCAGTTTTCTTTCAAGTGAGTCACTGAATTCAAAAGAAAAAACAAATTATAACAACGAGATCAAACGTAAGTAACTTTTAAATATTAACTAAGTCTTCGAGTGTCATTTAATTTTTCAAAATGCAATTATAATATGTACGTCCACTTGTTAAAGGTGGGCCATACTGTGATTTCAGATATTATACATGCATGTAACCTAAACAAATTACGTAATTTTTTTCAAGAAGCCAGATAGACTGTTATAAAAATGGTAGCATCCTGCCAACTTAATTTGTCTGAAGTGCCCCCTGTTGATTTGAAAATCAATAAAAGAATGTCAAAACATTTGAATCTCCATAGATCGCCCCACAGGCAACTTTGGGAGATTCGAATTTCCGTGGTGTCCGTCCATTGTGAATGCTGCGGCCGGGGATGTGGTTGGTACCCCGCTGTCACCTCACTAAACGTGGATAGATTCAACGGATTCAACGTTCTAGATGAAAATACCGTGACAGTTTTCTTGCTGTTTTGCTCAACTAGTAGACACTTTGTATTCAGCTGAAACTTTCACAGGTGACTTTTTTTTATTGTGTCTTAATTGATAATTTGGCCCATAATCAGCTTTACGTTGACAAAAAACAATCTATGACCCTACCTTAAATATTAAAGGAATTTAGGGGAAAACTTAATATTCCTTTTATTTAAATTTTTTAATTTCTGAACAGGTGTTTACAAATTTTGTTTCAGGGCTCACCCTTGACACTAGCTACTAGTAATTTTCTTTTTAATTCTGGATGGGTTTGGGTTTTGTTTTGTTTTTTAATTGTGTATAAATCTAACATGTGTGGTTGCCAATAATCTGACTTTCAACTTTGCCTTTCTGCAATTAAATTTTACTCCAGAAGAAACAAAACATCTTTATTTACAGTTGTACACTTTAAAATATGATTAGAATAACTTGGTCTAAAAAAATACTGACATTTTAAAAAGATAGACCTACTTAGTTTTGAATTTCCGCAGGATGATCCTTCTTGAAAAAAAATATATATGCTGTTTTTACTTTTGGAGTAAACAAAATAAGTAACTTGAATCCAATAATGAAAAGGGATTCATATATTTCTAGACTGATACTAATTACTATTGATGTTTGAAGAAAAAAAACTACCTGTAATTTGTCTTTTGCACCAATCTGTTTATGTAATTATTTTCAAAGGAATGTTGAACAAATATAATACGGATTTAGTTTACAATGAAATACAATAACTTAAAAGGGGCTGTACTAAATGGAAATCTAGGGGGGTAAAATTTTATATAAATTATTGAATGATTCTTTGAATGTGTTGGTAAAGTACTGCTAAAATGGTATAATGACAGAACACATGATGTAAACAGTTTTCATTGTTTTATCAAACAGATTATAGTCTATTTTTTGTTTAGTTTTTATTCTTTTCAACTGGACAAATCTCACCACCCCACCACCAACCTTCAGGACAAATGTGGCAGTTTCACAGATCAAACAAAAATGATAAATCACTGCATGAAATCTAAATCATGCACAAAAATACTACCATTAATTTCATGATTATATATATATATTCAAGTCCTTTGGCTGTTTCACACCGAGATATTTAAAACTCGCACACAGTCCCAGCGCTAAAAAGACACTTGAAAAAATAGAAATAATGAAATATGGCATAAGCCCTTTGTACATTATTATATGTATACAACGCAAATGAGGCGCGCTGATTGGTCAGCGAGCAGCTGTCATGAGTCATATAGTGTTGTGTACAGAGACTATGGCGTTTCACGATACAGCAGCAGGCATGGCGCCCTGTGACTAAACAAAGGAACACAAAGAAAACCTATTTCGCTTCTTATTTTCAGCGATCTAATGTTGTTCTTGATCCTTCGTACTCATCCCACGTGTTTCCCTATCGTTACCGCAATCCCACCGAGGGCCAGCAGAAGTGCTTGGGACGGTTCCTGGCGGTGTGGAAGAGGGGAGAAATGGTGGGAATTCGCCGCAGTTAGAGCAAGATCCGGGCAGATCTCTCGCGGCGATGGCGCGGCGCAAGAAAAACCATCTAACCCCTTCGCCATATCCCCGATTCTCACAGCACGCTCAAAGCCCTCGCGATGAAAAAACTGAAATCACAAAGAAATAAATAACCCCAAAACGCCACTGCAACTCACCCATTCTGATGCTCTCGAGGTGGAAACGCCACAGAAATCAAATCTTAAATAAATGAGCTCCGTCTATGAGATGAACTGAGTTATCTCCGAGACGTGGTGCGGACAAAAAATTTGGTTGTTTTTGTCGAAGGTGCAAGACGAAGCGCAAGGCCGGGCAATCGGGCAACAAAACATTCCGCTGGACCTGTCACACGCGCGAGGGACAGAGATTTGCTACGGCGCCCTCTGTTGTTTAAATGGATTTTTAGATAAACAGATTTTGTGGACATGCTGTGATTTTTTTTTTCAAATAATAATGAAGTAAACAAGTTGTTTAAACATTTACACACTGTTGTAAACATTGACGGATGCGTGTGTACATGAAAGTGAAACATCGACTTTTATTTGGGTCAAACAGCTGAAGTCTAACTAACTTTCCTGAGTGATGATAACTCTTTAAAAAAATAAATAGAATTTGTAAGTGGCTTTATTGTTAAGTGTTTGTTGTTTATTGTTTACTGTTTTTATGGGGCGGGCTCTTTGAAATTTACTATGTGCATGAAGGAAAACCAAAATGTTTTTTTTTAAAGCGGTACAAAATTGAATTGTTAATTTAAAACTTTTGGATCATTATAAGAGTTACTTGATAATGAAAACTGCCATAAATAACTGAAAATGTTAAATCAAGCTTATAATAACTGGCTTGGGAAAAAATATTCAAAATAAAGTTTCACCTCTCAAATTATTGGCCAAATATTCCTAAAAATTCAATCAATTGATAAACACTTGATGAACCCATGCACACATAGAATTCTCAAAATTGATTTACCACTTTTATCTATATATTTTGAACTTATAATAGTATATCAAAAAACTTCTTTTTATTTTTCAGTCATTTTTTTTAGAAATCATAACATGTAGCTCAAAGAAAATACAAATATACTAAGGTAGGAACATTATCAATGTGAATATTTATTGAAGTAAAACTTTTGGTTGGAAAGAAACACTCACATATTTGTGTCACAACAAAACTTTTTCACAACAGAGTAAATCATGTTGTTTACAAAATTGTAAATAGGTTTTAACACTTCTTAAAGGTATTATACAGGATTAGTAGAGCTGACAAAACAGTCGCAAACAAAGTTCATGTTTTGTGTGATTAACCTTATACATGAAATAACAAACCTGTGAAAATTTGAGCTCAATTGGTCATCGAGGTCACGAGAAAATAGTGAAAAGAGACCTTATGTGTTTTCTGTTTTTCAAACGTCAAGTTTATTATCGCGCGCGATAAAAACTATTGTTTTATTCATTTCTCAGAAACGATAGCATTTTAGGCAGAAATATTTTAAGGAACCCTTTCTGCCATTACTTACTTTAAATCATGTAAGTTATGTGTGAATCTGTGAACATTTGTGTTTTTCAATAGTGTACAGGGCCTTTAAGGACGTTGCTTGAATTTGGAAAATGATATCACTATCAAAAATCAAACGCTGTCCATTTCAACATGTGTACACTTACAGCAACCAGAAGGTATACAAGTATAATGGGGAGAGGGGGGGGGGTTCAGATAAATTTGTAGCTCTTTCAAAGGTCGAGTCATCTTGTATAAGCTTTGACAAATGCTTGCAGGACAAATGGGTTACCTTGTTGACTGCCGGTCATAGATTCGTAGGGCGTTCCCATTTGCCAAGTGCAGTGCGCATGCGCGAATACCAAATAGGTACTATACACAACAACAAAAAATTGAACATACACATTCTAAGGATGTATGTCCTCACCACTGCCAGAAGCGTGCTCAGTGATGCCAGTGTATTCAATTAACAATACAAAGCCCTTTCATTCTCTACGAGTATACTCGTAGTGGCAGAATCCGTTACTACGAATACTAGTAGGCGACAGTCATCGACAGTCAACGTGTTAAACAATGAAAAGTAGTAGTTATAGATATCAGTGCTCTTTACAGAGTTCAACCTTTCCATTAAGACATTGCAAAAACTTTAGAAAGAAAAGTTTACACGTAAAGTTTTCAATTATTAGTTGGATTTTGAACCTGCTTTTTCAAGCTTACCTCAAGAAACTTCTCAATGTTTGATTAACATTTGTTTCTATGTAAACCTCCAACAACAACAAAACAATTTGCAAAGGTTTAATAACTTTTCAAATATTCAGTTTTGTATAGAACAGCTTTTTAATACTGCAAATCGCACTTCAGTTTTTCTAAACAATTGAAATGAGGGAACATTACCCCAGCTAACACAATACGTTGTTACAACGTTGCACAACGTTGTGATAAGGTGGCAATTTGGTCGATGGGATGACAACGTTTTGACTACGTTGCAAGAACGTCAGAACTTAACATGATCTACAACCAATGTTGTACATTGGTTGCATGTTGGTAATCTATTCAACGTTACCGAAAGGTTTTATACCTAACGTGTTCACAACATTGTATTTTGGTATTATTACAACGTGGTATTTAAGTTAAGGCAACAACGTTGTCGATAAGTCATATTTTGGTCTCAACAAAACGTAGTAATTTTGTTGCGACAAGCACGTTGTCTGCACGTTGCATTGTGGTTTTATCAAAACGTCACAATTAATTCGCGGCGGTCACGTTGTCTTGACGTTGTATTTTGGTATTATTATAACGTAGCATTTAAGTTGTGGCAGTCACGTTGTCTACACGTTGTAATTTGGTAACATTAAAATGTAGCAATTATGTTGTGACTAGCACGTTGTCTGCACGTTGCATTTTGGTTTTATCAAAACGTTATAATTAAATCGCGGCGGTCACGTTGTCTTGACGTTGTATTTTAGTATTATTATAACGTAGCATTTAAGTTGTGGCAGTAACGTTGTTTACACGTTGTTTTTTGGTAACATTAAAACGTAGCAATTATGTTGTGAAGAGCACGTTGTCTGAATTTAAGTTGTGACAGTCACGTTGTCTACACAATGTATTTTGGTAACATTAAAACGTAATATTTAAGTTTCGGCTGTATGTTGTCTTGTCGTTGTATTTTGGTTTTGCACACAAAAGTAGCCTACTGTTAAAGTTGTGACAGCCCGTTGTCTTAATCTTCAAACGCATATTGTAACTATCATCTTGTAGATTTATCACAACGTAGTATCTTTGTTTTTACCATCACGCTGTGACATATTGTATTTTAGTTTAATTACAACGTACAAATAATAGTATTTATGTTTTGACTATGATATCGTTTGGCGTTGTATTTTAGTTTGTATTGGCGATGTTTAGACCATTTTGTTGAATAGTTCAAGCAGCTCGTTTGAATGGTTTTGGAGGACATGGTAGGCCTAATGTTTGACATCGCAAACATGTTTTTGTTCTCAATTTAGTTTTTTATTAATATCGGTTGTCATAAATTAGGCACTTGAGGAGCGGCATTTCTATCAGATTTGCATTTAATGATGAATCTGAACAGTACTAATCATTAATTGCATTTAATTGAGCTTATTGTGTCAAGCAGCAGTGCGCTGGTGAGGGGTGAGATTCGATTCTACCCCCCTCCCCACCACCACCACCACCACCTGTACAGCGGCATTCCAAGCTGTAGATAGAATCTTCTAGAGAAACATTTACCCTTGATAGGATTTTCTATCCTCACTTAGGCCGTTTTGTCCCCCACTAAAAACTTCCTCTAAAACCATTGTGTTAAATAGTTCAAGCAGATCGTTGGGATGGTTTCGGAGGACATTTATTAGCTAACAACATTGGTAGGCCTAATGTTTGTCATCACGAACAATGTTTGTTCGCAATTTAGTTTTTTATATCGGTTGTCATCAATAGAATAGGCACTTGAGGAGCGGCCTCCCTATCAAATAGGCATTTAATTATCAATCTGAACAAACCATTAATTGCATTTAATTGACTTTATTATGTCAAGCAGCAGTGCGACGGTATAGGGAGAGATTTGATTCTACCCCCAACAACCACCACCACCACCACCACCACCTGTACAGCGGCATTCCAAGCCGTACATAGAATCTTCTAGAGAAACATTTACCCTTGATAGGATTTTCTATATTACTTAGGCCGTTTGTTCACCCGCTAAAAACTTTTTCTAAAACTATTGTGTTGAATAGTTCAAGCAGCTCGTTGGGATGGTTTTGGAGGACATTTATTAGCTAACAACTATTGGTAGGCCTATCGTTGACATCGCAAACAATGTTTGTTCTAAATTTAGTTTTGAATATCGGTTGTCATAAATAAAATAGGCACTTGAGGAGCGGCCTTGCTATCATTGGCATTTAATGATCAATCTGAACAGTTAATACTAATCATTAATTGCATTTAATTGAGCTTATTGTGTCAAGCAGCAGTGCGCTGGTGAGGGGTGAGATTCGATTCTACCCCCTCTCCCCACCACCACCACCACCACCACCTGTACAGCGGCATTCCAAGCCGTACATAGAATCTTCTAGAGAAACATTTACCCTTGATAGGATTTTCTATCCTCACTTAGGCCGTTTTGTCCCCCACTAAAAACTTCCTCTAAAACCATTGTGTTAAATAGTTCAAGCAGATCGTTGGGATGGTTTCGGAGGACATTTATTAGCTAACAACATTGGTAGGCCTAATGTTTGTCATCACGAACAATGTTTGTTCTCAATTTAGTTTTTTATATCGGTTGTCATCAATAGAATAGGCACTTGAGGAGCGGCCTCCCTATCAAATAGGCATTTAATTATCAATCTGAACAAACCATTACTTGCATTTAATTGACTTTATTATGTCAAGCAGCAGTGCGACGGTCTAGGGAGAGATTTGAGTCTACCCCCCCCCCCCCCCCCCCCCACTACCTGTACAGCGGCATTCCAAGCTGTAGATAGAATCTTCTATAGAGAAACATTTACCCTTGATAGGATTTTCTTTATTACTTAGGCCGTTTGTTCACCCGCTAAAAACTTTTTCTAAAACTATTGTGTTGAATAGTTCAAGCAGCTCGTTGGGATGGTTTTGGAGGACATTTATAAGCTAACAACTATTGGTAGGCCTAATGTTTGACATCGCAAACAATGTTTGTTCTAAATTTAGTTTTGAATATCGGTTGTCATAAATAAAATAGGCACTTGAGGAGCGGCCTTGCCATCACATTGGCATTTAATGATCAATCTGAACAGTTAATACTAATCATTAATTGCATTTAATTGAGCTTATTGTGTCAAGCAGCAGTGCACCGGTCTGGGGAGATATTCGATTCTTCGCACCCCCCGACCACCTGTACAGCGGCATTCCAAGCCGTACTTAGAATCTTCTAGAGAAACATTTACCCTTGATAGGATTTTCTATCCACACTTAGGCCGTTTTGTTCCCAGCTAAAAACTTCCTCTAAAACCAAATTTGTTCCTAAATTTCAAAGACACTTTCAAATTTTGAAGTACTTTTGAAGTACTTTAGTGTACCACTAAGTATGTTTTGTTTCAGTTTTGAAAAAAAAGAAAGATATACGTTTCTGCTCAACCTGCCGCATTGACCAGCGTGCGGCTAGTAAAAATTAATTTGACAACGTCATGACAACGTAAATATCACATATGCAAATTTGTAGATTGGGCTTAGAAGTTGTACAATACATACAAACAATTTCACGAAATTTGCCAAATTTATGAACTAGGTGTACTGGTTTCTTCTGTACTTGTCTAAACTAACAGAGGAAAATACGGATAAATATAATTCAGTAACTAAACATGTAATTTTAGTTCAGAAATATTAATTAAATGGAAACAATTACAAAAATATATACCCCCGTGATTGCAAAAGTCAGGAAATTGGTCTGTATATATAGTACATGCTGTACGATGTATAGTATACAGGTACAGTGAAGTCCGGTTACGACACCGCGTAGTAGGGACCTACCTCGGTAAGTTTGTAAAAGTAATTCATTGATCATGTTGACATATCACTTAACAAAATTATTCATGAAATTATTGTATAATTAATCGATATAGCAATAAATAAGATAGGGCTGACGTTGTGACAACGTTCACGGTACTGAAAAAAAATACATTGTTGTAACATTCTTTTTAATTGATTATTTACAACATTGCAACGTTGTGTATACGTGCCAACAACGTCGTTGTTTCGTTGCATCATTACGTTCTAAAGACGTACAGGGGAGTCGACAAAGATTCGTTGCTACAACGTTACTTAGATAACTATATAACAACCAAACAAACACGCTCTGAGAACGTTGTTGCAACGTTAAATATAAGTTGTAATAAGGTCACTGGAAACGTGTCTTAAACGTACCAACAACGTGGTTGTTACGTTGCGTCATTACGTACGGAAGACGTATAGGGGAGTCGACAAAGTTCCGTAGCTACAACGTTATATTAATAACGTTACTTACACCAAAGTCTGACTTCATTACAACGTTGAGAAAACGTCAAACTGTTAGCTGGGACAAATGTTAAAGTTAACTTTAACTTTATACCTAAAAATAGCTTTACAGATTGAAATCTTTGTCCAGGTTTGGAGAGTACCAGCAATAGCTGAAGATAATTTTGTTATGGATTTCAAACACTACATGGCTGAATAAATTAGTCAAATCTTATTGCTATGTCAAGTGTGTGGAACAAACTTGGCCACTTAAAACATATATTCATACCTGCAAGAGGACCATTTGTTTTGTATCAGTGGATCTTGTTCAATATCAGTGTCCAATTTCATAGAGCTGCTAAATGCAGAAAAAGTTGCTTAAAAATTCTGCAGGAAACCTGTCACAAATGGTACATATGACACAGTGTTTGGCTGGTAAATGGGTAAGCAGAATTGTTTTGTGCTTAGCACAACTTTGTGCGAGCAGCCCTATGAATTTGGGCCCAGGTTTTTTTTCTGATAATTCTATTACAACTTTTGAAGTAAAAGATTATGATTCAGAGGTCTATGAAGTTATATCACAACTACTTTTAAAACCAAGTGAGAAAATGCTTGCTTGGGAAAAGGGAACAAAATGACAGGCTTGATAAACAAGAATGACATTTATAAAGTCACACTTTTTATGTTTCCTTGCAACAGTAATCTAGCAGGGCAGTTCAAGATGGGTGAACTTACTGGGGTAATTGTGCCTTTGGTGATACATTCATAGAATTTGGCACAAAGTTACATTCTGTCATGAGAAATATATTTTGCTAGAGGGCCATCGCAGAATTGTCCTTTGAAAAAGATATAGGCAGGTCAACAAGCAATTTTCAAAATGGCTGCCACTGGTTGTTATTCTACCTGGTATATTTTTTTTCAATAGGACAAACCTGCATTGACCCTACAGCCAAATGTATCTCTCACGCCATAATCTTTTTCATGACATACTCTGATGACAGTGTGCTAAATTTCATGATGGCATCATCCAAGGCACAATCCCATCACCCTACCTGCTGTACTAATTAAAAGATCAGCAGGCTATAAGAATATAACTTTTGATTTAAAAAAAAAAAAAGAGATTCAACAAATTAGCATTCATCGAACAAAACGATACGTTTCAACAGGACTGCTTAAGGAGTAAAGTTTGTGTGACCCTCTTCCTTTGCTTGGTTTATTACTTTTGCTTTAAGTGGCAGGCTCATCATCATCAGCACAGCTACATTCTTTAGCTTCTTCTTTGGGGTTTCTCCTCTCCGGGATGTCCATGATGACAACCGACTGCAGGTACAGGCGCTCAGTTTCACCTGGTTCGGTGTAGTTGCCGTAGTTTTCCCTTCCGCGGCTTTCCTGGTTGATCATGATCTTCTCTTTACTCCACTCGCGAATAAACTTCACCTTCTTCCAGAGGGCATGCTCCGGCTTGGGGCCCTGCTTGTTCACAAACGCCATGTCTTCTTGGCTGAAGGAGAAGACGTCAAACTCCTCTCGCTCTTCAGTGGCTTCACTTACATCCTCATCCTCAAGATTCACCTCAATTTCATGGACGAGAACCGTCTGAAGGCGACAGATAATACCTCTTGATCTCAGGCCATCGTACAGGGTCTGGTCACAACCCTTGAGATTTGCTACTGCAAGAGCAGACATAGTGTACTTGTGTCTTAAGAAGATGCCAAGTTTCGATATCTCTATGTCTTCATCTTGAGCAACATCTGTGGCAATTTTAGCAGCATCGCTAATGATGCTGTCCAGCATCTCAGCTTTGTCTTCTTGGACAACAGGACCAGCAAAGGAACTCTCGCTTTTGCAGCCCGCATAACCAGAAGATTCTGGTCTCCTCTGAATGATATTAAAAGTTATTGTGACTCGATGGCCGTCTTCAACCGGCAGAATTTCATGGGTGCAGTCGGAGTAAAATGCTGCCCACTGAATTTTCTCAGCATCACCAGACAAGTCGGCAAACTTGAACTCTTCTTTGATCCCTTTATGCTGTACTTTCAGTACTCCTCCAGTGTGCTTGTAAGGCAGACATACAACCACTGTCCCTATCATGCCGGCCGCATCGACAGGTGTGTCAACATGGGCACTGAAGAATCCACCTTTGTTGTACACATTCAGCTTGTTGCGTTGCAATGTAATGTCCTTGCCAGTCACAATAAGAGCAGCCAATATCTTTTTACGGATCACTTCAAGGAACATTGGATTTCTCGCACTGCTCCATCTTTGGACATTTGTGATTCCACGTCTCTTACTGTCTCCAGGGACATGCATGAACTCAAACTTGCTCCCTACGCACTCGTGCGCCAAACGCACGTTTGGATCATAGACGGTTTCCTGGCGGGCCAAGTCCCCGTACTGGGCAGGGGTGCAATGCTTCAAGAGTTTGTCCACCGGGAGGTCGCATATGGGCCATCCGTACCGCTCTGTGTGATCTTCCAGCATCTTCAAGTTGGCTCTCCTGTCGAAACTGTTCAGCTCAATCCATCCACCACAGCAGAAGGATCTTGGCTCTGCCAGCTTGGCAAGACTTTCCACAAGGTGTAGGACATTCTCGCTGCTCTCTTCAGTGACATTTAAAATTTCCCCAAGTAGAATTCCTTCAGTTGGAATCTTCTTCATTGTGTCGTGGTATTTATCGACCTTCCTCTTGGCAGACTGGAAGTCTGCCACCAAGTCAACGTTTGTTGCCATAGTTTTCAAGTGGCACAGGTAGCGTGCTGGTTTTCTACAGATATGGAAAGATGTTGAGAGAAAATTAATCTAACTCACATTTAACTCTAAAACAACCAATGTCATTGTGTGTCAGTACAGCAGAGCTGCCAACATTTGCATCTTACAATCAGTGAAATTTAGTACAACAATCAGGGAGATAATTAGAATCACCACATGCAACATAATAGGGAAAAAGTTTCCATAATCCGGTAGATTTTTAAATCTGCTCATCAGAACACAGAAAGATTGGTTTTCAGGGAAGTTTGGGCAGAATCAAGGAGAGTTGGCAGCTCTGCAGTAGGATAACCATGGATTTCCAGAATTAGGGACTCCCCCGACTAGAGCTAGACTAGTTTAGCCTGAACTAGTCTAGGGTAGGCCTGGGGAGTGTCCCTATTCTTGAATCTAGAGTCTGGTAAAGACCAAATTTTATTGTATAACATTTGTGGTCTGTCTTTACCCTAGATGCAATTAAGAACAAAAAACAAAAAAAATTGTATAATTTTGAGATAATCATAACCCTCGATCCCCTTCCCTGATGGTCTGGAGATTAAAGGGTTACAATTATCACAAGAACATTATGCAAACTGTAAAAGAAATGTTGTTGTTCTGGGAAAACAAAACTATATGATGTCTGTAGTTTTGTTTTCCACCAACATTTTTCTCGACTGAAAAGTAGGCTACTCGACTACAGCAACAAACAGACAAAGTGCAAGTGAGTGGTGGTACTGTAGTCGCACTGACTTACTGACTCTGTGCTGTGTGTTGGTGCAGGCACTGGTAGGTCAACACTGGTTTTCGGTCAACAAAGACAAGAACCTGAAAATACAAGAATTTCAGGTTCTTGATCTTGTCTTTGTTGAGTGATTTTACTTTACTTTACTTTACTTTACTTTACTTTACTTTATTTATATTATAAACATATTCGTTACTTGCTATCATGGTTGTGCATCTGTCACTGTCACTTGGACACATTTTGCTATAGAATGTAGTTGTACTGGTATGGCCCAGTGTCACTGTCAGTGTCACTGTTCGACCCAGTGTCACTGTCAGTGTCACTGTTTGACCCAGTGTCACTGAGTCAGTGTCACTGTTATATCCAGTGGCAAGGTGTACAATGGTGTAAGTAATCACTATGCAGATTGTAGGTAAGTGTAACGCTTTTAAAGTTTTAAAGAAGGTTTTTAAAAATGAGTGTGGATCACTGCCATTTAAAATTAATATTAATGTAAACTAACCTAGCAGCTGATAGTTTATTTCCCTTGTAATTGCCAACTGGATCTCAATGCACCACTTCTCCGAATTTAAAAGGCTGTTTTAAGTAGGTAGAAAAAGGGCGCACTGAAGAACTAACCGAATCCCATGCCATGTGGTCAGTCTAAATAAAAACACGCGCGTTGTTGACCGACTCTCTCTCCATCACATCACTGCAATTCACTAAATTATAAACCTTGTTCTTTATTTTCCTCATTTTACCCTTCAACTTCATGTGGAGTCGATGTAAGTACCAATGAAATTGAAAACGAGGTTGAAAAGTTTCCTCATAAAAATGGCGCGCTCTCATCGATAGTCTTGGTCCAAGGCATTGTTCGGTATAAAACCCATCGACAGAGGGCGTAAAACTACACATTGTGTCCACCACCAGCGCGGTCGTCACTGTGCTGCATGCAGCACGTGTTCCTTCCTCATCCATGGTCCGTGTGAAGCTTGGTGAATCCCGACTGATTGTTTGCTGTCGTGGATCTTGGACTTACTGAGGAGCCTGTCCAGGATTTTCAGCTCATGAAGGGGGTGGAGTTGTCTGTTGTCTGGGGGAAAATGATTTCACCGGGATGACCGTATAATGCAATCAGATATCCTCAATTATCAGCCATCCTAAACAAAAACCAAAGTAGAACTTTATCATGGCGTTGGTAGCTTATTTCTGTCCAATGACAAAAATCAATGGGACCAAACTGAGGCTGGAAGGGAAAATAGCATGGGACTGTTGATAGGAGAATTTATAATTGACACTAATAGATCCAGGGAACCTTATGACACCACTGATGTAATGAAGTTCAATGGCCAGGAGGTTTTGTTTGGTTGTTTATTTTGTTGTTGTATGTTTGTTTGTTTTGGGGTGTGTGTTTTTTTTTGGGGGGGGGGTAGGGTTAGGGAGGTTAAGGGAGGCTTCTCTATTTAGGTTACTAGAAACTTATTTAAAAGGTAAAATCAGTCTTTTTTCTAAAATTATAGACACATCATTCCATCTTGATTCTTTAGTGAAATGCATATGAAATCGTCTATTAAAATTTAGAAACTTTATTGACAATTAGCAAACAGTCAAGTTACAAATGGTGGTTAGAATAGTATACAGTTAACATTGTAACACAGACAAAAGGTTTTACAATTCAAATACCTATTGAAAATAAAAAATCCCTGAAATGAAGTAGTTCTTAAGAGAGCAAAAAACTAAAGAAGACTCCACGGAAATATAAACTTGTTGGCCACTTCATTAGAAGAAAAAAATTGGAGTTGGACATTCAATGATAACTAGAAAAGTGGATGGCAAGAACACCAGAGGAAAAAAACTGCAATCCTTGATAGTCTCAGCCACCTGGGCCAATTTTTCATAAATCTTTTAAGAACACAAAAATTGTCCAAACACAAAAAAATATTGCTTGGCAGAAATGGGTTACCAGACCCGAAACAGTGTATAATAGACTACATGTATCATGTTCACTGGTAGTTTTTGCTTATGAGCAAATTAACTTGTCAAGTACATGTAATCATTTCTGCATAAAACTGCTTTATAACATCGTTCACAGCTGGCCAGCCAATTTTATAGAGCTGCTTTATGCAAAAGATTATGCTTAACAATTTTCTGCTGTGCAGGGTATTAGTTTCAGACTGAACATAATGACACAGTATTTTGGCTGGTAGCCTATTCTGGTAAACATAATTTTGTTGTGGTAAACATAATTTTGTTGTGGTAAACATAATTTTGTTGTGGTAAACATAATTTTGTTGTGGTAAACATAATTTTGTTGTGGTAAACATAATTTTGTTGTGCTAAGCAACGTTTTTATGCTTAAGCAGCTCTATGACTGCATGGCAATATGGCTAAAGCATAACAAAAAAGACATTTTGGAAATATCATCATCTTTAAAAAATACACTTTAAAAAAACACTAAATAAAATCAACACTGAATACACATAAAAAATTATATATTACCATCAAATCTAAACAAAAATGCAAAGATTATGATCATCATCAATTATTCAAAAACTGTTGAACCATATAAAAACAAAGCTACACCAGTAAACCCATTATTTGCTTGCCTAATGGCGTAGCGCTCTACTTACAACCGTTTCCCCCTCCCCTTGCCCCCAAATGAGAACATTCAAATGCACAAATAAATGTTGTAATACATTAAATCCTCCCAAATTATGTCTTTGTCCCCTCCCCCCATGAAAATATTGGGTGGTTGCTATTAACAAATTCAACACTGTATCAAACAAATACATTGTGACCTAATCACTATGTTTTTACTAACAACTCTAATGTATAATTCAGCAAAGCTACTTTCTTCTGTCTTAACAATGAGAACTTTAAAAAACACTAAAACAGGTGTAAACACTTAAAGTCACTGTTTTATCAGCACTACTCTCTTGGGTTTTTTGGGTCACTCGTTGGAAGTTTGATGATGATCACAGACTGCAGGTACAGACGGTCAGTTTGTCCAGGCTCGGTGTAGTTGCCACAGTTTTTGCCCTGCTTGTTGCTCCTTTCAATCAGTACAGTTTCCTTGCTCCACTCTTTGATGAAGCGCATTAGCTTCCATGAAGCATGAGGAGGCTCGGGTCCTTGGTTGTTGACGAACAGCATGTCCTCTCCACTGAACGAGAAGACGTCATGCTCTTCACTTTCTCGATAGTTGTTTTCTTCACCAGCATCGATTTTGTTGTTAAGTTCATGGACAAGCACCGTCTGAAGTTGGCAGGTCAGGCCTCTGGAGGTTAAGCCGGCATAGAGGACCTGGTCACAGCCCTTGAGGTGTCCCAGTGCCAGGGCTGACATCGTGTACTTGTACCTCAAGAAGATGCCAAACCGCTCCATGCCTCCATCTCTATAGAAGGACACCCACTTATCAGTGGAGAGTTTGGAGATGTCAGCTACGATCTTATCCAGAATTCCAGCTTTAGTAGTTGCTACCACCTGCCCTTCACAAAAGTTGTCCCTTTTGCATTTCCCCGCACCAGAGTATTGCCACGAAAGCTCCTGGACGATGTTGTAGGTGACGGTGATTCGATGGCCGTCTTAAACAGGGAGAATCTCATGGACGCAGTCAGAATAGAATGCTGCCCACTGAGTTTTCCCACCATCTCCACACAAGTCAGCAAACTTAAACTCTTCTTTGATCCCTTTATGCTGTACTTTTAGTACTCCTCCAGTGTGCTTGCTAGGCAGACAGACGACAACTGTTCCAATCATGCGACCTGCATCGACAGGTGTGTCAACATGGGCATTGAAAAATCCACCTTCGCCATACACATTCATCTTGTAGCATTGCAGAGATACATCTTTCCCATTGGCCAAGGTACTCTTGACTTTCTCAGCGATGACTTTAAGAAACTGCGTTACTATGCTGGTGTTAGAGAAGTACGTGGGCTTGCCTTCAAAAGGATCAGCAAAGTTGAATTTGCTTGCAATGCATTCGTGAGCCAGGCGAACATCAGGGTTATAAACAATCTCCTGGCGTTCAAGGTCTCCATATGGGGCTGGGGTGCAGAACTTTATGAGTTGATTAGCAGGGATGGCGCGGATGGGCCACCCATTCTGGTTGGTTTTGTCTTCTTTCATCTTCAATCGAGCCCTTGCATCAGATGCGCTCATCTCGACCCATCCTCCACAGCAGAAGGCAGAGGGTTTTGGCTTGATCAGCTTGCCAAGATTGTCAGCAATGCGGAAGATGGTTGGGCTATTGGTCTCCTCAATGACAGCTATCTCCCCGAGTTTTACACCTTGACGATGGATCTTCTTCAAGGTTGTGTTGTACGAGTCCAACTTCCTCTTGGCAGAAGTCATCTGAGTTTTTGCAGTCTGGTACTCCTCCACATGGTCAGAGGCCCCTTCCATGCTTATAGGGAAAAAAAGTAACTTAGGTAATAGAATAAAAATCTCATGATACAGCAAAATATCCTCCAAGTCTAACTGCTTGCTAACTATATTCCCATAGCCCCCGAGTGGTAGGACGCGATTCTTCGTGTCCAACCTGGGATATTCTTTTAAATTTGACCTATAGATGTTTATTTGTAACATCTACATAGATGTAGATGTCACAAATAAACATCTTGAACAAACTCACAGAGTATGTTTCCAAACATGACTAAAAAGGGGTTTTCAGGATCTATAATTATTAACAATAAGTATTTTCATTTACAGGAACTGTGCAAAAGATGTACTTTGTGACAATTATCATCAGCAAATCTGATGTCAATTACCAGTGCACCAGCCACTAGACCACAGGTGTAGTGGATGTAAAATGATCAATTTAATGTCGGGTACTCTTCTAAGTTCTAGTCTACACATCAAAGATGGTGCCGTACGATTTGCCGGCTTATATGTAAAATATATGAAAAATACACCGATACTCGATAGAGAGTTGTCATGTAATCTCACCTTGAAGTTCAAGCTTATTTTCCCTTGTTGTTAGTGTATTTGTAACCTCTAGTTGTCAATATACCACTTCTCTGAATTAAAAGGGTCGTTTTGAGGTAGGAGTTTGAGTAAATCTAAGACTAGCAAAAGAAGGGTGAGTATACGGTGTACGGACGGGGGGGGGGGTGTGTGAACAACTCTCCACCACACAACCACATAACCATGTGCGGTGATCATCCAAAACTCGCGCGAGATATCAGTCGACAAGAGTCGACGATGCAATTATTTAAACCTCGTTCCTTTGCCTTGGTTTCCTTAATTTCCGATTAACTTAAAATGGGGGTCGAATTTTGTACCAACAAAATTGAACACGAGGTTGAAAAAGTTTGCAAAAAGGGCGCGCCCGTTAGCCTCGGCCCAAGGCGTTGTCCTATTTAACCCATCGAAAGGGGGCGTAAAACAACCCATAGACTACTTTGATTATACGCGTCTAAAATGAGGCGAAGTAGTCCATTGCATCTGTGTGGAGCATGGGAGGTGGCGCTTCATCTGACACCCTTTATTGACAGTGGGAATGTGAAAAAATAATGACAAGTTATATTCAGGGAACCTTACAAAATGATGGCAACCGAGTGATGAATAAAAGGTCATCGGGGAACACTCTGGAAGGGGGTTGTGACATTCGGGTGATTGAACACACATGCACTTTTCATGGGTTTTTTTTCATACAAATCACTGTCAAATATTTGTTATTGGGGAGCTATTTTTTGTACGAACCATTCATGCTCGATCTCTGTGGGGGGGGGCAAGGGTTCTGAGCGGGAGGGGGTGCATGGCCACCGGCCCTGCTCGCCTGGTCAGTGATGGTACGCCATCAAGCTTTCCATGTTAAAATTAATCAATAGAAAGACGTCATTAGAAGACAATATAAAACACATTTATTTAAAATACCTGTACATCTAAAAAGTTAATTAAAATGCACAACAAGACTTAAAAATTACATTGAAAGTCACAACTTCACAAGAAATGTTACTTTAAAAACCTGACGACAATAATATAATTCTGCTACGTTAAAAAATAGTATCCACGCTGCTTCTCTTTTCTTTTTTCTTTTTTCTTGTTTTTTTTTTGGGGGGGGGGAGGGGGCACCAAAATTATTCATAAATCGAATATTAAAAGTCACAGTGCTACTGCTAGTGATACATGCAATGCGCACATCTCATTTCGTATGTATTGAACCTACGGAGTGGGAGTGTGCTTGCGGCGCTAAACCTTTTATTTTTCGCCTACCTCCATGATGTACTAAATCAGTATTTTTTTTCAAATAAGAACAAAAGAGGGTAGAAAGAAAAAACAGTTCAAACTGATTTGCCTTAAAAGATATAAAAGCTGAAAATGTACACAACTTTTCAAAACTTTTACGGCGCGGCGGGTCAGTCCGCCACCCGACACTGTTTTGCACTATTTGCTGACATTGCGGCTGCAACCATGACAACGTTTACATTGTTTACGTTAAGCGCCATAACCCCTGCATGTGTGATATACATGTATCCAGCACGCGTATGTCCCACGTAGAAAGCAAGCTTTGAAATGCGGAAGTGAACCACAACTGTCTTGATTCTAGGCGGCAGTGCTTTTTGATAGTATCATCCTAATTAAAAGTTAGTTAACTTCAAGAGAGTGACTCAGTGCCGATTTTGCATCAGTTTTGATAACTGACTCAAACGAATGTGGTAAGTAAACGTAGATCTTTTATTAGTGTTTGTAATCGGTGAAGCGAGCTTCCCCTTGGCATGGCCTTGTGAAGTTTTGTTTGAATGTTGTTGTGTACGCCACTTCATGACTTGCACACTTGCAGAAAAAAAACTCTTCTTCGTTTTTGACTTGAATGCCCAAGCCGCCCACCGTCCGCGGAGGATCCTCTTAAGTGTGATGAACTGTACATACAAAATATAAATATCTTAGATAAGTTAGACCATGGTTTAGACCATCCCATGGAGGTAGAAATCTACCTCAATTCTTTTATATAAAGAGACCATGTAAACACTATCTGGGGCACTGTGTAACTGCTCTTTTTAAGTTTTACCGTTGGCGTTATTAAAGTCAAAATTTCATATCGAGAGTAAAGTACCACAGTTTCCTGGGTCAAAATCCTATAGTTCAAACCTTTAAATAGTTCTCAGTTGATCAGCAGATTTTCCTCTTTTTCCTTCTTTATTCTGCTAATTTAATTATTAACTTATTGCCTTGCATAAAATAAAATTATAAGATATGAAAAACTGTAAAAACTGATAAAGGTGGATTGTTGCTCGCTAGGCATTTTAATTCTCTTTTGCAACTTCGGTATAGCTCTTGGTCACCTCCCTTAATCCTTAAACATGAATCATTCTTGCTCTGAAAAAAAGGAAGGTATACAACTATAAATGGCATTGTTGAAGAAACTTGTTGAAATATTGGCTGGTCACATTTCAAGAAAACTGGAATAACACTAACAGCCACATATTTCATGTATTTTGTAATGTTTATATTCTCTTTATATCAGGCACAGTGCTTGAACTTATAGTTTACATTTTTAAATTTTATATTATTTTATGTTTTTTATTATTTATTTAATTATTTATTGTTTTAATCAATTTTTGTTTTAGTCATTTTTTTTATTTGTGTGTCAAGTTGTCCATTTGGTAGTCTGAGTAAAAGAATGCAAAGCTTTTTTTAATTTTATTATTATTTTATGTTTTTTATTATTTTATTTAATTATTTATTTG
This sequence comes from Pycnopodia helianthoides, assembly GCA_032158295.1. Lineage (NCBI taxonomy): Eukaryota > Metazoa > Echinodermata > Asteroidea > Forcipulatida > Asteriidae > Pycnopodia > Pycnopodia helianthoides. The sequence goes on along the minus strand of CM063244.1, from coordinate 9,778,853 downwards.
TTTTAATCAATTTTTGTTTTAGTCATTTTTTTATTTTGTGGTGGTCAAGTTTGTCCATTTGGTAGTCTGAGTAAAAGAATGCAAAGCTTGTCACGTGTCAACACCAAACCTGTTCACTGTATGCTTGAAAACCGCACCCATCATGGATTGAGCTGAGCAAAACTAAAGTTTAAAAATATGAAACAAAATCAGGGCTCGAATTTGATTGAAAAATCTACAAGACCACAGGGCTTGTAGCTCCAAACTTTTACTGGACCAAAACTAGCCTTTAACTTAACTTGGCTCATGGAAAAGTTGGTTAAAAAAGAGTTGAGTGAATTGAATCAGGTACATGAAATCATTATGGCAGTTGCTGTGAACATGTGGCAGAGTTTCTCACCATCTGTGGTGTGTAGGATTTCTATCCTACTTTCCTCTACAAAACCCTGCATGGCATTGGTGGTGAAAAACTCGTATTGGGCATGGTATAACTTTGTTCTAAGAGGCATCCTGCTTGGTGACTACCAATATCTCACCAAGTGAGATAGTTGAATCAATAGTTGAATCAATAATTACCGGGGGGGGGGGGCATCCTCAGTGGGAGTGGGCTCTAGTCACAAGCTCATGTACTGGGGTCAAATACCAGCAACTTGCTAGACTTGTGGACAAGTAGTTAAATGTTTGTCTCACACGACTATTAGTATGAGTCTCACTGGAGCAGCAGTGTCACAAGAACAGCAGCCGAGTATAGTCATTGAGAGCCGTTACGACAATCATTTTACAACTTTTCCACAAGTCTAACAACTGACAAGAATTACTAACCATGAGTAAAACTACAAACTTTCTAGTATTGTGAAAAACGTTTGCAAAGTGTTTTGACTAGAGTATGATAAATGTATACAAAGGAATGAATGATTAGAATGAATGTTGGTAGTTTTGTAAGTTGTCATCAGTTGTTAACCCTGGGTGAGCTTGACAATTGGAAAGAAATGTTTACCAGGCAGTCTGGACTGTGCATTGAGATGTTTTATTTATGTTGAACTTTGTCACACACAACAAAGGCCTAGCCTGTAGCATTACCACAACAATCCACTGGGCTCCATTCAAATTGCAGACAGTGACTACGTAAGTGGAGTGGGCTCTGAATAAATAACATTGTCATTCAAGCAGCAGCGCTGCACATCTTGGCCCTCAAACACTCACTGGGTTTGTTTCCAAGCCTTGGAGACCACTATTAGATTGGAGTCCCAGACAGCAGTTTTGAAATTCCCTTGTGTAAAGAACAAAACTTTTGGTCAATAATTCATGCGATTGTGTCTTCTCTGTGTCTTTTGTTGCCGGCACAAAATCATAAATTTTGAATTCAGTATGAACGAAAGAGTTGACCTACTATCCTACAGGTCACAACAGCTCATGGTTGCACTCCTCTCCCACGACATGACACACATAAATTTTGTAGTGATTCAGATATGAGTTAACAACTCGGTTCATTCATTGTATTTATGGTAGCTGATGTGTTTTTATGTTGAAGATTTAAGGCATTATGATGAAATAAGACTGGGAATTAGGTACACTACAGGCCTGGAATTATAAGAGGTCGCAGAGGCCATAGCCATTTTGAGATATGGTGGACACATTATAATTGCAATGTTTGGTTTGGGTGAATCTGTCAGTAGGCCTATACAACCCAAACCTATTTGTTCACACTTCAAATCCAATTTAGTATTTATTTTTATATTATATGCTTTGCATATTGTTGAGCGTCACTGCGTGACAGAATTGCCACTATATAAGAAGCCACTATTATTATTATTAGTATTTAAAACCAAACGGTGTACTCCTATGGTGTTCGCATTATCTCGAAAGGCTAATGGTCTCTGTTGCCCTGGGTCTTGGCATTATATTCATGCGAGGTGGGCCTCAAAAACAAAGTAACTTATGATTTTCAGTCCTCTCCAGGCAGTTTCTCTCTGCCTACAATTGGGCTATAACAGTCACTGGTTCCCTGCTTGGTGACAGATGGATCTCTGGATCCCAGCTATAGTTGGGCCGTCCCAACTGATAATAATAATAATACTGACTTATATAGGGCTATTTATCACACCAAGTGGCGTCTCAAAGCACTCAGTATTTTTTCCTGCAAGGTATGTGGAGACACGTTTTTGAAGTACAACTGTATGAGACCTGTTCCTTTACAAGGTGCTTTGGCGCAATATGCTGCCGATCAAACCAGGAACACCGGGGCAAACCCCTTCTCTTTACGATAAGTGTGACTGGGTTCTTTTAAGTGAATTACACAACACACGGGACCTATCCAAAGGACGCAGCAATAATGGTTAAGTGTCTTGCTTAAGGACACAAGTGTCACGACCGAGACTCGAACCCATACCCTGCCGATGGGAAACACCAGAGCTTGAGTCCGGTGTTCTTATCCGCTCGGCCACGACACGCCATGATCACTCAAGTTGGGCCCGGTCCCAACTGTAGTTGGGAGGATTCTAAAGTTGGGATGGAGCACCCATGCACACGACACGATCAATCATGTCTTTAGGGGATGTTTTAAAGTTGCCGATCTGGGCCCAATTTCATGGCTCTGCTTACCGCCGAATCTGCGCTTGCGGTGACCATTCTCCGCTTACTGTTCAAGCGCCGAATTTCTGCGCTAGCTGTGTAAGCGTAGAATGCCTAGTAACGTGGAGTGCGCACGCGCACAAGCCGAAATTCCCCGCTAACCCGTGAAATACGCTTGACGTAAGCGCGGAATTCCCTGCTTCCGCAAGCGCCGATTCTTTGCTTACGGTAAGCAGAGCCATGAAATTGGGCCCTTTTCCACTCTTATAGCACAGACGGACAATGATGCAGCAATCACTTTCACACATTTATGATTGTGAAGGTGTCTGATCGAGTTGCTAAACCAGGGACAATCTTTAAATAAAGTAAATTCTTGTTCCTCTGAAAGTATTTTATTTTTCATTTTGCAGATGATTTATCTACAATCCTCACAATGAAACAGTGATGAGACAAGTTTCTCAGGAGCAACAACTGCCAGTTGGACGTCGGACGTAAGAAAGTCCAGCAACTTTCTAACAATGGTATGTAAATCCTTGCTCTTTTGGTAATAAAAAAAGATGGGATTTCTTTAAAAGACAACTTAGTTCTAAATTCAATTATTGGCAACTTTTTGAAGTTTTGGAGTCATCGTTAGTTCCTTAAAGCATGTAAGTCCATGGTCTTCACAATGGTGACAGAGGTACTTAATTGCATACTTGTTAGCTCAATTTCACGAAGCACTAAGATTTGTTTCATCGTAACATGAGTCGTCTACATCGTCATGGTGATTTGTATTATATCATATTTTGCTAGCAGTTAAGATTAATGCAATAGCTAATTGGCTTTGTGAAATCAAGCCCTGGGCCCAATTTCATAGAGCTAGTTAAGCAGAAAATATTGCTTAAACAACTTCTGCTAAGCAACAATAAGCAGGATACCAGTCACAGATGCTACATGTAAATGGTATTTTAGCTGGTAATCTTTTTCCGGTAAGCATAACTTTGTTGTGCTTAGCTCGGATTTGTGCTTAAGCAGTTCTACATGTATGAAATTGGGCCCAGGTCTTGGCTTTGTTGCCTAGAAAAGGTTCAAAAGATAACGTGTGCTTCGACCGAGGAAAATCTTTCACATCAAGAACTAATTTCACTTTTAAAGCTGAAGACTGCATTTTAACAATGAAAATAAACTTTGCCGTTGCTTTGCAGGCTGGTAAAAAAGGATACAGCCGCAGTGCAAAAACACTGCCCCGAGGGAGCCGAAGCAGAAGTAAAAGTCCCGGCGGGAAAAAGAAGGGTCGGAAAGCTAGATCGGCATCCCCAAAGGCCGCCAAGAAACCAGTGGATCTTATGAGCCCAGCTGCAATGACAAACGCTTACTACATTGCCCATGGTCCCCAGGAGTTTCTTGAGATGAGGGGTTTCGCCTGGCCAGATGCCCCCAAGGGCAAGAAGAAGGGAAAGGGCAAGAAGAAAAAGAAGAAATGAAGGGAGCTAACCCGGTCTGGACCCCGGTTTTGTGTTTTATCTTGTAACAACTTGGAGTGGTGATTGCACATGAGACGAGGTATGAGAGATTCATGTAGCCAGAGAGAAAGGGGGTAGCACACTGTTGATTTATTGCAACCTGGAGTTTGCTGAGGATCCCTACCTATGTACGTGCCAAAAAACAATGACTTAAAGGTAACGTTATCCATCTTCAAAAGGTGCTACCTGGACTCGGATGTGCTGTGACAGGATTTACAGACACCATTCATTTTTGTAAAAATCATCACAATACGCCCATACGATGGTACTATTGTTAATTTTGTGCACTATTTTTTCAGTCAAAACGCCTGAAATAGAACTATCTGAAACAGATATTCTGTTTTGTTAAATGTAAATAGTATGCCAACGTGGAAAACTTCGAAAAAGTCAATTCTTGACATGACTTTCACTATGACCTTTTCTGTGTATAGAAGTAGATCAAATCTTACGCCCGCTTGTGGCCGTTAGGTCTTTGAGGGGTTAAGCCTGGTCAACCACAGTAACTGCCTAGCATCAAAAAAGCAAGCATGCTTTCAAAAGTGCACATTTTAAACAATGCAGATTGACTGCTGGATGCACCATTTGTTACATTTCCTCTGTTGAACTTTACATGTTGTCTGTTTCATTTTCAAGAACAAATGCTTCCCATAGTCTATAATTTTTAGTAAAAACATATAAACGTATTATTTCACAATAGACTGTCTTTACAAAACATATTTCAAGGAAAAGCCATGGATCAAAGCAAAGGCTTTTATTTCAATACTGGAAATAATCAAATTTGTAATAATTTTTTTTTTTTAAACGAGCACAAAATCATGCTCTATTAAATCGACAAGTGAGGCTGAATGTTAACTCTTGCACTGAAATATCTCAATGAGTATCTTTCCCCAGGTAATGCATATCTATTTTCTGTTAGTCATCATTATTTTAATTTCAAGAGCGGTTATTTTGTTTTCAAGAGTAGATATTTTCATTTTATAAAGCAGCTGTTTTTATTTTCGAAAGCATTTTTTCTTTCTTTTCAGGATGCTAAAATTAGCTACCTCCAAAATTAAAAACTAATAACTTAATACAAAAATAAGTAGGAATTCAAATTAGTGGATGAGTGTGTAAGTCATAACTCACCATTTCTTCTGTTTTCCTGTGGTTTTCTGTATTTTTGAAGTGAATCAAGAAACGGAAATTAAATACATTTTAATATCGTCGCTGTGCTAAAATAAATGTGTTTGAGTGCAGTGCATCACTGCACATGATGAGTTCATTTGACACCTGACACATATTTTCGGTTCAGTTGAAGCAGAAATTTATAAATTTTATAAATTTGTAGTTTTTCTCTATCTGATAAGTTTCAGTTTGAACAGCTTGTATATATCTGAACAAACTAAATTCATATGGGAATACAGATGAATAATTAGCAGGAAATAAAAACTGTCAGCAGGTTGAATTACACTTACAGTGAACGATTTTCTTTTTGTGTAGCACTATAGCATAGCAAAGTGTTACACAAAATGTATCAGTTGATACTCAAAAATCATCATAATTGCTATTCAGTATTAACATTCAATGTGCACAAAACATGTTCAGTCTAATTATTTGTCTATGCGAAATTGCTGGATGAAAATCGTTCCCTGAAATACGCCATCATGGCCGTTATAAAAGTGACATCCCCTTATGGCGATCCCCTTACTGTCACTTCCCAGGTTGTATTGTAACCTGGTGTGATCCCTGGCTATAGGGCAGTATAAGGTTGCATGATGTCTGACGGACAAAATAGGGAGACTGCAAACATGGCTAGATCGCTCAGTTGGTAGAGCACGGGCAGGTAAAATCTGGAGGTCGCTGGTTCAAGTAAAAAGGGGACTCTAGTAAATTTTTCTTTTTTTTAAACAAACTACAAAGAAAGTGTGAAATAAACGAGTGCAGCAACCAAATTCTGAAAGAGCTATTATTTATGAGTAGTTTGAACACTTTTATATTCATCAAAACTTACCCTGTATAAAAGATTTGATTAAAAACACTGAGATTTATGGTTATTTTTCTAGATTTTGTTGTTGTTGCAATGACTTGTGTAAATAAATGAATAATAATAAATAATATTTTTACACTTTTTTTCTAAATTCACAGTAGGCCTGATTGACAGTAAAATAATGTTTGTCTTTGTTTAAAGATTTCCTCGCTTTTTCAGATTTCATGCACCTCTTATATCGAAGGAGCGGAAAAAGAAAATGTATTTTTATTGAAAGAGGTAATTTTATAGGAAAATTCAACCGTCTAATTTGGAACATTTCAAAGGTTTACGAAAACAATCATTAATGACATGTGGTATGAAAAAGGATTGGCCTATCAGGCATCAGGATCATAACAATTGTAAATGTTTAATTTAACTGTAATGTTTTGAAAGTGCTAAGATCAAAACAATCTCCAAATATTATCAAAGCTTTCTGGAAAGAAAATTGGGACTGGTGCTAAAGGTCCAGAGAAAATGCCTCCCCTCCAAAAGGGCTGTAAGCTTCAAGTTTGCAAATCTAGTCTTTTTATTTTGGTGTGAAGTTACGATGACGTGTTTGCGGGTACATCCATGGGTAACTCTCCTCTGAGAGGACGGGGGGGAGCGTTGGCTCTAAAAAAAGAGTTGGGTGTCGACGATTCGCACGGTACACTCTGTTCGTCTTCGGGGGAAGAGGTGTTGTGAGGCAAGGGCAATGCTAACATGCATGAAATATAAGAAGACATTTACAGTACCTATTACATTGTTTTTACCCTAACACCGATGTGTGCTAAGCACTAATACTCGGTGCTTTACCATGGGATTATATTGACTATGGGCATTAACTGACTGACTATGGTAATATTCATCTTAAAGACACTGGACACCTTTGGTAATTGTCAAAGACCAGTCTTCTCACTTGGTGTATCTCAACATATGCACAAAATAACAAACCTGTGAAAATTTGAACTCAATTGGTCGTCGAAGTTGCAAGATAATAATGGAAGAAAAAACACCCTTGTCACATGAAGTTGTGTGCTTTCAGATGCTTGATTGCGTGAGGTCTCGAAATCAATTCAAATATTTTACTGAGAAATTACTTCTTTTTCAAAAACTACATTACTTCAGAGGGAGCCGTTTCTCACAATGTTTTATACTGTCAACAGCTCTCCCTTGCTCGTTACCAAGTAAATTTTTATGCTAACAATTATTTTGAGTAATTACCAATAGTGTCCAGTGCCTTTAAGATGAATTATTAGTGCTTTAAGAAATCGAGCTAGTTCACCACCAAAAGAACAACATTCGAGCTTGTATGGTTTAAAACACAAAATTCAGTTTCTGAATTTAAACCCTGTCACTGATGGTTGGTAATTTTTCATGAATTCATGCCTGATACTTGATTGTTGTAAGGGCAAGGCAAGTTTTCCTTAAAGGGAGCAATTTGGTAATTACAAACAAAGTTATTGGCCATAAAAACTAATTGCTTGGTAAGAAGCTCTGCAGCTGTTGATAATGTAGAACATTTTGAGAAACAATTCCCTTCAAAGGAATGTGGTTTTAGAGGGGGGGATTAAAAACCATTTCAATCTGAGAAACGATTGTGTATTCCAATTACATATTATTTTTCCTGCTTGGACAATAACCGCTCTAGGTTTTCACCGATATTTCAAAAGCGCTACCACCTTTTGAAATGAAATTTTCGTAGGTTATTCTTATTTTATATATCTACATTTATAGAGGATTAATATTATCAAACGGTTTCAAAAACCAAAGGTGTACTTTGCCTTGAAGAAAGGGCACTTCTATAAATGGAATTTAAATTTCTACTGGAACAATTTAAGGGCATCAAAAGGAAATGACCAGGGGCATGGAGGCAATTGCCCTGTTGCCCCCTAGGCCCTCGAAGTGTCTATCAGCTAGTAGGTCTGTGGATGTACATTCAAACAGTTTGTGGTAAATTTGGAGCTCATCAGGGCGTGACCTTTGAACTGTCAGACAGCCCACAAGGTTGCAAATGCAGTGGCCCGCGTCAACGACAAAACCAATTATAAAGAATTGATTCCTTAAAAATGAAACTACATAATTATGCAAATATTTGTATACTTAATATTGATATGTGAATATGCACTTACTGTATTAACTTGCAGTACTGTCTGTTCCTTTTTCTTGTGATATTTGTTTATTTACCAAACGTATTTCTGATTAAACAATTTTGAACCAAATCATTTATGGTGTTTTCTGTTTTTTTCGCAAGTGGTTTTTGTATCAATATTGTATATGTTAAATATCAAGTAATAAACCACAAGGAAAACTGACCAGTAGCTCAGTTGGTAGAGTGCCGGCACGATGATCTGGAGGTCGATGTTTCAAATCCCGCTCTAGTAAAAAAAAAATTGTTTATTCAACCTAATGTTATAATGTTTGAACACTCTTTTTTCATAGATCTGGACCCAATTTCAAAGAGCTGCTTTAGCATAAAAATTGTTTCTAAGCACAACAAAATAACGCTTACAGGCAAGAATAAGGTTACCAGCTAAAATACCTTTTGACATGGATCAGATGCAGCCGGTATCCTGCTTAGATTTGCTGGTAGAAAAATGTTTAGATTTTCTGCTAAAGCAACTCTATGAATGATTGGGCCCTGCATTTAAACTTTGACACATAAAAGTGATAAAATAAAGTGAGATTGCTGTTTTCCTATTTTAAAGATGGATACTTATTGGTAATTACTCAAGAAATACATTACCATAAAAACCTACTCGGTAAGGAGCACCTGAGAGCTGCTGATAGTATAGAATATTGTGAGAAACTACTCCCTCTGAAGTTGTAGATTTTGAGAAAGAGGTAATTTCTCACTAAAATAATTGAATCTGAGATGAACCCTTTTGCAGGCATTTGAAAGCACACACAATTTTATGCAACAAGGGTGTTTTTTCCCCATTATTTTCTTGCAACTTCAATGACCAATTGAGCCCAAATTTGTACAGGTTTGTTATTTTATGCATATGTTGGGATACACCAAGTGAGAATACTGGTCTTTGACAATTACCAAAAGTGTATCCTGCCTTTAAGATTTTGTATTTATTTATTTTTTTATTTTTTTCCCCGGGATAATGCAAACAGTGAACAATATTTAATATATTTAAAAGGATTTACCAGTATTCTGAGATTACTTCATCACCAACCTATTACCTACATTAGAACAAAATATAGTGATCAAGTCTTTGTGTTTTATTTACTCCTTGGTGCTATTAAATTTAGAATGATTTGATATTACTTCCATTTGAAGATGCTTGAGATCTAATTGCTTTTGGGTTTTTTATGTGAATATTTGTTACACAACGGAAAGTTGCCTTTTGGTTATTATAAATAAAAAATTAATGTTTTCTGAAATTTTGGTTTATAATTGGATTCATTTCAGAATATACTTTCTGTTGCTCTTTAAACTCAAAGTACATTGAACCCCGTGACGCTACCAGACGTTGCTGTGACAACCGATTGATCATTGGTAAATTCTCCTTACTCAATTGCTGGTACCCCTATTGGTAGACCCTCTCGGGTAAATTGAGTGGCGTGCTCATAACCGTCTCGAATGTGTACGTTTCCGCGCATCCAATTTTAGTTGGAAGGGCATTTTCTGACATCAATTTGCAGGTATTTAAGGTAAGTATTTGAAAACAATATTTTCATTAGATAAAGTTAAAGAATTGAAAATTATTTTTCTTGGTATTTTTTATGATTTTATACAAAAAAAACTAAAACTATTCAGCAAAAGATATGTACAAAATTTGTAAACCATTCGATCTTTTGTCGTTTGCGCAGTCGCACATCGTACTTTCCGCTTACAAGATAAGCTAGCCTCAATTCTTTTTCAAAATTGAGTCATTTTATGAGCACATTTTTGGACAACGAGAACTTCAAGATATACCTGATGTATTAAAAATGTAGACAAATAAGTCTAGTTGAACAAAAAGCGCTCTGAAAGCTGATTTCAGTATCTTTTTTTCTTCATGTTTTTTAAGGCAGATGATTTTGGTATGCGCAGCCGCAATAGCAATTTTCGACTCGGGACGGCCAACGAAACATCTACTCAGGAAAATATTTCATCTTAAAATTTGTAAATCTACCTGACTCGCCAAAAATTTCTCAACAAAATGAAACTCAATCCCTTCTTTGAAAAGAAGATGACAATTGAATCAACATTTGATCCCATGAAACCGAACGATTGGTAAGATTTTAGAGGGTTACATTAGCGTATCTAAGCATCAGTTGCCTGAATTATTTGCAGACATGCGCGAATTAGTTGGGGCTATCACGCAGTCGCAAAAAAAGTTTTCGAGGATAAAAGAACGACGCATGCACCAACATTTTTTTGTTTTGGGGGGTACCATGGGCCAGGCCTTTACGTATGTAGACAACCCTGAAGTTGTTGTGAAACCTTTTTTGTTACTTCCTTAAAAACTACTTTTAGAGAGCTCAAATAAAAATATTCCTTAAGAAGGGACACGGACAAAGTATTGATCATGAAGCATGATGATGATGTATTTTAAAACCCTTTTATTCTTGAACATTCTTTTCTATAAAAGAAAAGAAGAAGTGTTGTCTGCTCCAAGAAATATGCTGAAATTAAAAGGAAACCTAAATTTACAGTTACATATGAATTACATGACGACGTCCTCAATGAAATATAGAATAAATAATAATATCCTAACATTTTAATCAATTTCAAATCTTAACTTAACATGGCAAACTTGTGGTTAAATGTCTGGCATCTCGAAGGTTGACCGCCTTGGCAAAGACAACTGGATGGTTCAGACAACTGAACCGTTGGATCTGTTAAATACTAATAATATTACGTCAATTAGAATAGATTAGAAGGCCTGAATTCAAACGAAATAAATTAGTCAACTTTCTAAAAAGGAAAATCCTTTGAGAGTCTGCAGTAGATGGCACTAGTGCAGTGCTGGATCCGGGTTCCAAGCATGACACAACCTGGTCGCAGCAGGCAGGCTGGACACGGGATCGGGCGCGCAAATGTGTTTACACTACCACTGCTCCACGGCAGCTCGCCAGTGGCACTACTAAACTAACACGTAGCCAAATTGACAGCTAATTCTGTAAAAAAAAAAGGAAGTGCAACGGTCTGTATCTCTGACAGCTTTTTTCCCTAAATTGTCGACTTGATTCTCAATGCTGTCTAATAAAAGGGAAGTCGAACAGACAGTCAGCTATCTCCAGCTTTGCCCCCAATACGAAACATTTATATAGCGAACAATGCAGGAACCTCTATGCGCAACACAAAACAAAAAACAATGAATTATGTGAAGCAAATTTGTTACAAAAATGTAGATTCAAACAAGTGAGTCTTTCAAAGTCCCTTGAAAGTCAGAACGGAGTCAAAAGGGAAGTCGAATGGTCGGTATCTCCAGTACCGCCTACCGGTATTTTCCCTTACCCTCAACTTACCCTTAACGTGTCGAGTTAGCGATTTCCAGTGACGGTGGTCCGCTGGCCAAACGCTACACCTGAGGACCAGTCAAAAGTCCACAATCCTCAAAGAGGTGAATCTCACAAGCGACAAGTAACTAGTGGATTTCGGATGTGTCGTAGTTTTTCTTATTTTCTTACCTAAAACACTGGAAACCCTGAGTTACATTTGCTTAATCAGCAAAATTTACCCTCTCTGCCCTCTCTGAAGTGAAAAACCAAACAAACTTGAGTTGCAACATTCATTTTTCCATGGGCACAATGATATTAATAAGTTTTACTTCTCAGTGACCAAAATCATGTCCGTTGGCTTCATAAAGTAAGCAATTGATCTGAGGTCTCGATGTAGAGGCAATTTTTTTGTACGTTGCAAATGCGGTGAACACAGCTGTGATAATTGTGTCGCGAGACTGCAATGAACAATGTGTTTTTAAAACTGTTGACAATTTTTTTTAACGATTTTGAACTTTTGAAGTTATATGGTTTATCTTGTTCAAGGTGCAGATTTGTTTACTTTGAACGCTCACTGCTGCTTCGACTTGGTGCTAGCATTTTCATGTACGCGTCGGGAAGGTTCGTGGAAGTTCAATCGCCCAGTTGCAGATGGCGATGAGTGTTCAAAAGTAAATGAATCTGCCCCTCGAACAAGGCGGTGCATACCACTGTGAAAGTGCTTATCGGGTACATGAAATGTTGAATTATGAAGGGAAGGTAAAGAATTTTAGCGGAGTTTTAACCTACGGTTCGTCTCAACCTTTCAGTCTGAATAGTCGGGAGGATCGAGGGTTCTGATTTTTGAAGCTACGACGACGAACGTAACCCTCCCCCGACCAAGATAATGGTTGAGGTTGGGCCAAATTTCAAACAAATTGCATTGTTATTTTTTGTTATACATGGAGCAAAGTTAAAAAATTTATGGGCCGTCTTACTTTTCATTACAGCAGCAACATAAAATGCTGAAAAAAACCATACTGCCATAGTATGTGCTTCAATGCGTTTTGTAATCCTAAAGTTGTGTCTAGTTAAAAATTACAAACTTTTATGGCATATATTGTACTTCTTGCAGGCCTCGAACTTCGTGTTCAAAAGGGCACGGCAATTTCCCCAAAATGAAGGGCACCCAATGAGGAAAATTTGAATTTGTGTTGAAGGTTTTTAAGGGCACCCACAGCAATTGTGCCGTGGCGAAATTCGAGGCCTGTTCTTGTGTAAAATGTTAATAGTAATATTTTTTTTATTTAGCAAGCTGACTTGTGTGACCTTTGGGGTCACTTGAAGTAGTCAAGATGATGATGATAGGTGATGACGTGAGCGAGCCCTCCTCGCCAGAGTCCGCCTTCGATGAGACGGACTTGCTCAATTCCGCAATGCATGATGATGTCACGGCACAACTCGCTGCAGCAGGTAAACAAATTATGTTTCAAACCATACCAGGCCTGGAATTTCATCTTTGAGAGGGGCAAGGCCATTCTCATTTTGCAAGGGGCACTTTCATTAAAAGTCTATGGGAAAATTTTGAAGGGGCACCAAGGCGAAGTCCAGGGCAACTATTTTTGTTTTTCATGACCCCCTTAAAAAGACTAATTGTTTGTATCTTTTGGTCTCTCAGGTCCAATCGGTGTTGCAGCTGCTGCTGCTATTGCAACAGGTAAAAAGAGAAAGCGCCCTCACTCGTTTGAGACGAATCCATCGATACGCAAACGACAACAGACGAGATTGTTGAGGTAAGTAGCAAGGAAGTGACATGATTTAAATGTGAAGTTTTTGCAACCCTTGAGAAAGGAGTTCTCTTTTTTTGAAAGCAGCTTAAAACATCCGCTTTTAATGTTTGAATAGCACTTCTTCAACATCCTGTTTTTTGTGTGTTTTTTTAATAATTTGACTTCATTTGAAATGATTAATGCTGTCATACATATTACATTCACGAAACGTTGAACTCCAGGCGGTTGGGTTGGCGTGGTAGTTCTGTTCCTCGCCTTCCATCTCTAGGACCCCCTGGTTCAAGTCCCGTTTGGGGCACTGTGTGGATTGGGTTTTCAGTCCCTACCTGATTGTGTGGGTGTTCCCTTGAAAATCCCATCTTAAACTGAAACTTTCTTGTCTTCTCTCCATGGAGGTTCTTGGTGATTCAGTTCGCCTTTCTGAGAACCCTTGGCTTCACAACCAGAAATCATAAATTAATGAAATATTAAATGAAATGAAATGGAAGACAAACCTTATAGTCATAAATACTGTCCAGCCATGTTTTAGCCAAATTTATTGTATAACTCAAAAGCCATTGAACTATTTATTTGATTATATTTTTTTCCCCACAGAAAATTACGGGCCACAATTGACGAGTATACCACCAGGGTTGGTCAGCAAGCCGTCATGATATGCTGCACACCAGGAAAGCAGGAGACCAACTTCAAAGTATTTGGCGCTTCCCCATTGGACCATGTGGTCAGTACTGTACCCTGACTCTGTTGCCATCACCCATGCTTTATACAGGCCATGCGCTTGATGCTTGCTTCGCAAAATAAGAAGTAGTTGAAACCAACCTCATTTTTTCCCATAATGCCTTGCTCAATCATAACCCCTGGAAGTGTGACTTTGAAATATCCAAACATATTGGATATTTTAATTAGCCCTGTGGTTGATCCATTCTGTGTTAGAGACATACGCAGAGCGAGCAATCAAAAGAGGTATCAAGTCATAGAGCGACTGGTCCCCTCTCACCCTTTGATCTTGTGACATGTCTAACTGTATGCAGTCTAGGGTGACTATGTAAAAACCTTGATGCATTTAAAGTTGATCGCGTAAAAAAAACTTGCATTTTGACTCGCGCATACTGAGCGCTTGTGACGAGAGGTATCGCTACCCTAGTTGGAACATTCTGATGCCATCTTTTTTCAAAAGTAGCAATACCATGTAAACATTTGTTTCAAAATTTTTTTAAATCCAGCAAATGGAAAATACTGCATTTAATGAGGTCCCTGTGAACTACCAGGTTGGATTAGGAGCTACAAAGGTAGTGACCAAGAACGCATGGGAAACTGCCGTCCTTGCCTCTTTTCGAGTCTTGAGTTCTGTGCTTTTTGTTATCTTGCATTTCAGCTGAGTTTGTAGTGTTTAGTTTCTGAGGTGTTTGGTTGCAGATGATGACATTGCTAGTTGTACTCATCCGAGTTGAATGCAATGTGGAGCAAACATTAACACTGATGCAACGAGTAAAGCCCGGTTCATACTTCCTGCGAATGCGAAGGCGAAGCGAATTTGACGTGAATTTGACGTCACAACTCTGTTTTCGCTGCGAATATTCGCAAGAGTTGAGCACAGCTGAACTGCTGCGAATTATCCGTTGCGAATTTGTAACGTCAACATTCGCTTCGCATTCGCATTCGCAGGAAGTATGAACCGGGCTTAACACAAACATTTTGTTGGTTGCATTCACTACATTAAAACTGTTTGTGAATGAGCAGAAATCAACAGAGATCATGGTAGTTTTACTCTCTCAAATAAGTGTCGCTGGTGGTGTAAAGAGCAAACCGATTTCTCTATGAATGCGTATCACTATTCTCTAGGCTTCAAAGTAACTCACAAATTTACTGGTACTGAAGTGCCAGTTACAGTCGGCTCTCGTTAATACGAGGTCCGTCGGACTGGCCCGTTTTCCCTGTATTATCCGAACCTCGTCTTAAAGGCAGCACGCTATACACATGTCGTCATAGTGCATGCACTACACCAGGGCTCGAATTTGGGTGAAAAATCCACAAGACCACAGGACTTGTATCTCAATATTTTTACTGGACCAGAACTAATTTTACAAGACCAGATTCAAACTGAGAAAAGACTTCCTTGCACAGTTTAACTTGCATTTAATTGAACAAGCACTAAGACATATAAGAGAAGATTTACCTCATTTGTCTTTAAGGGTATTAAGTATATTTCAAATCATTACTCAAAGTCAACACTTGAACATAATTTGTTTCTGTTCACAAGATATTATAGAGTGAGTTACATAAATTGTTACTGAATTGAAAACACAAGACCGCCGGACTTGTCCGGTCATGACTTTACTGGCCCAATACTAAAATCACTGGCCTCGGGCCTGCGGTCCAGTGTCAAATTCGAGCCCTGTACACATGTGTATAGGCTAAAACAGAGTGGTTTGCTTCCTCCTACAGATCTTACGAGCATCCATTACACAAAAATATCAATTATAAATGCATTTTTATTTACTAATTAATCATAGAAATTAAATATTTTGTAATAACTCAAGATAAAAATCGTAGCAAAGTGATGTCAAACTTGCCGTTCATGTGACCATGATGTGACAAATTCAGCACTGCGTTGGTAGCCGTCCAGTGTGCAAGGGAAGTAGCATTTCAAGCATAGGTTACCAGTGAAATGTTTCTAGTGTTTGGATTGGACGGAGCTGTATGGCCAGTCCGATCCGATAAATAGTTTGGCACAAGAATGTAACTTCCGTACCTTAACTGAACGGTAAGCTTTTGTTACACAACAATATTTTCAAATCACTCTACAAAAGTAGGAAAAATAATACATTTTGTCATCACGGGACCGTTAAAATACCTCGTATTATCCGTGTTCTCGTTACGACCGTGTTCATATCTTCCAATTTTTAAGACATAGAAACAAGCATAGGACAGTTCGGAACCGGTGAAAACCTTGTATAAACCGGCGTTTTGTATCTTCCGAGCTCGTATTAATGAGAGTCGACTGTACATGGATTTATAATTCAAAAGACGTGGTTTTACAGGCAGTGGATTATGTAATCAGTAAATTTAAATACCAAATAAGCACATAAGGTGGGGTGTTGCTTCTGACCGTGGGATTGTGGTGTTCCGTTTTTTCACTTTTTCTTTCATCCACCAGGTTCGAAGCTGTAAAAGTGTGATTATGAGCGAGCTCGACAACGCCCTCGCCCAGCAGACGCCGCCAGCCCAGGCTGAAAACGCCAACCTCTACGACCTCCCGCCGTTGGTGTTGGACGGCATCCCGACCCCGGTGAACAAAATGACGCAGGCCCAGCTGCGGGCGTTCATCCCGCTGATGCTGAAGTACTCCACGGGCCGCGGCAAACCCGGCTGGGGGAAGGAGAGTTGCCGGCCCGTCTGGTGGCCCTCAGATCTGCCGTGGGCGAATGTCCGCAGCGATGTCCGCTCTGAAGACGAAAAGAAGAAGGTAATTCTCGCGGAATCCTTGACCCGTATGAATGTAGCCACTGCGCCAGACCCCGCAGAGGAACGATTTTGTCCAGCAATTTTGTTCTGCAATATATTTAGACTGAAGATGTTTTGTGCTAAATTTTGAGTAGCAAATGATGATATTTGAGTTGCAACGGATACATTTTGTGCAGCATTTGTGCAGCTATACAGTACGAGGGAAATCTTTCCCTGCCTTATCCATTGGATGACCATCAAGAAGACCTAGAAATGTTAAGGATTCAACAAACATTAAGTATAGCTTTTTCAAAGGACATGTTGGTGCAGATGATGTTTTCTATCAATAGATCCTTCCGACATGTACTCAATTTATAAAAAATGGAGACAGTTATGTTAAGCTGATGCACCAATTAGTAGCTCTTTTTCTTTTATTCTGAGGATATTTCTCTGAAATCATTGTAAATGTGGGGTTAAAACGCTGTGCCAGAAATAGAGCCGTAAAAATGTCCACATGAGGTATCTGGGAAAATAGAGTTGAGTAGGGTGCCCTTGCCTAGAAGTCAAAAGGAGGTTCATTGGGCTATCCTGTGCATTGCCATTGTTTCATCATTGGTTAACCTCTAAGATGGTGGCTTGATGATGTCAATGAATAACGTTTTATAGATGTTTGTTTAAGGGATTATGGAGTTATAGACTTTTGTTTCAAGAATTAGAAGCCTGTGATTTCTGAGAGTAATTTGTTTGATAGTGTTTGTCTTTCATGCACATTTTTCTTTCATTGAAGGGGGAAAAGAAGTAGCTCCTCCTTTTTTTTCTAATTTAGTTGCCATTCGGGGTGATGTGGAGAGTCACAGAGCCCTCTGAAATGGTAGTAATCTAGGAAGGACCGAGACAAGTCCACCCAGGTTTCAATGAGCCTTTTTGAGATATGGCGAACACCATAGGAGTACACTGTTTGGTTTGGGTGAATACAGACAGATTTACCCAAACCAAATAGTGCCACTATAATGTGTCCACCATATCTCAAAATGGCTTATGGCTTTGGATAATGGTTTAAGTCCATCCCCTCTCATACCACAGGTGTCCTGGACGCACGCCCTGCGCACCATCGTCAAGAATTGCTACAAGCATCACGGGAGAGAAGACCTCCTGCCGGAGTTCTCCGACGACAAGGACGTCAAAGATCTGATGCAGCACCAACGCACACAAACCACGATCATCCCGTCCCATGCTGTGGTACAGACCATCAATAATCCAGACGGCACTGTGTCTCTCATCCAGGTGGATACAGGGAACACGGTGGCCACGTTAACCGATGTTAATGTGAGTAGCCTTGCTGATAAATATAAGTATTTAAGAATGCAGTACATCTCCCCCTAAACAAGCCTGAACAGCGCCCTCACTGAAGTCAAGAGAGGACCTCTCATTGGCTGAGAGTTGTGCGTGGCGCATACACGAATGCACGTTGACGTTTATGTTAAGTATGATAATAAAGATGATCTATTTACTCAGGCAGTACAAGGTTGGTATAGACGCGTTGCATGTGGCGTCACAAGCCCAAAAGCGTCCTCGGCGAGCTCAAACGAAGACCTCTCATTGGCTGATAGTCGTGCTTGGCGTACACACATTTTTATTGACTGTCCTCGGTGATGGCCTTTGCAAGGGGGTCTGTTTTTTTGAGGATGTGGAGAAAGACGTGATGAGGTTTGGTTTCTGATGGTGCAGATGATGTATTTATCAATAGATCCTTCTGACATGTACTCAAATCAAATATTGGAGACATTTATGTTATGCTGATGCACCAACTACTCCAACCGAATTTCATCGAACTCCAATTTCATCAGAGTTAGTCAAACTATGGTTAACTCTGGTCCTTGATCAAACTTGCTCCAGAATGCCCATAGTTGCTGTAAACATTTGATCTGGTCACCCAGTCAAAGGTCAAAGTGGAGGACAATGCTAATCCAATCAACGGTTATTCAATTCAACTGAAAACTTGTTCCTTTGATTATAGCAAGTACAACAGGTGCAACAGGTGCAACAGATGGGTCAGATCCAGCACGTCCAGCTTCACCATCTACCGATCCAACCCCAGCAGCAAGCTACTCAGGCTGTGCAGACACTTGCCGACGCCGCCGCGTCGCAGTCCGGCACGGTGGTCACTACCACCCTCCCCCAGGCCCCTCAGGCCACTCCGGTGTCCATCGAGATGAACAGCGAGGCAGCCGCCCATGGCATGGCGACCCTAGCGGAGGCCACGCTCGCGGAGGGCACTCACATCATGCTGTCCAGTAACGGAGAGACGATGGGAACGATCAGTAATGTCAACGATGGCAGCACTCAAGGTAAGGATAGCAGAGCGATGATTTAGACTGATGAACACATCGCGCTTCTTGTAAGAAATGTTCATCCAGGAATCCATGCTAATTACCTTTCACTTGACATTCAATACAAATAAGATCCATTAAGTTTAACCCCCTCTACTGCCTGGCCATTCAATATCATTCAACTACTGTGCTTTTTAATCAAGGGATGAAAAATGTCTGATTTTTGCCCTTTTTTGTATGCGTTGTGAACAAAATGTAGTTATTTTCTCCAGATGTGAAGAAATTCTGCTCTTTGATCTACTTCTCTGCTTGTGCTGAGAATAATGTTCCTAGAAGAACCTTGCATTCCATAAGTCCAGGGGTTACTAACAGTAAAAGGTGGAAATCCCACAATTTCAACTTCCTTCCTAAAATTTGGATCCCAGTTTCAGAGCTTTTTTGTCGACAATGACTTGTTAATCATGCACTAACCAGGCGTGCAATATGTTATCATGTGGTGAATGCATCGAGGGAGTACATAGCTATGTAGTTCTGTGCATAGTGGTTCTACCATGCATAACTCCAAACAGATAAATGGCTGGTCAGCTCACTTGCGATTGCTATCACAGCTTGAGGGTATTTTGTAGGGTTTTCTATGTTGGCGTGGAGCCAGACTTCTCAATTTTAAAATTGGAATTGCAAATCAGATTTTGACAGGCCAGTGATTTGTTAAAAAAGTATTAGTAGCATTTCTACAAACATTTAGCAGTAGAGCTAGTAAAACCAATTTTTTGCCTTGTTAGTTATTGTATGTTGACAAATGATTATTAGAAATTACATTGCCACACACTTTTAATGTCCAACTCACAACCCAAACTGTAGTTGTTTTTTAAAACGGTGCAAGTGATGTATTTTTATCAATAGATCCTTCTGACATGTACTCATTTTAAACCATGGAGATGTCAAAGTTATGCTGATGCACCAACTAGATTTTATCACCCTATTAAAAAATAGGGAGTCCATTTAAAAAAAGAAGTTTTTTTATTCACAACTGATGTCATTTGTAAATTTCTGAACAGGTATTGTGATACCAGCCTCCATGTACCAGAGCATGGTCAACAGCATGCAGCAGCATGGCGGTCAGGTCCAAGTGCACACCCACCTACCGTGCCACACGGTGGCCGTAGTGCAGACGCAACCCACAGCGATGGTCCAGTCTCAGCAGCTACAGCAGGTGGTCGTCCCAACGAGCATCGTGGCAGCAGGAGGACACCTTCAGCAGCAGCAGCATCATCACAATTCGTCGGTGCCGCTGGCGACACACGCCGTGGAAGTGGTCACAATAGAGCAGCCTTGAAGGGGAAGGCTACACTAAAATGCTGCCGGGTTGTCTCCATCCTCCTTCCCACCCCTTCCCTCTTGTAGCCATACCTGCTACCCCTGACCAACCACAAAAACCCACCTTGACAGTCTAAGACTGTCACATCCTTAAATCTGCATGCACGATGAGGCAGATGACGACAGTACATCAAATGATAATCCTAGGACAGTCATTCATCCTCTGCAAACGAGGACAGGTATAGTTAACAGCGGAGACGTCAACTGAGCTTTTTCTCCGAGGGAGCCACTCTCCGTGCCCACCTCCCCAAGCTGCTCCCACCTTAGAATATACAAGCCCGTTAGAGCAGTTTAAAAATACAGGCGCATTTTTGTAAAGCTTTGCAGCAGAAAAATTGCACTTAGCCAGTTTCTCTGCCGAGCCTAAATTATCATAACCAATAAGAAACAAATCTACGTGTATTTGGGCTGGTAACATTGGTTCTGCTTAGCAAGATTGCTCTGTGCTAAGCAATGTTGTGTTCTTAAAAGCTGTTCGAAATCGGGGCAAAGGTTGTGGGATACTCTCCAAGCCAAATTTTGTTGCTATGAATTTAAAAGTGCAAGGCTAGATTGCATTCCCCCCTCGGATAAGCTGGGAGAGAAAAAATACAAACTTCTTCAATCATTTTTTCAATGTGTGCTTCTCAAAAATCTCAATTGTGAAAGTTTGGTAAAAGAGTAGACTTTAGCATGTGGAACCTCTGTGAAGGAAGCACCTTGTTTTAGAAATGCGTTACCGTTTGTTTGTTGATAGTGGAGATATAGACCCTGTATATGACGCCACAAGACCCAAACAGTGCCCTCACTGAGGTCAATCAAGACCTATCATTGGCCAAGAGTTTGCGCGCGGTGCGTGCGCGTTTCTATTGTTTGACCTCAGCAATGGCGGCCAATGCAAGGGGTCTATGTGAGTTTTTTTTTTTTTTATACAGTGTTGCGCCGTTTGGCATCGGTGTAACCTAGGAAGCCACAGGAAGTCTTCCTACTCTGGGACAATTAAGAGATGGCAGACTACAGTCTCTAGGGTCTTCTTTTGAAGTGGTTTTTGTTTGATATTCTGGGGTTGTGAACAAAGAAAAATTTACTAGAACGGGATTTGAACCAACGGCCTCCGGATTAACGTACCGGCCAACTGAGCTATCTTTGTTCAAACTCATACTGTTTGATATTCGTGGTGCCATAAATAGTTTTAAGAGAGGCACATTAGCGGTGTGTGGATTTACTTTTATACCGACAGCACTTTTTAAATGTTTGAAACAAAAATCAGCGTTTTTGTCCTTGGGAAAAGGTGTCGGGGCTTGATTTCACAAAGAGCGAAGATTGATCTTAAGATGTGAATCAATTTTAAATGGCTAAGCAAAGTGTGATGTCACGATACAAGTTGCGATGGCGATATTGACAACTCGTCTCAAGATGAATCTTGGTCCTTTGTGAAATTGAACCCGGGTTCTGTAGATTTACCCACAGCTGTTTTCTCGTCAAATTTTTCTGTTCGTAAACATTTTATTCGAAGATGACACTCTCTCATTTGATACCGTAAGGGAAGGAGGGTGTTTCCTCTACATTTAGCTGCTTAACATTTCCATCAAATCAAATCGTTTCCAACATACACTAGCATCTGCTTTTTTTGTGAATTTTAAAAATATTTTAAGGTGTATTTTAATTTTTCCAGAATGATGGCGTTCTGAATACCATAAATTCTTAACACTTTTTAGGCCATAATTTCAAAAAAATACACGATGCTTACTTGTTATGGTATGCTGTCTTCAAGGAAAGAGCCACTGTCACGCCGACAGACTAAATCTCTGTTGGATGGAGATGGTGTAGTATGTTGTATTTACTGTTGTTGTTGTTGTTTACAAACATGAATTATACTCAGGGTAGACATCGGTTTTATTGTACAGCCTCTTGAATTGTTTTTCTTACTATTGTTTAAAAAACGCAAATGTTGACTCTCATCTTGCGGGAACCTTTGTGGTCTTGTTCCCTGTGTGAGCACTGCAATTTGATTACATGGAAAAGTGGATAGACTGCTCTCTTTCCAGCCTCGTTTCGGTTATGTTAACAGCCATTGACCCAATTCACATGACATCACCGTCACCATCTTGAGTGCGCCATTTTGGGATTCAATGTCCCTGTGTGTTTCTTTGCATTTTAGGCCATGCGGTGTTAACGCTCTTGTCCATATTTGTACGTGCAATTTGACTGCCCAAATGGCGAGCCTGGCAGACAAGAGCTGCATGATGTGAAAGAGATAAATACAAGATTGTGATAAGGTCTGTGGAATACTAATGTGTCAATACATGCCAAAAAACAGCCTTTTCTGCCCCAAAACTTAAAAATGGATTTATTTGTTTATCATCAAGGCTGATGTTTCGGTTGTGTTTACTTGTAAAGTCATTTCACTATTTGGGAGAAGTGCCGGATTTTGGCGTGGGGAGTTGAACATTTGCTGGAATGGATGGAAGTGATTAAAAAAAAAAATCAAATATCCTTCATAGGGCAGCATTCGTTTCAGTCTCCAAATGATTCACTGATTGGCAATGTCGCCAAGTTATTGCTGCATCGTAGGTGCATGTCACTGCTGCATAAATTTTACTCTTGTTTCAAGAGGTTACCATCTGATACTGATAATCTATATTTTATTGATGCCAAGTTTAATACTTTGTCGACTGAGAGTAGCGTTTTAGTCCGGTGGATTGGGCAGTTAGGCCGTGTTCCAAGTTAGAGGCTGCGGCTTGATAGCCACATGGACTTGAGTTGAAAGTAAAGGATGCCCTTAGCAACAGCTGTAGCCGCAGCCACCAATTCGGACGGCATTTTTTCAATTTTCAATATATGATGTCAAAATTAATAACAGAGTTATCCATAGTGCCCACTTAGTAGAAATAATGCCTTGGGACAAAGTATGATGACTTGGAATCAAAGCCTACTCAATAGTACTCAATTAAAAATTAAAAAAAGTTACATGTGCAGTTTTGAAAGTCGGCAGGGATGTATATATACGTTCATCCAACTTGCCCTTCCTGGTTTAATCCACGCTCTTAAAGCGAAGTTTTTGCTAAATAGATTGTGACCAAGTCTGAGCTTATTTCCATTTTTTTAATCTATTTATTTTGCACACAAATACTTTTGAAAAGATATCCAGGAAACCCATTTTGCCGACACTGTAGTTGAATACTAGTCCAACACGGGTGACACATCTTGAATGTTGTTTCTAGCTGAGACAATGCACTGTAATTAATCAATGTACATGTGTATGGTGGGTGTGTATTATTTTGTACAGTTTTAGAATGCAAGAATAGAATATTGTGTACATAGGAAGTGGATTTTGTTCAGTTGAAGACAGTAAAAACAAAAGAAGTGAAGCTATGTTGTGAAGATTGGTTTGTTTTACATGAATGTTGTTGATATCTCCTCACTAAACCCCCGAGGTGAGAGTCGTAATTTAATAACGGCTCCTATTTGGCGCAATTTCTAAGAAATGATCGTTGCTCTTTGAACATTATTACCTGTTACTGGGCCATTTATATCATTCCTTAAATCATCTCGGCTCCCTTGGGCATATACAGCCTGTAGTGCCAAGTATGTAGCGCACCAAGCTAAATAAAATACAAGAACCATCTCTGCCCTCACAGGTACCCATTTACCCCTGGGTGAAAGGAAGCAATTATAGTTAAGTGTCTTGTTCAAGGACACAAGTGTCATGACCGGCATTCCAATCCACCCTGAGGACTTGGCCACAAGAACTTGAGTCGCCACGACACGCCATTGCTGACAAGATCTGGAACCAGGATCCAGGCCCCAATTTCATACAGCTCCTTAATAAGCAGCAAATAGTGCTTAACAATTTTGTGCGAAGCAAAAATGAGCTGGATGCCAGTCACAAAATGGTACTGTGGCTGGAAACCATATTCTGGTAAGCATAATTTTGTTGTGCTTAGCTTCTTTTTGTGCCTACGCAGGTCTATTAATTTGGGCCCTGATCTGCCAAGGTTTGTTGAAATGATGGCATTTCCAGCTTTTGGCAACCCCTAGAGTGATAGATGTCAAGGAGCTTCTGTGAGCAGTATCCTCGGCACTAGAGAATCTCTTTACATGAAGAAAATAAGCAACTTTTACCACCAAGCAGGCATCAAAAGGGCTGAATTCAGACAAAAGTTCCATCTTTGATTAAACGAAAATGGGGGACAAATAAAAGTCATCCTCTCCGGATTTGCAAAAATTAAGAACAAAGCCCTGTTGTGCCTTTAACACGTTGACTGCCGGTCATTATATTTGTAGTGCCATTTGCCAAGTGTGGTGCGCATGCACGCATACCAAATAGGTACTATACAAACAAACAAAATTAACATGCACATTCTAAGGTCGATGTCCTTACAACTGCAGGAAGTGTATGTGTTGCATGCTCAGTGATGCCAGTGTATTTAAATAACAATACAACGCCCTTTCATTCTCTGCGAGTATACTCGTAGTGGCAGAATCCGTCTAACCTGTTACTACGAATATACTCGAAGGCGGCAGTCAACATGTTAAAGACTGTTACTTTGTAATTTTTCAAAAAAACTTGTTTTCCTGAGGCAACCACACAAATCGTCTTACCCGACTTTATTAAATTTAGCTCATAAATAACTCATTATAATAGGAGCTTCCTGTCTGCATGAAATATTAAATTGAACTTCCTCATAATTTAAAGGCAATGTGGGGTTGAACAAAGAAAAATTCTTGAAAATTAAAGACAATTTAACATGTATATTCCCAAAGTATTAGAAAGTCTATTGGAGAGAAAATGTATCAGCCACTTTCATTAGACTGGAAACGAATCTTGCACTTCATGGGCAGCAAAAGATTTACCTCTGTGGTTTTTCTTTTGGATGGTATCTCTGGCACATAAGACAGATAGAAAACTCATTGAGTGATCAGTTGATATTCCCACCTAGTAGTTTTAGTTGTCAAGGAAAAATGAAAATGCACATCAATGTTTGGATTTCCCATAAGATTTATGTAATTACCAAGTTGAATGCCTTATAAGGATATACAGAGGTTTAGAGGAAACATGAGGGTTTGGTGGGGGGGAGGGGGCGGGGAGGGACTTGGAAGAAATGGGTAGTATTATGAGACCAGGGGCCAATTTCACAAAGAGCCAAGATTGATCTCAACTGTGTATCACTCTAAGTTGGTTAGCAAAGTGTGACGTCCCAATACAATTCTCCATGGCAAATACTGACAACTCATCTTAAGATGAATCTTTGAGCTTTGTGAAATCGAATGCAGGGTCCTTTTCCAAATCACGGCTTGGGCTTAGGCTCCGGCTTGAGCCTTCATCAGTTATTTTGATACAGGGCTTCAAACAGTTAGAGGGAGCCTAAGCCGGACCCCAGCTCCGTCTCAATTCAAATTTTTTCACAGACACAGTCAAGCTCAACAGCCATGAAGGGGCAAAAACTGACCAAGGGCCAATTTGAGATTCTCATGTCACTACATCCAGTATTTCCTCTAGATTCGACAGGCATTATATTCTTCCTACTTTAATCCGATTTGCGATTTTGTTTAGCTCACCAAAACATTCTTGTTAAACAGCCTTGTAATTCATTGTGTCGGGATCGCCTGGGTAGTGATGATATCACAAGCCAATGTAAAGCCTATCAAAATCTCTACCATGGGTACAGGTCAGCCCTCACTCTCAATAACAATTTCCTGCTTCAACCCCCCCCCCCCCAAATATCATACCTGATTCTGATGGAATATCTCTGAAAAACATTGTTCAGAACGTTGTTGATTATAAAAAATAATTAAAAAATCTCCCTTATGAAAATTGAGAGGAAGTTTAGGGTTTTACCAAGCCAGTCACATGCTTCCAAAAACCCAGTTCGCATTTATCCTTCAACCAGAACACAAAGATCAACACAGAAACCATTGCCATTTCACAATTTCATTCCTTTTATAATCATAATAATATTCATTGTATCCTTGATTTTTTGTTAAATATAACCTAACTCTACTTAATGTTTTTTAATAATTTATTTAAGCAACCAACACTGGAGGTAAAATTGTTCAGACTTGGTGCCACACACACTCTGGAGAACAATATCTTACAAGAAATTGAATTGCATAATTTTCAGTAACTTTTGTCTTTTACCGCACTCAAATTCAGATAGTTTCTGTTTTAATTTCTCCAGTTTATGGAGACCATGCGGGGGACCAATTCACTCACAGAGCAGTTAAGCCTAAAAAATTTACTTGGAAAGTGTTTTTTGTTGTTGTTGAAAAGTAGGGTACCAAAGTCCAATTTCATCGCTCTGCTTACCCTAAGCGAAAAAACCCACCTCTTTAACAGAAGCGTTTTTGACAGTACTCAGCATTCTCCACTTTTTACACAGTTAATCCAAGCATTTTGCCCCAACCTGGAAAGTGTAGAATGGTGACTGTCAGTGCAGAATTCTGCGGGAAGCAGAGCCATGAAATTGGTCCCCGGTAGCCTGCCACACGTACCCCGCTTCTGGTCCCCGCTCCTTGTGGTCAGAGCAATATTTTCTGCCCAACGGCTCTATAACATTTGGTCCTGCGTTCACGAGCATTTCTTGCATAAAGAAGAGACAATGAGTTTTTAACCTTACCTAAACGTTGTCCTAAAAAAAAACAATCAGTGCTCATTGGTACTGCAAAAGTCAAATTTTTGACTTGTTTAATGAAATAAAACAAGAGTTTACGAAAGGGCCAAGTTTTCTATAAAACTTCCTCCTCAATGGGCGACTATTTTCAGAACAACATTCTTATCATGACAAAATGTACACTTCAAAGGGAAAAATCCTTGACTTGCTTTTACAATCTTTCCTTTTTTTACAGTTTCTCTGACGTTTTTTTCAGAGTTATTCTTTGTTAAGGTGGTACGTGCAGTTCTCAATAAACTTTTGTAAAAATGTATTCTTTTTTCATCGCATTTACAAGTGTATAATTTTACAGAAGTTTTATACAGTTTGAACTTTTAATCGATAGTTATATATATCGACCGTGTGTGTGTGTGAATACTCATGAGTATATTTCTTCTTGATGCTAAATACAGGCCTTTTCACACAGAGTACTACAATCCACTCCATGCAAAACCCTCAAACCGACCACGGCCCTAGTTCACTGTCAGCCAAACTTCAGGGCCCACTTTCATCAAGCTGTTTACCGCTAGGCAAACTTTTGTGCTTACTGTAGCAGAAAAACTAAGCAAGAGTGTCTTTCACTGTGAACGATCTAGAAGATTTGACAGCGCATAATGCGCGGCCACAGCATCGTTGCAACACTCGTCTGCTCACAAGAACCGCCAGTGAGCAGATGGTAAGCAGTGTTTCCGAAACTCTGCTAATGGCCGCCGCTCCGTAAGCAGCAAGCATCTGCATACAGGCCTTATAAAAATGGGCCCTGCACCTAACCCTCCCACTATCCGACCATTTATGGTTGGAATGATAACCTGCCAACCTGCAGTCTGATATCAACTGGTGAATGCATCTATACATTACATTGTCGCATCAGCGCAAAAACGTTGTATCTCGCACAAAAATGCTCAGTGCAAAAATGTCATTATGGCACATACTTGTTTTGGGTGTGACCGGTACATTCGGGCCACAATCAATCATTTAATCGAGCCACAAGGTTTTGACAGTTTCAAACTCGCACATAACCTAAGTGCTATTGTAGGAGATACAACGTTGTTGCACTGACACGACGACATAGCCCTAGTACCACTCTCTTGCGGCGCCAAACACAGATACTAAAGTGAAAGTCCTCCAGGGCTGTACAGTACACAGGCAGCTCTGTGCACAGCTGTTCTATCACACACAACCTGTGCAGTTCTGTGCACAGTTGTTCCATCACACACAACCTGTGCAGTTGAATAGTTTCAAATACCAGGGCCCAATCTCACGGAGCTGCTTACGCAGAAAATGTTGCTTAACAATAGCCGAGCCAAAAACTACCAGGAAACCAGTCACAGACTACTACAAGTTACATGTTATTTTGGCTGGTAACCTTATTCTGGTAAGCAAACTAGCTTAGTGTTTTGAAGCTACTTTTTTAGCTTAAGCAGGTCTATAAAATCGACCCCTGGTCAACTTGCAGACAAATTTATAGAGAGAAGAAGGGTTTCGTGAGTTCAACAGGAATTTTTGAAAAGCTCATGTCCACATCTTAACTCTCCAATCCTGTCCCTAGTAACCGATGGCAGAGCAAAGAATGCCGAGGTAAGAAGGAGCGATGAAATAAAGCCATGGTAGAGCAGTTTTAGTCATAACCCATACTTACATATCAATTTGTACAATGCAACTTGTTTATAATATATTTAAGAGCCCTAAAGGAAACAGAAAAATCAAAAGTGCAAGATTGTTTTACTTAATTCTCTTTATAAATTGAATCATTGAATCATAACACGGACGAAAGGGGGAGGGGGGATTCTGTGCAAAAAAGTCAAACTTTTAGACATAAATTCTTTACAGACAAAGGAAGGGGATAATTATACAAGTTACGATAAGAATCAAGTAAACAGACTGATTGTAACGTTTTCATACAGTGCAGGGTTGTTTGGTTTCTTATTGGTGAGTGTATGTGTTCTTAACTCGTACAAGTTTAAATACTGGATTATTTTAATGTTATTTATTGCTGTTGACAAAATCCTACACATAATAAATTCATAGTAAATCTTCTTCTTTTTTTTTATCCAAAGCAAAGAGAAAAAATGATGATTGAAAGGGTTCGAGGCAGAAATCAAACACTAATAATTTATTTTGATAGACAATAAACAACGAGCACAGAGCACAAATTAGGTAGAGGTTGAGAAAAAAAATATACTATCAGAAATAACAGTTTTGAGCCAGGATTTAAAGACTGACAATTCTTTTGGCATTTACAGTTAGTTGATCAACTATTTGAACTCTAGTCTATAATTACTTCCCTGATGAACTCCTTTGAGGTATAAAATAAAAAATAATCACATACGACTACTAAGTAAATGACCAAGACCCGATTTCAAAAAGGCTGTTTAAGAACACAAAACTTTGCTAAGCGAAAAAAGAAGTCATGCTTGGCGAAAATAGGTTACCTGCCCGAAACCAATATCATGTAAATGGCTTGCGACTGGCCCCTGCTTACTTTTTGTTCAGCAAATTTTTACTGCTGAGCGAGAATTCCTGCTCGGACAGCCTTTAGAAATTGGGGCTAAAAGCTCAGTGGCCTGGAAAGCTGTCTAGTTCGTCTACACCCTCTCTACATAATATCTCATGTATACGTTTTACAGAGGGCTCTACGTCAACGACCCTAATATGAGGTTTTTGCGGGGACACCGTGTACATCAATCTCTCTCGATCAGTTGGGGTGGCTCTGAAAAGGAACCGGTGGTGTTAACAACACGACGTTTCGATCAGCATACTCTGATGGTCTTCAGGAGAATGCTGGACTCTGTTGCTGTATGCTACGTTTGGAAACCGCCACAACTCATGGAGAGATTTCTACATGCGCGGTGTATCCGCAAACCTCACCGGATTGTACTTCCCACCATGCACAGCTTCACATCTTAATCAACTCAAAAAACAATTTAAATATATTTCTAATGGCTAACTTCGATTTATAGGAATGATGACTCGGTTTTTCAGTATGGAAGGAATTCATTCTACGATGCCCTCTGAAAGTGAAGGTACATTCACGACGATCCAGACAATCGTTTGACTAAGCACAGAACATTGTCACACGGCAGAAAAAAATAGAGCGATTATACCGGCCCAAAATAAACATGTGATGCATAGAGTTAGTAGCCGATTCCCTCTTTCATTGTTGCCCGGCAAATCAAGTTAATACACTCACCAAGCTGCTCTGAGAAATTAGGGAGTTACAAAGTTCACAATTCTTCCTTGTATCTGGAAGTTGAATTTTGAGAATCACTTTTGTCTTGATATTTCCTAAGGAGCTAATTCTTATTTCATAAGGGAAATGGCCAACTTGATTCTTCAGTAGCCAATTTCACAGTGCAGCTCAAAACACAAATTCACCCCCCCGCATAAGCGTTCCGCTTAGCAGAAAGCTGTTACCAACCCCAACACAACTCATGTCGTCAGTACAGTACTATACGATCCTCTAATCAAATCGGCTTACCGTATTCAGAAGTCACCAGTAAATGGAGTTTATTGGAAATATGTCTAACCCCGGAATAGTTGAATTGTTTGTACATGGCTGGTGATCGTGAGATAATGTCGGGGTTCGGACCAAAAGAAGCACGCTTAGTGTTTAACTAACTACAAAGAGAAAATAGAGTTAGCTGTTGCAAACTGCTTACCAACCAAAAGGACCGACGGTGTAAATGCAAAAAATAGGTAATGACCTGAAGTTTCGGCCCAACCAGAGTCTTTCTCGAAGGCTCAATGACAACACCACACACGAGAATCTTTTTAGCATTTATCATTGGTGGATTTGTTCGTGCAATACCTCTAAATGAAAGCTTACAACTTCCTTGAATCTATAAAAAACAGCTGTCTAGAAAATGTCTACTTGAATTTTGGGGTCAAATCGGCCAAAAATCGGACCAAGCATCTTTCAGCTTCTTTATAGATTGTTACAAATACGAAATACGCAAATGAGGAACATGTAGAACTGAGCTGACGATGTGATGTAAACAGCTTCGGAACAGCTCAAAAACCAGTAATCCAGACAAAAAATAAAGTGCTTCTTGAAAACTAATATAAGGTCAGCGTGACAACAAGCTTCGCAATCATTTGCCCGGGCCGTTTGGCTAAACTGCGACACAATGGTGTGACCTTCAAAATACTATCACCATCTTATTGAACAAAAGGTCCTCAATCCAACGGATTAACGCACTGAGCGGGAGCAGCATTTACACCTTTTCCACAAATACTGAATTTATAGTAAATATATCTTCTTTAAATCTTCTCTCTTCACATTTTGGTATTATTCACATTACTAATATTATCCATTGTTTTTTAATTACTATTTATTTTATTTGTTTTTATTATTTTATTTTTGTTGTCTTCTCTTCAGTAGATAACAAACAGGTCCGTTTATCATGGTTCGTAACTCCTCAGCAAAACCAGTGTGCTCGCCTGTCTGGTGTTGTTGGCAACGCTGTTTCTATGCCGATTATTTCTCCCGCCTATTCAGGTCCAGCCTTTGTCTCTCTTTGGTGATGACTTTCGGTTAATACCTGCAGTAAAAAAAAAACATCATAAACTTTTTAGAAAACCTAGGCGATTCCACGTCGACTCACGTTACAGTAACCACAGGTAGCAGAAATGCCTTAACCAGTCTGCCTTCGGATTAAAAATCCATTTCCCGTTACCTGTGCAGGATTATTTTACGGTAAAGAGCAACTGTTTTTATCTAGCCATTAATAATTTGTTTCATCAATGAATCTCAGTTTGGACAGCCGTATAAAGACGTTTTCTCATCGACATTCACAGATTTGAATGGCTCGTATTTCATTGCTCGTTGGAATGCTGTTATGTACATGACGATCATTGACCCACACCTGGGCCCAATTTCATGGCTCTGCTTACCGCCGAATTCTGCGCTTGCGGTGACCATTCTCCGCTTACTGTTCAAGTGCCAAATTTCTGCGCTAGCTGTGTAAGCGTAGAATGCCTAGTAACGTGGAGTACGCACGCGCACAAGCCGAAATTCCCCGCTAACCTGTGAAATACGCTTGACGTAAGCGCGGAATTCCCTGCTTCCGCAAGCGCCGATTCTTTGCTTACGGTAAGCAGAGCCATGAAATTGGGCCCTGTAGAACAAAGAGCATCCCAGAGAGAGAGAGATGACAGGCCTCATGACAATGCTGTATAAACCGTCTTCACAAAACCTTGGCTAGTATTTGAAGGGGGAACAGGTCTTCGATTAAAGGCATTAGGCACACATCCATGCAAAGAGATAATCCGTTCATTGTTCGCAGTGCCTTTTGACCAGGGCCACCGAACCATGACCCCATAGATTCCCTGAAACGATCCCCTGTGTACACGCAATCCGCCGTGACAACTGGTTATTAAGGCAAAAGTTGAAGGAGAAGGAAAAAAAATCACAAATGTAGAAAACATTATTTTTGACCTGTCTGTTTCTTTGTGAGAACAGTGATGATTTAGATCCTAGGCATAGGTTGATATTAAGTGCCCTGTCCTGTTGATAAGTCATTGCGTCACATGTATGTGTATCTGTTGAACATATCTGCAGTTTTTGCTACTTCCAGCATATATTAGTGCAACATTTTACCCAAAATCACCCATTTCTTCATTCGAAAGCATTTCTTACGGCAGAAACTTCCAATTTTTAGAAGACCGTAGTCTGTGAAGAATGTATGCAAAAGCCAAGTCTAACATTATCTTGCATAAATCGTCAAAGAAAAACTAGCTCAATGCTTCTGGTAAACACTGGAGCCCGGCCACGGTGGGCGTGGCCTACAGCGGAATAATGGGACGTGCTTAGGGTTTTGTCTTACCTGTAGTAGTTTGGCTTGAAGGGTCCGGCCTTATTGAGACCGATGTACTTGGCCTGGTCGTCAGTTAGCTCAGTCAGGTGGGCATCAAATGCTGGCAGATGAAGACTGGCTACATATTCATCTGCAAATGACATAAATACATGAACTCAATTAAAAGTTGTATTCTAATCCTGACAACAACAAAAAACTCAAACATTTAAATTTTTGTGTTTATCATTATTACTACTGTTAAGCCCAAAAAATTCTACTTCAGAGTGTTGTCTAATGCGAAACTGTAGGCCTAAATAACAATTGCTTATCACTGGACCAGGCCTACTGTTATTATTATTATTATTTTACTTCTCTCCACAAGTTCAATAAACTAAACACAAAAGAGAAACATTCAAACGAAAATAGATATTAAGAAGGCTAGACTAAGGAGGAAAATGTAAAAACTTTTCCTATAACCAAAAGGTTCAGTCTGCCAACAAATTACTTTTTCTCAAAAGTTCAGACAGGCAATAGACATAAACTATTAAAATCGTTGAAGCTGTAAGGGTTGCATCAAGGAGAAAACTGTTGACTGCTGCTTTAAATAAAGAAATAGATGTTCAGCATCGGATATCAATGGGCAATGAGTTCCACAAGGCAAGCAGACTATGAACAAAAGAATACTTGAAAACTATAACAGCTTGAAAAAAGGGATTTTGCTTGTGGGAAAATCTCTTATCCGGCAAACATTTTGGTGTTGAGTGACCAGAGAGATGAAGATTGAGGTTTCCTGTGGGCAAGTGGGTCTGGGGAGCAAGCATTAAGGACAAATTTGTTTGTAGGGCCGTATCCAACATGGCGGCTACGGCTACTGCTTTGACTGTTGCTAAGGACGTCCTATGCTTCAACGCATGATCCAGCCGTAGCCGTAGCCATAGCCGCCAATTTGGACACAGCCTTAGATTGGTAATTATCAAATCAAAGACGATCAGTTCAATCTAAGCATTGACAACGGGTAAAAAATAGTTCAAATGTACGCACTGTCAAGAAATCACTTACGTTAAAAATTAAACAGTGATTAATAAAAGCAGCGAAATGTTACCATTCAAAGTTACAAAAATGAACAGGCAAGACAAATATGAAAATGTACAAAGAAACTCAAAGGTTACTTCATAGATGTAAATGTGTAGATAAAATAACATTGGTAGGATCAAGAATTGAAAACGAAACATAATTCAAAATTCAATGACATGAATGGTAAAAAGACAATGAAATGCACAAGAAATTAAAAAAACAAAAAACAGAAAGTTAAAGCACAAGGACAACATTGGTCAATGTCAAAGACCAGTATCTGCACTTAGTGCGACCCAACATATATATTCACTATATATTAATGTTGTACACCCCCTTTAAGTCACACATAAATATGTCAATAATCTTATAACAGGAATTAGAACAATGGTACCAATCTTAAAATGCTTTGAAGTAGTTGTTGCTACATAAACTCATGCAGTTTGGTGTAATCGGTGAGTTTACCTTTCTTGTTATATAAATGTTATCAGTTACACAGGTAGTTTGGTTGGGTTTCAGGGCCTATTTTGAGTTATACTCAATCTGAAATCTTAAGATCATCAAGAAACGACGAGTGCTTACCAAGCTTCTTTGGCAGCAAGTAGACGTCCTGCTTGTAGCGGCCGGGGGGAGCATTGAACAGCTCAATGAGAGCAAGGGCCTGAGTGGTGGCAGTGATGGACACCACGAAGGACGGCACGGTAGAACAACTCCAGTTCACCAGCCGACCCTGATTAGTCAAAAAAAAACAACCAACACATCAAATAACGAGGAGAAAAATCACAAGGTTACACGGCAGACTGGCCGCGGGGCAGTATGTGTAGGGCTAGAGAGGGCGCTGTTGTGTATGTATATAAAACTCTTAGCAAATTAAACTCGTCGGTTAATAGTGAAAATGTAGTGGCTCAGGTAAGTTAGGTGAAGTAGACTACTGACTTTCGGTGAATTCAGAATAAAGTTTACAAAATTTTGATATTTTTTCGAAACTGGTTCTTAGCCGGGATGCTTGGAAGGTTAGAGTTAGGTAATCTCTACGGTACATTAGTCATTACATTCAATTAACTACATTTATACTCAAATTTGTTTTGGTATTTTACAATGAATTGTAAACAATGAGATATCAGACAATTAAATGTAAGCAATAGAGAGAGAATGATGAAACCAGGAAAAAGTTCTCAGAGGCTTGGGGGGAGCCATCTTGTAGATGGGGGCACAAGGATGAGAACAGGTTTGTCAGTCTCACTGCATGAAATATCTTGAAGATGTGATGCACGGTCTTGAAGATATGATAAACAATCTTGAAGATGGAATGCACTGTCTTGAAGATGAAATACACTATCTTGAAGATGGGATGCACCATCTTGAAGATGGGATGCACCATCTTGAAGATGGGATGCACCATCTTGAAGATGGGATGCACCATCTTTAAGATGAGATGCACAATCTTGAAGATGGGATGCACCAGCTTGACGATGGGATGTACCATTTTGAAGATGAGATGCACCATCTTGAAAATGAGATGCACCATCTTGAAGATGGAATACACCATCTTGAAGATGGGGCCTGCAGCAAGACTGACAAACTCAAAACAAGAACAGCTATGAGAACAAAAGGGCAGGCAAGTTGACTTTAAAACACCCAATTATTCATACCTGTGCCAGGAGTAGGATGCGTTTACCGTCAGGCCAGATGATATGATCCACCTGTGAGCGAACCTTTTCCCAGGTCAGGTCTGGAGTACGTAGACTATCCTGGAGGCACCGACAATAAGATACAGGAAATGTAGAGTATTAGTATGGTGACCTGCAACAGAGTTATACGTTATAAAAGCATCCAGGCATGACTGTGGCCTGGACGCTACGCACCCAAGAGCGAGCCGTGAATCCACACCTGTGAGACCCCAGTTGTAACTTTACAAGTGCCTTCCCCGGGCTTTCAAATGTAACTCAGAACCCTCAAACTGTCAGGTCAGTACAAAACTGCCTCATACTAGTGAATCTAGCTGTGTGAGGGGCCCTATTGCATTAAGCTATTTAGCAGAAAATAGTGCTCAACACATTTTTTTGCTAAGCAAAAAATAAGTGGGGTACCAGTCACAACAATGTAAACTTTATGGAATGTTGGCTGGTAGCCAGTTTCTGGTAAGCAATATTTGTCTGTGCTTAGTATTTTTTTTGTGCTTACAGGCTTACAGTAGGTGTAGAGAGGGTAACATAAAAACCCCACCAAAATAACATTCTTCATCCTCGATCCACATGAATGAAATTCCAGGGGGCTGCAACAGCCAATTGTTTCACCTACCACATCTATCTCGGTGTTGGAGTGTCCCATATTGCACACGATACAGCCGTTCTTCATGCGGTCCAGGTGGTGACGTGCTACCACAGTTTTGTTTCCTGGTGTGAACAAAACACACACACATAGCATGGGTCACAACTCCAACATTCAAACAAACAGTCCACTTGTTCCAAAACAGTACCTAGGGCTCCCATAGTACGAGGCAGATGGGTGTACGACTTTGTCAAATCGTTACGGGGCTCGATTTTACAAAGCACTAAGATTCATCTGAAGATGAGTTGTCAATATCACCATGATAGTCATCTGTATTGTGACATCACACTTTTGCTTAGCAATCGAGATTGATTCACAGTCAAGATCCATCTTAGCTCTTTGTGAAATCGAGCCCAGGGTCTTTCTCGTTAATAGGAGCTAGGCAAACTTAGTAGCGGGAAACCAGTAACTAAGCAATGGTTATCACATGGTGTTTTGGTTGGCAAATCTCGTATAAATTTTATATTTTCTGCATAAACAACAACTTTATGAAAACTGGGTTCAGTAGATTGATTGATTTGTAGACTTACCAGATGCAGTGATGATGACATCGGCCATACGTACCACCTCCTCAAGTTTCACAACTCGGAATCCATCCATGCTGTCAACACAAAAACAACAAAAACAACAAACACATGAAGGTCATGTTTTCACTGTGTAGCAGAGGCGGCAGGAAAGAGTCAGTATTTTTGTTTATCACCACAATTTATGAAGAAAAAAAAAGAAAAAGAGATTTGTTGCAGAAAGAGAATCATTGTTGGCACGTGCTGACAATATTTTAATATTTCCATTGTCTTAACCACATCGTACACACTGGTCAGCTCATATTCCATGATACCCTAGGCTGGACCATGCCACACAACCTAGGGAAGGGGGGGGGGGTTGCAATCAACAGGGGTCAGTGATTTTGTTAGAAACGGCAGGAATAAAACTCTGCCAGCATCTTTTGTGCACAAAATCAGTCCGTCAATTGTCAATGGTAGATGAACCAACTTATGAAAATTAATTAATCAAGCAAACAAATAAGCTTAAATTTAACCAGGCAACACCTCGCCATGTAACCAACACACTTACACACATGTAGATGAAGAAATTGTTGAAAATAAAGAAAAAATGCAAAACAAACCCTTTTGACTGACGGAAAAAAAACTTGTCAGCACGTAATGCAGTTACGTTTGACTCAAACAGGTGCCTCGTTTGAGGGTTTTAATGTGGAACAGATTTTCCTACACTGCCCTCAACAATGCAAGTAATTGAATCTACTCCTGTACCTTGAAACCCTTAGATCATTACGAGGCACGATTGCCAGTACCTTCCTTCCCTCTTGTTGGGAGGGGGGGGCATTTGGATTGTTTGTTCTGTACTCACCAGCCCTGCAGAGCACAGATAGGGTCAATCTCCGTGATGTAGACGATGGCGCCCAGTCCCTTGAGGGCAGCACAGCACCCTTTGCCGACCTCCCCGTAACCGCACACCACGACCTGCTTGCCTCCGAACATGATGTCCGTAGTGCGCTTTAGTGCGTCCAGGATGGACTCGCGGCAACAGTAGAGGTTGTCGAACTTCACCTGAAAACAAACAACAGGGCAATTTCTTGTTTAATTAAATACACTTTGTAAAAATTAAACACTCCTTTAAAATATGACTTTACATAGACAAAATGACAAGACAAAATGGGCAGACCATTGGGCAGACAGTAGCCAAGTTTGACGTCAGAGCAAGGGGACTCTATATTTAGACTCAGACGAGACCGGTTCACCTGGCTCTGTCCTAATCATGGTTGATTTAGATCAAATCTATCAAATTAAAGCAAAACAAGATAATGGATTTTTTTTTAAGATTTTGTTCTTGAAACAGTTCCAGTGCTGCGAGTCATCGCTGACAAAAAAAGATCTGAAACTAAGAATAAAATGTTTGGAGGTATGCCAAAATGATGGGCTTTCCACCTTTAAATAACCCCTGGAGTAATAGATTCCACTGAGCTTGTGGGAACAGTATCCTCAGCACTAAAGAAGTGGATCAAAGAGCAGGATTTCTTTACATCTTTTGAAAATAAAAACTGATTTTCTTCTCATGGCAGTCAGAATAAAAGTGTGAATTTCGATAAAAGTCTGAAATTTCTCGTCTCTGTAGTTCGTTGTACCCGACATCTGATGAACATTCATAGGGAACACAGGGCTCGAATATATATATTTTTTTCGGGGGGGGGGGGAATCCACAAGACCACAGGACTTGTATCTCCAAATTTTTACTGGACCAGAAATAATTTTACAAGACCAGATTCAAACTGAGAAAGGACTTCCTTGCACAGTTTAACTTGCATTTAATTAAACAAGCACTAAGACATAAAAGAGAAGATTTACCTCAATTGTCTTTAAGGGTATTAAGTATAATTTCAAATCATTAATCATAATTTGTTTACTGTTCAAGATATTATAGAGTGTGTTACATGAATTGTTATTGAATTGAAAACACAAGACCGCCGGACTTGTCCGGTCATGAGTTTACTGGCCCAATGCTAAAATCACTGGCCTCGGGCCAGCGGTCCAGTGTCAAACTTGAGCCCTTGAAGGGTAAGAGTCATTGCTGACAAAAAGGTCTGAAACTAGGATCAACAAATGTTAGAGGAAATGTTCGAATTGTGGGATTTCCCCCTTTGTTGGTAACCCGTGGGGTTATAGATTTCAAGGAGCTTTTGTGAACTGTGTCCCGAGCACTAGGGAAGTGGATTAAAAAGTAGGACTTCTTTAAGATCAGGAAAAATAACAGCTACTTTTGTTTTGCACCAGGCAGACAAATACAAAATTTCTCATCCCTGCACTTTGACTGGTAGAAGACACTGGCATTTTCCAAACTAAAAAACCACCATAGACCATTACACTATTACACTGTCGGCTCTCACATTGTTATGAAGGTACCTATGCAGCTACCTGTTAACACTAGGCATTATGAAGGTACCTATGCAGCTACCTGTTAACAATAGGCATTATGAAGGTACCTATGCAGCTACCTGTTAACACTAGGCATTATGAAGGTACCTATGCAGCTACCTGTTAACATTAGGCATTATGAAGGTACCTATGCAGCTACCTGTTAACAATAGGCATTATGAAGGTACCTATGCAGCTACCTGTTAACATTAGGCATTATGAAGGTACCTATGCAGCTACCTGTTAACATTAGGCATTATGAAGGTACCTATACAGCTACCTGTTAACATTAGGCATTATGAAGGTACCTATGCAGCTACCTGTTAACATTAGGCATTATGAAGGTACCTATGCAGCTACCTGTTAACATTAGGCATTATGAAGGTACCTATACAGCTACCTGTTAACATTAGGCATTATGAAGGTACCTATGCAGCTACCTGTTAACATTAGGCATTATGAAGGTACCTATGCAGCTACCTGTTAACACTAGGCATTATGAAGGTACCTATGCAGCTACCTGTTAACATTAGGCATTATGAAGGTACCTATGCAGCTACCTGTTAACATTAGGCATTATGAAGGTACCTATGCAGCTACCTGTTAACATTAGGCATTATGAAGGTACCTATGCAGCTACCTGTTAACATTAGGCATTATGAAGGTACCTATGCAGCTACCTGTTAACATTAGGCATTATGAAGGTACCTATGCAGCTACCTGTTAACATTAGGCATTATGAAGGTACCTATGCAGCTACCCGTTAACATTAGGCATTATGAAGGTACCTATGCAGCTACCTGTTAACATTAGGCATTATGAAGGTACCTATGCAGCTACCTGTTAACATTAGGCATTATGAAGGTATCTATGCAGCTACCTGTTAACATTAGGCATTATGAAGGTACCTATGCAGCTACCTGTTAACATTAGGCATTATGAAGGTACCTATGCAGCTACCTGATAACATTAGGCATTATGAAGGTACCTATGCAGCTACCTGATAACACCCACTCATTTTAATCTATATTCCCACCTTAAACGAATTTGATCAAAGGTAATTGGGGTATTGTTTTACTCGGCGAGTGCGGCCGCACGATGTAATCAACTCGTTTGATCTGTCCAATAACGCTGTATGTGAATTTCATTAAGACTTGGCTCGACACAATCGTCTCCGGCCGCTTTTCATGTATGCCGCAGCGGCAATCTGGAGTAGTAAAACGTAAAGTCGTTGACTCTCTGGGATAGATCGGGAAATGTACTCAAGGCAAACGTTTTATTTTTTTTGTTTATTCTCTGAAATAATTAAATTATGTTGAAAAGAATCTTTGCCAAACCAGCCTGCATTTTTTTCCAAGCTCCCAGATTGTAGGTTTTAAAGGAATTTAGCAAGAATAATTGAAATGACATTGCACTTGTGTTTCCTGTCTTTGTAATAATGATAATAAAACCATACTTATATATAGCGCATATCACAATGTGGACCCTATTGTGCTGTCATGAAACAGTTATACCAACTGAAAAGATATGTCTTAACCCGGGTTTTGAATTATCTGAATGTTTTATTATCAAACAGATTGTAATGAACTAGTTAGCTGCAAGAATTCTTAACACACTTTTACTATTTATAACTAATCTAAAACAGGTGCATTTTGAGGGAGA
This sequence comes from Pycnopodia helianthoides, assembly GCA_032158295.1. NCBI lineage: Eukaryota > Metazoa > Echinodermata > Asteroidea > Forcipulatida > Asteriidae > Pycnopodia > Pycnopodia helianthoides. The sequence goes on along the minus strand of CM063244.1, from coordinate 9,738,034 downwards.
GTGTTAGCAAAATTGCACGGTAACTGTTGCTCGGTAACAATCACAGTCAGATAGAAAAACAAAATTGCGACTAATTAAGTGGCTCAACTACAGGCACCAGGCAAAAGGCCATTTACTGTCCCTGCCCTCCGCCTGCATAGCATAAATGTCCTCAGAGAAGGTGTTTGCACCTAACGCACGTCAAGCTTTCGTAAGAATTGACCTAATGTAATTTGGGGACTAGACAACGCCACCCAGACATTCCATCTGAGAATCTCGGCAGCTGTTTGTCTGCGGTTGCTCTTTGCACCTTTTAATTGGACATGATTGGACTGAGAGTGCTTTCAGTGACCTTCTACTCCAAAACTATATCAATCTTAAAACCCTCTGACTCTTGGCAACATTTTCCAGTGAGTTGACCAACCATTTGAAAACCATTCGACTGCCAAGGTTGTGTACGGTGGCACAACTGCGCACAGAACTAACTGTGTACTGTGTACATGCATTCCCTCATGGTATTGCAGGCTGGCATAGTTTATCTATCATTCAAAACCACAGTGAATGGTATTGAATGATCAGACAGCAAGAGGGTTAATAGCAGTGGGTTGTGCCAAGCCCACAGAACAATCTGTTGAGACCCCAGCCATTTGCAGACTGTCCCTCCACTCACTGCCTTTACTGATAACACTCCCTTTTCACACTAGTCTGTTTCCCGGGGGGGGGGGGGGGGGGGGCAACCTCGGGGGAATAATGGCAGGGCCCTTTCACACTTGGATCGCTTTACCCCTGGTCTACCCCGGTAAATGAGCACACCCCGGGGAATAGCCACCACCCCTGCTCCAGAGTAGGGGTAAGCGGTAAAGCCCACGGGTATTCTTAATCCCCCCGTGGGAAAACTGCTAGCGAGAAATGAAAGCGGGTTATGCTTACCCCAGTTTACTGGCGGACAGTGAAAAGTGCAAAAGATGAACGGCCGAGGTCAAGAAATGCAAGATAAATAAGTTGTGGGGGTCTGCATTATAGTTATTTGTTCTGCTCTGCAGATTTGTATTGAAGTGTCTTAAGTTTTTATTGTATTTTATAGAAATTAAATATCAACTGAAACATTTCTCAGGTTATATTTTGGGAAGAATTTGTAAGTTTTTAAAGTAATGATTATGTAAAAGGTTAAATTTTGAATGGGTTTGGATGGACGTGGTTATTATGGTCTCACTGAACTAAACACTTCAATAAAGGTACCAGTCGCGCTTTCAGTACAGCCACAGCGGTGACCTCTGCTAGCCAAGAAATGCAGCACAGTTTGAACTAGTGTGAAATGTGCAACTTTACCCTTCAATAAAGGTACCAGTCACGCTTTCAGTACAGCTACAGCAATGATCTCTGCTAGCCAAGAAATGCAGCACAGTTTGAACTAGTGTGAAATGTGCAACTTTACCCTTCAATAAAGGTACCAGTCGCGCTTTCAGTACAGCTACAGCAATGATCTCTGCTAGCCAAGAAATGCAGCACGGTTTGAACTAGTGTGAAACCTGCAACTGGAACCCCTTGGAATAGGGAATATGCGTGCGAGGACAGTGTGTGAAAGTGCACCTGGGCAACAGAAAGGTAAACAAAAAAAACTCCCAGGGCCTCCCCAGAGTTGTAATCCCTGGGGATAAGAGATGCAGTGTGAACAGGGATTTAGATGTGCCACATGATTACAGCCACAGTGGTTTCAAAAGATACCAAATGTTACACATTGAGTTTACAACTTGATACAAAGTAAAACAATATTTCAACATTGTATGCTGTCTAGTCTACATTGACCAAAATTATTCATGTTATGGGGCCATCATTGCTGAAGTGCAAGCTTAAAGGGAAAGTATACCTTTGGTTTTTGTAACAGTTTAATTGTCCTATATGTGAACGTTTAAGTTCGAAAAGTGGGAGATCGTCGAAATTCAGGAGCTGTTATGTCAACACAAGAAGAATAACCCCTAATAAGAATACACAATCTGAGAAACATTTCATGCAAAAATGTTTCTCAGATTGAAATGTTTTTGAATCCCTCTCTCTTAAACCACATTCCTTTGAAGGGAATCGTTTCTCAACATGTTAAACCTTATCAAAAGCTGCAGTACTTCTTACAAAGTAAGTTTTTAATGTCATTAATTTTTTGGAGTAATTACCTAAGGTAAACCCTCCCTTTAAAGGCAGTGGACCCTATTGGTAACTACTCAAAATAATTATTAGCATAAAACCTTACTTGGTAACGAGTAATGGGGACAGGTTGACAGTTGACATTGTGAGAAACGGCTCCACGAATTTTCCACGAATTTGATTTCGAGACCTCAGAATTAGAATTTGAGGTCTCGAAATCAACCATCTGAAAGCACACAACTTCGTGTGACAAGGGTGTTTTTTTCTTTCATATAGTTATCTTGCAACTTTGACGACCAATTGAGCTCAAGTTTTTACAGGTTTGTTATTTTATCCATATGTTGAGATACACCAAGTGAGAAGACTGGTCTTTGACAATTACCAATAGTGTCCAGTGTCTTTAAATACAGGTAGGCAGGATGCCAGGTTTCCAAACTATTCATGTTCAGGGGCCATGATATAGATTGAATGACCTTTTGACCTTTCTTCCACACTCCTTATCATCAGCTCCAATGTATCTGAGGTCAATGCACAGTTGAAAGACAATATTTTGATTTATTCTGGTTGAAATATGTGCTGGGCGGCACAGTGTATTTTGCTCAGAGTGCTGGGTGGAAATATTGAGCTCTGGGTTGGCTCGCCCGGCGTCAGTCACCCACCGTGGCTACAACATCGATGTAGACCTACATGTACATGTAGGTTAGTCAACTATTCAGAAAAATCACAGCAGAGTACATGACCCAGTGGCATGGGGTTGTGCACTGCAGAATAAGATTGCGAATCTCTAGACAACACACCAACTTTTCTAATCTGAAAGCTCAATGATTTTCAAAAGCTTCTAATACCAATACTGGCAAGGTCTAAAGAAAGAGCATTTGAAGGTCCAAGCAAAACAGACTGACACAATAGCAATCAAAGTCAGTCGTGCAGATTCCTTGAACTGACGTTTAACCTATGGCTACTGTCTGCTCCGTGGTCTTTCATTCCAGGAGTCAAATTGCGTGCAAAGACACAATGCGCGCCTTACCGTTTGCACGTCGCCTAAAATGCGCAGCCAAGATTTATAAGCGGTGATGACATCGGTTGAATCGGGTCAATAGAACCCCTATTAAAACATTCTTGACAAAATGCAAACCGTTTTATTCTTTATTTTTTATTTAAAAAAACTAATTAAAGGTTTTGTGAGATTTGCCTACGGCTGGAGGATGGGAATGAAATTACCTTTCCAAAAATCTATTTGACTGTCGCCTTGTTCTGCTGAGCGGGTTAGTGGGTAGTGCGTTAGATTAAAAGCATGCAAATATTGCAGTGAACAATTGCCATGAAATTGGGCTGGTGTGGATGTCGGACGTTACATGTTGCAGCGACCTGCTCAGCCCTGTCCTCCGCAAGATACCGACAACAAAAAACAACTCTATCCTTTGCCAATACTGAAAAGGTCAACTTTTTTTTTATTTCATGGATATATTCCAACTCAAAAGACTGTGAACCTAATTAAAATTTCCAATTAGCTGATTTTTAACATCAACTTCTCAGCCCATCTGTTTTTAAATGTCACAAATGAATAACAAGTCTGTTTGCAAAGCATAAGCAGTCGGTAGCAGACTAAGAAAATGCTAGGTGGCGTGTACTACGTTTCATATTTGTCACATATACGTAATTCCAGGCACAAGATATTAAGAAAGGCAGACGTCACTACTGACCTCTACAATTTTCTGCCTTTAAACGGCTACTTGAGTGGAAAATATTGTTATGGGGAATGCTATTTAAAGCACTCGTGTGCAACATTGGTAATTTTCAAAGACTAGTATCCGCACTTTATGTGACCCAACATATACATGAAATAACAAACCTGTGAAATGTTAAGCTCAATCGATCTATGGAGTCATGAAAAAATAGTGAAAAACCCCAATATGTGTTTTCACTGTTTTCAAACACAAGGTTTTGGACACGCGCAATAAAGACTAATTGTTGTACTCATTTCCTAAAAACTATAGCATTTCAAGCAAAACTATTTCAAGGGAAGCTTTCCACCGTGGCATGTACATAAGTTATGTGCAAATCTGTGAACCTTTATAATTTCAAACTTACAAATGTTGTACACACCCTTTAACCGGTTTATAATGTGTTTATTTATCATTTAATTGCAACTTTGATATTTTTACACTTCTGAATTTTTTCGTAATCATCGATCCAAAAATTTGGCCCCACCCTCATGGCTTGAAAAGCTAGCAACTCTTCTGCCATTGGCGGCATGCGTCTGAATGACAACACTTCGCACGTCATCTGTGGGATGTTGCTTTGTTATTGCAAAAAAAAGTGCCTATACAAAACAGAGCTCCCATAAATAAATGAAGACGTTACAGGGCTCCTGAAAAGCACTGGAGAAGGTGGTATTCAAAACGATTGTTGTTTTACAATTAACATCTGATTACTCTTATATGAACTCAATTTCCTTATTGATTGAAAGGTTTTTTAATGAATTTCAGCAAAGATCACTTCTTGCCGTTTTCGTTCAGCCTGGTCTTTAAGAACACACAGTTGAACAATGTACCCCCCCTACTCAAAAAAAAAAAGGAAAAAAGAAACTCAAGACACAAGCAAATAAATGTTTCAGTACTTAAAAACATCTCAAGATATCGACAATTCCATGAATTTGTTGACCTGTAATTTATTTCTCATATTTCATTTTTGCCCTTTCCCCAAAAGGTTTTATGGGACTCAGTGGATAATTTAATCCTTGCATTGGGTCCTTTCTTGTCCTTCTATTCATCTTCCCATACGTTTACTTTCTATTTATTTATTTGTTTGTTTATTTATTTTATTTTATTATATTTATCTATTTTTTTGGGGGGGGGGGTTGAAAGACGAAAATTTATTTTTTTATATATTTATATATTTAATTTTATTTAATTAAATTTATTTATTTTATCTATTTAATTTATTTTATTTAATTTTGTTTATTTATTTATTTAGTTGGGGGGGGGGGGGTGGAAGAGGGAAATATTTGTCCACTATAAGCCAAGCAATCATTAAGAAGAACGAACTTATCTTGCACGTGGCAATACATTTGCACTCTTCTCATTTCCGGCTTGATGCATGTTTATGCAAAACGGCCAATATTTACAAGTTCCGCGTCTTAATGGGTCTGGAAACAACTTTACCGATTCATCATGCTCCTTTCTAATATTCTGATTCCAAAATTGTACTTTCTAATAACATTTTAACCGCGCTGACTGTGAACCCTATTTATAAATTAATCATAACCCTTGAAGATAGAGAGGGTAAAAAATACACATCCCTCTCAAGCTGCCAAAGCTAGGAGTCTTGCGTCCACTTGAAAAATAGAAAGACAGCTTTCTTCTCGCTGTAAAGAAGAAGCCCAACCGTCTCACGACAGGGGACACGACTGACCAATCCGCCGAGTGCCACCTTCTCTAGTTTATACTCTGCGTTCTCTCAACAGGAAGCCCCCCTGACAAGCAAGCGCAGAATTTTTTTACGAAAACACTTCCATTCTAGTTACCTTGGTTACTGAGTCGTTGACATTCATGGCCGGCACGCTCAACTTGTTGGACTTGGAGAGCTGGTAGAGACGATGGACACCGGTCACCGATTCCTCAACGATGCCCTTGATCAGCTTGAAGGTCTCCGGGCACTTCTTGAGCATCATGTGGGTGGCATCGCCCCCGTCGTCCAGAATCTGAACAAGAGAAGCGGGAAGATAAATAAACCGCGACTTTTAACTACGTCAGTTTTATTATCTTATTCATCACGACCAAAGGAGTACCTGCTTTGCTTTGCACGTTGATGAAAAAAACAGTGGGTTAGTGATACAGTGGGTAAGAGTCACATGAGAACTTGATGCAATATTTTACCTTTTATAAAATGATTCGGTAGGGTCTCCAAATCAGAACAGTTTACAACAAATCCAGGATTACAAGAAAACTGTTTCATGTGTTGATTTTTCATGTTGCATGCATATGAAAAACTATTGGTAGGATCTGATAAATGTTAACAAAACAAAAATTCACCAACAAGTTAGTAACGTTAACACAGTGCAATAGATAAACTGAGAAGCAGAATGCTGCAGGTATGCAACTGCAGTTTGCCAAAATAAGAGGAAGATGCTACTAGGCACAGCAAGTCTTTGTTCTGTTTTTTTTTCAATTTTCAACGGCATATGTGAGAAACACAAAAATGAGGAAATCAGCTGAATGGCTGAAAAGTTGCATGCCTGACGCTGGGAACATCTCCTGTATCGTGTATAACAGTGCCAACGGATGGTTTGTGCACAGTGCGGATTGCATTATTCAGACTCACCATGTTCGGCTGCCAATCATCCGCTATGATACACTTCTCTATGCACCACCAGAAGTCGTCCTCGGTCTCTCCACGCCAGGCGAAGATGGGGAAGCCGGCCTCGGCCAGGGCCGCGGCGACCTCGTTCTGGGTGGAGTAGATATTGCAGGCTGCCCATCTCACATTGGCCCCCAGAGCAGACAGGGTCTCAATAAGAACCTGCACCAAAACAACACAAACAAAGAATATCTCAATAATGTGAAGTCACTGCTTCATTTTTCTGTATGAAGAAAGACCTATAGTCTAACTGCCCTACGTATACCTCATGGTTATGCACGACACCGTACGATTGCTGTTGTAACTGGGTGTAAATACTGGCGGCTTACAAAATAAACTAGTGGGTTTTGACATGGAATAATAAGAGGATAGTAAGATCAAAAAACGGGAATCTTACTAAGATAACAAGTGTTGCTGCTGATACTGGATTTTTTGAAAACCACAAATCATGACAGCTAATGAAAGTTGGGCTGTGTACGGTCCTATAAAACACTCCCAATTCATAATCAAGAGAGTCGGTGCAGTAATAGACCTTATGCACATGACGTCATTTGAGTAGGGCGCCCTCGGTCAAATGAAGGTTGCTCATTGGCCCATCCTGTGCGTCACCCGTACAGAGATATATGTGTTTTCCATTGTTGCATCATCGTTTTACATCTAAGATGGCCGTGTACAGAGATATATGTGTTTTCCATTGTTGCATCATCGTTTTACATCTAAGATGGCCGCATGACGACATCAATGCATAAGGTCCATAAGAAAATCATCAACAAAATTGCCACCGCTCAGCTTGTCTAAGCTTTCACAAAAACAATATAGATCGTTCCCACTTGATGTCACAAAGTGAACAGTCGGGCCATCCTTACGGACAAATCAATAACTTTTTTTAACGCACATCATACGTACAGCGCGCAGGATTTTTTATCAAATTCCCTGCATGATTGGTCGGTGAACCCCATGACTGCATAGAAAAGTTAGAATGCTTGACGCAGCTAGAAGCCATAACCCAAGTTGCCCATAAATGGCTTCTAATGGCAACTATATATTCAATTGGTTTTAAGGTGACTATTTGTTTTCCAAAACTTCTTCTTTTTTTGCAGATAGTTTCCTTTTCCATCTTTCGATGCCATTTTCCCATTTTTAGATTGTCATTTAACAAAAAGTATTTCCTGTTCAATGAACAATTGTTATTCCAGAGAATTTATTGAATATCTTATAATTATAAGGAGTGGATTGTTGGCTTTCTTAAAGGTAGAGTCATAGATTGGTTTTTGTCAACGCATCGCTGATTTACAGACACAATTTTCAAGAAAGATACAATAAAAGTCACCTGGTGAAAGTTTCAACTGAATACAGTGTCTACTTGTTGAGAAAAACCTGTCACAGTATTTTCATAAAGAATGCTGAGTCAACCCACGTTTAGCGAGGTGACAGTAGGGAACCAACTGCATCTCCAGCCGCAGCATTCACATACGGACTTCACAAAAATTTGCATCTTCAAAACTCGCCTTGAGGTGCGTTTAGGAGATTCAAACTTTTAGACACACTTTTATTGATTTCTAATCAACCGGGGGAATTTCAGACGAAATAATTTCTCAGGATGCTTACAACCATAAACATCTTTATAGCGAATAGGCTTTCAGAAAAAAATTATTTAAAAAAATTACCAAAGTACACTAAAGAATCTCAGTCTCTCACTCAATGACGATGTAACTAAGGACCCCTTTAAAAGCAATAGTTTTTTAGGAGAATTATTAATACAAACTGTTTCTACAAAGGAAACAAAAAAATCACACATCTACCCTGTTGAAAACAGCTGCTCAGGTTTGGAGAAAACTGCTATTAAATTAGCGCATGTACCTGTTTTGTTATCAATTTGATACTTGCATAGAAAAGTTGTCTCCCGAGGCACGTTTCACCTGGCCAGAATATTAGGACTTCGCCAACAATTTTTCATCAAGTTGGCAGGTTTTCAGACAGAAACATTTCCCAGGATGACTAAAAACCAATATCAGCTCTAAACACTCTCCACAATTCAGTAATTTGTTTCTAATAATCAACGAAGCTCCGCCACGTCTTCAGAGCAAAGAGAGTAAGAAAAAGAGCCGGAGACCGTTCCCTCCGCATGCGCCCTGGCGTCTGTTAAGAACAGCTGGTCCATCGATGCAAGAACATGTCCCGAAACAACCACACGGCTACTAATCCAATAAGGGGCAGTGATGGAAATAGGTAATAGAGTACATGCACTCAAGACAGTTATAATGTAGCACCACAACAAAGCCACACCAGCTGCAGCAAGAAATGTCAAAGTGATACGCACAGGCTTCTGCTCTTTTCTGGAAGAGACATGGAAATAAAGAGAGCCAGGGAGATAATGACAGGGAGAGTGACTTGGCCCCAGCTGATCTCGGAAGTCTAGAGATGCCATACCTGTCATTAACCCCCCCCCCCCCCCCGTGTCATTCCAAGTTGAAGGGAGGCGCAATGCCTGCTAAACTAATTAGTAATCCACTGTCTAAATACAGCGCTGGTGACCTTTGACCTGAGCTTATTTGAGAGACTCGGCTAGAGAACCAACTTGCATTCACACTTTACTGTTTAGCATAGCTAAACGTAAAGCTATCTTCGTCTACAACCACACTTTTGAGTGTTTTGTACAGTTGAAGTGTCACTTACGAGCGCCATGTTATTTGTGATATTGTTACTACAACATGTACAAGTGCTATCACACGAATTTGTGTTTACCTACAGACCATGTAGCCTGTGGCATCACGTTTACAAAAGAGCCGCAGCGCCTGCACTTTCTGCAGGCACTATTTTGTAAACAACCCAATGGATGAAACCGTAAAATCTTACATTTTATGGAGTTTGCACTGCCTGATTTTGTATCCACTTTTGATGTAAAGAAAAGTGGGCACATCGCTTGTTCACCTGTCATTTTAACATGTATAACTCTTCAATTTATGTGGAAATCTTTTACACAAAACGTCAAATTTCCCATGACCAGTGTAGTATCTCGCCTGCCAGAAAGGCCCTGGAATGTGCAAGGTCTCTACAAGCTCTTAGGCAAAAAACAAAGAACTAAGGTTAAAGTAAACTTTAAATTTTCTATATTTTCTTGTACTTTTTGTAGCTCTCACCTTTCTGTGTTATGTCTCTGAAGCCCGGTTCATACTTTCTGCGAATGCGAATGCGAAGCGAATGTTGACGTCACAACTCTGTTTTCGCTGCAAATAATTTGCAAGAGTTGAGCTCAGCTCAACTGCTGCAAATTATTTGTTGCGAATTTGTGATGGTCAATATTCGCAGGAAGTATGAACCGGGCTTTAGTGAAACCTTTTAAGAGACATACATGTATAAAGGATTGGCAAGGATTAAAAAAAACATCATTGTTTAAAGGAACATTACAGAATTGGTTTTTGCTAACAAAACAGTTGCTAGCAGTGTAAGCACTTTATGTAATCCACAGGGGACATAAACTGACAAACCTGTAGAAGTTTGAGATCGATCGGCCATCTGGGTCATGAGAAAATAGTGAAAAACCGATTACACATTTGCATAAAATCATATAGATTCAACAAATGAATAAAACGCTCACTGAGCGATAAACTCCAATCGGAAAATTAGTTTATTCATTTCTCATCAAATATGGCATTTCAGACAGAAATATTTCAAGGGATGTTTTCTACTATCATCATCATTAGACCGTGTAAGTTTTATGTAAATCTGTGATCAAAAGTATATTTTACAATTACCAATTCTGTAATGTTCCTTTAATTTCAGTCTGAAAGCTTACTGATTATGAAGTTCATACTAGAACCATTTCTTTCTGGTAAATATTTCTCTCTGAAATGAAGTCATATTCAGGAAAAATGCATCTGAAAACCTTTGAAAAAAAGTTGTTACAACCAAAATCAAAGACAATGTGCTGACATGCTGAAAATTCTGCACGGTTTTCTCTATTTTCACTATTTTGTACGGTGGATCACACAAAACATAAACACTGTCTGCGACTATTTTTGTCAGCTCTACCAATCTTGCATAATACCTTTTCAATTTCAAACAACTTTTGTTTTCACCTTTTAAGCCCTTCTTGATACTTTATTGTAACTTTCATATAAATATTTTGCTATACTTATACAAAAGCATTAACCCTAACAGACTAGGCCCTTGGGTAGACATACTGCCCAAATCCTTCGATATCCTTCAGAATAATGTTGTCATAAACCTAAAGAGCCCAAATCCTTCAATATCCTTCAACTTATTGTAAGTATACATATTAGCCCAAATCCTTCAAAATCCTTTAGAGACAGAAGTAAGGGAGTCAATCTTGTGATTTACTTTAGGGACCTTGGTGTATGATATTTGATCAATTAGGTGCTTTTATTCCTTTTTTTTGGCTCAGTCAACAGATATTTATGGTGGAGTTCGTACCACATCGCCCACTCAGATATTTAAAATCAATTCAACTTTCATATTGTTGATACCCATTGACCTATATATCTTACTTAATTTGGCTTATTGATATTGAAATCAATTTAGAATATTACAAAACATTACCCTAAAACAAATGGAAGTGCCCTAAGAAATTCCAAAGATTACAATGGTGTGTTTACTAAGACTGTGTGGTGGTGATACATGTACAATAAACCACAATAAACATCCAATGCCCGGGAACCCTAACAGCACTACCAAGCAAACAAAAAACACTTTAGTTGCCAATAATCAAACAAAAAAATATGTTGACTTTATTACAATCTCCACCCCTAAAAGCCCAAAACCTTCAGAATCATATTTTGGCTAAGCTGCATAATACCTAAAACCTTCAAAATCCTCCTATGTAAAAACAGCCTGATAGCCCAAGTCCTCCAAAATCCTATCCTAACAAAAACTCATTTTAGCCCAAATCCTTCAAAATCCTCCTGTGTTGCAGATCCCTAATAGCCCAAATCCTTCGAAATCCTCCTGTGTTGCAGATCCCTAATAGCCCAAATCCTTCAAAATCCTCCACTTTGGCAAGGAGGATATTGTAGGACTTGGGTTCTTTAGGGTTAAAGGTATTATACAGGATTGGTAGAGCTGACAAAATAGTCCCATACACTAATACAGTGTTCATTTTTTGTGTGATTCAACATATGCATGGAATAACAAACCTGTGAAAGTTTGAGCTCAATTGGTCATCGAGGTCACGAGAAAATAGTGAAAAGAGACCTTATGTGTTTTCTGTTTTTTCAAACATCAAGTTTTTATCACCCGTGATAAAAACTATTGTTTTACTCATTTCTCAGAAACGATGGCATTTTAGGCAGAAATATTTTAAGGCACCCTTTCTACCATTACTTACTTTAAATCATGTAAGTTATGTGCGAATCTGTGAACATTTGTGTTTTTCGATCTTACCAATAGTGTACAGGGCCTAAAAAATATCTATTGATGGTGGCATTTTAAAAAGTTCTGAGCCGGACATACTTACAGCTGCTTGTGCAGTGATGTGAGTGCAGCCGATAATCTTGGAGCCCTTCAATGGTTTCTCCGCTTCAGCTCTCTTCCTTAGCAGCACCAACCCTGGCATTTCTGTCATCAAAATTTGAAAACATGGTTGCGGTTTAAAAAAGAGATTAATTGTTTATTTTTCGATGCATTCTGCTTTGCCAACTCGCAGGTTATCTATCTTAAAACTCTAATTGACCTAGATCCATTTTCTCATACAAAAAAGTGAAGTGCTGCAACTTGTTAAAATGTTTGGCGGTCATGTCATTAACTTTCGCCCATGTCGTTTATTAGTTGTGAAAAAATAGAATTAGCTGTTGCAAACTGGGCCCAATTTCATAGAGCTGCTAAGCACAACAATTTGCTTAGCATGAAATTTCTTCCTCGATAAGAACAGGGTTACCAACCAAATTTCCATGTGTTGCATATTGGTTGTTACTGGTATTCAGCTGATGTTTGCTTATCCTGAAAATCATGTGGAAATTTGTTTGGTAATCCTGTTTTTATCAATGAAGAAATTTCATGCTAAGCAAAATGTTGTGCTTAGCAGCTCTATGAAATTGGGCCCTGCTCACCAACCAAAAGGACCTCTGGTATAATAATAATAATAATAATAAATGCATTTATATGGCGCCTTATGTAAAAAAAAAAATACCCCAAAGCGCCTAACAATAGACTAAGCAACCTATACAATAAAATACCAAATAATATCAAAAATGACCTGACATTTCAACCCTAGCACTAGCAGAGTCTTTTACGAAGGGTAAAAACAATCTTTTGTGCATGATTTTAGTTCATAATGTGTTAAAAAAATACTCTGTGTTGATTCAGAGAAAGTTTATAAAAATCCTGAAAATAACCTGGATCTCCACTCACCCTGGAGGAACCTGAATGCACCATTCAATGATCTACAAACTCACTCCAAAAATAAAACCCACAAAAATGAAAGACAAAGTACTACTTCAAGCCCTCTTATATTAACAGTTATGACTACTGCACCCAGAGGGGTGAGAGTCCCTGCTAACAAAGAAGTCTGAAACCAGGATCAAACTTTTTTTGGAACCCCATTTACACTAGATCCAGAAAGGTGGATCAGACCCGGATCTGATCCGCCAATGTGGATTAACAGCTAGTGTAAACGCAAAAAAAGCAGGATCAGACCCGGTTCAAGATCCTGCAATTTTAATCCACCTTTTGAGGAGGGTTGAACCCTGCAATTGGTGGATCAGATCCGGCAGAGTGGATTCCAGAAACAAGTGTAAACACAAAGGTGGATCAGACACCGCAATTCAATGTGGTCATTTCCAGTTTTGCTAGGATCGGCAGGCTTTTTGCTCGTGTTTTTGTGGTGACAGCTGTGATCAAAAGTGGGATCAGAGCTGGATCAGGCACTGGTGTAACCGCAACACCAGATCTTGATCTGTGGTCGTGACAAAAATGCTACATGTAGATCTCAATCCATCTTTCTAGATTGAGTGTAAACGCGGCGTTATAAGAGCAGATATCTTTACATTTCGAAAAAAATAACAGCTGATTTTCGACGGAAGGCCGACTTAAAAAGTCTGAATTCAGGTAAAAGTCATCCCTGTGCACCTTACCTTGCTCAGCTATTTCAATCTCCCTTCTGCCAAAGGCGGCCTGTTTGATATTTCGTACACGGAAGTCTTTGAAATTCTTGGAGTTAAGCTGTGGGGTGGGGGGGGGGGAGGAGAGAGTGCACTGATCAATTAAAAAGTAACAACACCAGGCCAGGAATTTCATCATTGAGAGGGCAAGGCCATTTTCATTTTTGATAGGGGCACTTTTATTGGAACATCTTAACGTCTGCGATCAAAGGGGCAACCAGGGCCAAGACCAGGGAAACAGAGGCCGTGGCCTCCGTGTAATTCCAGGCCTCCAAAACGAAGAAATCCTTTGCTATCGCAACTCATTTTCTCGAAACAGTTCAGAGAAAAAAACACAAAACAAATAGCATATTAGCTGTTGCAAACTTTTCACCAACCACAAGGACGTATGGTACGAATGCAAACATTTGTTGATGGTCTCACATTTCGACCCGTCTGAGCAGAGTCTTTCTCAAAGGCTAAACTCAGAGAGAAAGACTCTGCTAGGGTCGAAATGTGAGGCCATCAACAATTTTTATTTTAATTTCCTTTCCTTTATTCACATGATGAACTTGATCATAACAACTAATAGCAGATACTCTTTTAACACTCGATCACTCTGCTTTAACTACTGATGCAAACAAAAATCAACAATGATCATTAAAAAAAACGACTCCTTCATAGTTAAGAATCTCCGAAGGTTAAATTTTCAGCTATAAGTGAAAGACTCTTTGCATCCAAGTTCAAGTATAATACTGTCAAACCTGATAGGTCCCTGTAGATCCTTCCTTTTATTTCCGCATTTCAAGGCAGGATATACTTTCGGAAATTGTCAAAGATTAGTATCCGTACTTGGTGTATCTCAACATACTGTTACATGTATGCATAAAATAATAAACCTGTGAAAATTGGGGCTCAATTATGAATGAAATGAAACGAATGAATGAACACCCTTGTTGCATGTAGAATTGTGTGCTTTCAAATGCCTGAGAAAGGCTTCATACCTGAAGCCCTTCTCAGGTTCAAACATTTTAGTGAGAAATTACCTCTTTCTCAAAAACTACATTACTTCTGCGGGAGTACGTTAATCAGGAGGTCGTTGGTTCAAATCCCGCTCTAGTCAATATTTCTTTGTTCAAGCCCAAACCCTTTAAGACTTTACCTGAACTTTTTCTTTGGGTGAGACGTCATCTTCATCGGACGAGCTCCCACTGTAGGAGCCGGAACTGTAGCTGTCTGTTGAGGACTGAGACAACGACCGGGACCGACGTTTGAAGCGACCGCTCCGACCCTGGGTTGGACCAGAAGTCTTGAAGCTGATCTGTAGATGACAAGAATCGGAAGAAGAACCAACGTTAGAAATGTATTTTAAAAAAACAGTACTCTGGCAGTGCTTAAAATGTCCACGGGACCACGAGCCCAAATGGTTTGTTCGCCCCAATCCCCAACCCAATAGTTGACAACACACACCTGTTTGTCGACCAAGTAAATTCAGGACTTCTCTCTGTTCTCCAATTTGGGGGTCTGTTTCTTTTTTTCTTTTTCTTTTTTCTTTTTTGGGGGGGGGGGAAGGGGAGTGGGGGGGCGTTTTTTTTTTTAGTGATGTCCTCATTGGTTGTGTACCCAAAACCGAACCCAGCCCTCAGTCCGTCAAACCACTTGGAGCCATTCTGTTGGAAAGTCCCCAGTGTCAATGGGTAGACACGTTCACTATCCAGTTTGTAAAGTGTGACGCAGTTCCACTGTAAGCCACGCCCACTTCACACAACCTGGCCCCCACCGAGTACAAGAAAGCCCAGTAGGAGTTGCAGTGAGCTTGTTGTTCTTTGGTGATTCATGCAAGACAAGTTTGATAACTGGACTTGGCTTTTAAGTACTTAGTACAAAGACCAAAGGTCTTCTCAGGATAACATGATTTTGCTGTAAAAAAATGCTTTTGAACGATGAAATGGGTGATTTTTTTGTGTGTGTAAAATTACACACAAACGTGTGCTCACTTGATGGCATGTCCACATTTGGAGTTACACATTTTCAATGCGCTTCTGAAGAATATAAGATTTCATTTTCTTCACGAGGGAGACTGAATTCAGATTTAAACGTCTGAAACTTCACACCCCAAGTCATTCCACTTAAAAAATTACAGGTTTCTGGAATAGCAAATCTTTAAAAAAACATGTATTTCGACTTTTTGTTGTTGTTGAAATTCATTTTGACTGACCTGCCCCAAATTTCAATTTAAAAAAAAATACTAACTGACTATATTCAATCTATATCCAACGTGATGCCTCAAATGAAGTAGTCACTCCAGAATCGGCCCCTTATTAAATTAGTGCTTACTAATGACATAGTATTGCATAGCGGAGCAGACAGGTGCGCAGACCTCGGCGAATACAACAAAGAGGGAACACCCTCACACACAATGGCACCCTGTTACATTATGGAAACCACAAGGTCGCCGTGCTGAGTACACCAAGTTCAAACAAAGGACACCACTGTGACTGCACGATCCAGTCTGTCTCAGTCTCGGCAGGCTTTTCAACCTTTTTTTCCCCTGAAGGCTGACCCCATCACAGTTCCTGTTCTTGACGGCTCACTGCCCGGGGAAAAGATAGTCTTGAACTCAGTGAGTCTGAATCGTGTACAGTGCATTAGTGACCATTATTACGTCAGGCCGTGTAGCCATTAACCAGGTACATGCATACATGATGTACAACCCTAAATACAAGTACATGTACATATTTTATGGTTATCAGTAGAAATTAGTCCAGTAATATGGGTCAGGAAACTCCGGCAGGACAAGTCCAACATTCTCTTGTTTTTTCCCAAACACACCTTTTTCAAAATTACTCATTTATGTTTCTAGATTGTTCACATAAAACTTCCTCACTAACAGTTTGGCATAATTCATTTAAGCTCTGTACAAAAAAACTCGACAAAACACGACATCTATTAAAACAAGACATGTTTTGGTCCAGTAAAAGATGTGGACTACATTACAAGACCTGTCGTTATGTTGAGATTTTCACAAAATTCAAGCCATGCCTGATTCACACGTACTACACATGTTTGTACATGGAGACCCTGTGCTGTAAATCAATGAATTCTCTTTGTTCTCCCATTGTTTGTTTTTTGGGCTTTTTGTTAGCGATGTCCCCATTGGTTTTTGTACAGGAAATTAAAGCCATGACGCCCTCGCTCTGTCAAAATAGCCGGATCCCTTTTGTTAAAATGGCCAGTTTCAATGAGTAGATACATACATGTACATACACCCCATCTACACATGAGGCAAATTCCAATGGATGAGCCAACAATGAGCTCCATCAGTCTGGAATTAAAAAACATGATCCAGCATACTGTTTTTTTTTTGTGCAACTCAAGAGTCTTTGTAACACACACCAGGGCATCAACCTTTTTACACTCAATCACAGGCCCAAGACCAGTGAATTTAGTGTCTGGGCCAGTAAAATCATGATGGACAAGTCTGGCTGCTTTATGTGTTGTTTCAAATGAATTTATCACTCTGTTATAGAATATCTCCAGCAGACACAAATTGTATTCAAATCTTTGAGTCTGAAAAATACTTTTCAATTCTGTTAAGTAATGACGTACAGTACATGTATATCCAATGCACATACAGACAAATGAGATCAATCTTCTCTTACATTATACATGTACATGTACATGTACATGTCTTAGTGCTCGTTCAAATACAAACAATGAATGCATGTGTCATTAAGTTTTTGACTCATTTTGATTCTGGTCTTGTAAGAAAAATTATGGTTCAGTAAACATTTTTAGCTACAAGCCCTGCGGTCTTGTGGATTTCCCACCCCCCCCCCAAAAAAAAATAATAATAATAATAAATTTGAACCGCAATAGCAGCAATCAATCAGTTGTGTTTGACATTCACAATCTTTTATTTTTAAGACCAAATACTTACTTTGGAATGATTTTTATTTTATTTTTTTTCAAAGTGGGAACACCTGAAAAGAAAAACCCTCAGGTGTACCCACAATCAGAGCAACAACAGTGAGGGTTGGAAATGTCAGCCTTCCGGTCAACAACTTGCAACAAAATATGTAAACCACCAAGAAACTTTGCTCATTAACCGTCAATGCCAACGATAATGAGCTCTTTTTTCCCCCTCTCTCTCTCTCCCCCAATCTCCCTCGTTATTATTAAATTGACCTCATTTTAATGCACTAAACCACAATCAAGAGCCTAAGTGTACAGCTGGGGCCCCCCAGGGGCAGTCTGTGGCTGCATTTTGCAGCCTCTGGTCCAGGCAGTAGCCTGCAATACGACCCACCCGTAGTGCAGGCCCCTTGTTGTGTAGTGGCCTACTAGGCTTCTCCCTTGGGCCCAAGGAGCACGGATCTACATTGCTATTATGGCAAGAAATGCCACCCCCCCCCATCAAAATAGCTATTCAGTACTGAAAACAGTTCCCCTTTACAGGCACAACTCTCCCAAAAGCAATTCAATGACTCTTTATTTAACTAACGCTTTAGGTGCATAACTTAACTTAATTTCTAAATTAAAACCAAACTATCTGGAAAATACCACCCAAATTACCTTGAGAAAGTAAGCTGCATTTTACGCCATCATAGAGAAAGCTTCAATTATTTTGATTGAACATCTCAAGAATGTCGCTTTAAAGAAAGCCTTACATGTGTACTTGTGATGTCCATGTAACTGACCCAACTACTTTGTTTATGTACAATTTCGAAGTACATTGTACATGTTTTGAAATATGTTTGAGTGGACCCCGAAAAAGAAGGCCGGAAAAAAATTAGACTTCTCTGCAATGACAGAAGGGACACGTCACCTCATCATAGCAAGTGTGTAACTAGATTTGTAATAAAGTTATAAAAATGCCGAGAACCCAGAAAGTAACGTACACGTACATAGAATGCCTCCTCCTGAGACGTCCATGTAACACAGCACAACGCTCGCTGCTCTCTGCAATGAACACCGAACCCGTACACTATTGCCTCGCATAATTTCGTGGAAAGAGATCGTTCATTAGGAATGTGTAATGAACAGTCTCTCTCTCTCTCTCTATCTCCGTGGTTGGCCCCGTGATGCATGGAAGAGCCCAGCAGCCAGGACGATGCATGATTGAGCGTCCAAAAAAAGTCCTCTTCGGGACCGGGAGGGCAATTCCAGTTTCACCTGGAATCAATCGCCGGGGGGGGGGGGGGGGGAGGGGGGGGAGAGAAGCGAGCTTTCTGTAAGAAACGTTTACGGCTTAATGTTCACTTTGTACGATCACAGAGGAAGGAACTATGTGGTCTTGCAGGTAATCCGGCACTCCAGTTTGACTTGAATTTAAGAAATAGGAAACTCTTCTTTAATAAACAAGAACCCATAATAGTAAATGTTCAAGCCAAGCTCACAGCACGTTTAATATTTTATGTTGTTATTTTCTACGTTCTGTGTGTATATACATGAAACTGAAAGTATCTTTTATCAACGGAAAATTTGTAAAAGCTCCTTCAAAAAGAAAATGGATGCCTGTCTAATTATTTTTAATAAGGCCTGCACGCAGTACAGTGAATGACATTGAATGCTGCGGGCTTCCGCTATGGTACACAGTGCAGATCCTTCAAGTTGTCTGCGTGCGTGGGTAGGTACATGTAAACACATTCAAACCGGGGACCTATAACAAAAGAGGGTTCCCGGTTGGATAAAGGTCCCCAGTTGGAAAAAAAACAATGGGAGCTGCTGCCAAGTATTTAAGGTACAAACAAAAGAAGGACAATAGGAGGTCCCCAATTGCAGGTGTTTACACACTTGTGTGTGTGTGAGTTTGTGACATTCAAACCGAGGACTTACAACAAAAGGGACAATAGGTCCACGTTTGTTATCACAAAGGAAAACAATGGGGTCCACGTTTGTCAGGACAAAGAGTTGAACGAAGGAGGGTCCACGATTGGAGGTCATTACACACTTGTGTGTGTGTGTGTGTTTGAGTGTGTCGACCCATTGAAACCCGAGAATTTTAACGAAAGAGATCTGGCTAGTTTGGCAGAGCGAGGACATCCTCGTTTCTCTATCATGTACAAAACCAAAATGATTGAGCTTGAAATATTATGACACACTTTCTTTTAGTGGAGACAACACTTTTCAATCTTTTGACAAAATCTTGAAAGTTAAAAGTGTACAATAAAAGTACTGTACGTGTACGTGTACATCCATGATAATATTGTGAATATTTTTGTTGTAAATTTGTTTCAAATTTCAAATAAGGATTGGTCTCAGTTTTTCATAACAAAATCCTCCCAAGATTTTACGGCGAGTTGACCGGCCCTTTGAAACTGAACACACATTGTGTATGGTTGCACAGCTGTGCACAGAGCTGCATTACATGTGTGTACTGTGCATGCATTCACCACCATTATATCAAATCACAGGCTGGCATAGTTTGTCTATCATTCAAAAATACAGCTCATCCACTCTGATTGACCGAGAGGAGTCCACGTGGCCACGTTTAAATGCTATTGAATGGTCAGACAGTAGGAGGGTTGACTGTGTACTGTGTAGATGCATTCACCAATAACAGGCTGGCATAGTTTATCCACCATTCACAACCACAGAGGATGTACACATGTACATGATGCATCTTGAATGGATGGACAGATAGTGTTTTAACGATCATTCGCACATAAAGTAAATGTCAACAATGGAATCAAACAATGGAAGTAGACAACAATAGACAATACACCAGCCAAATGAAGAGACAATACATAGAATGAATAAACAACAGCCACCATACTACTAAAACAGTCACCCATTGTCATTCAAATATTACATAACTTCCCTGATGACACTCAAATAATTAACTTTCATTATCACGCAAATTGAGCAACATTAGATACAGCAATGGCTGCTGGCTTGGACTGCAATGCTCCAGTTCAACTATAATGAGCAGGAAAAGAAGAAGGAAAAAAAATCTTGCCACAGCCAGTAACAATAGCCACAACCACAAAGCCGTCAATTCAGATACCACCAATTGTTCTGGGCACATCTTGAAATTACTCCCAAAGTTTGATCCCACAAGCACGGATCGCACAAACGCGGATCGCAGTAACGAAATCGTATGAGACCAAAGCAAACTGTCAGAATCCATCAGCGAACTGAAACATGGATAACAACTCGTACATGTACGTACCTGCTGATAACTCGACGAGTGACTCATTGCACATGCACACACGGCTGACCAGTGACCATGTACTACTTACTCACAGGGCTACTATAGATGTAAACGTTACCAGACACACGCCAGCAGATAACATCATGTACATGTATGCGCACTGCCCACGCAGTACTAGTACCTCTCTCACAGTCCTACTCCCCCTGTCCGTGCCGACACCCTCGAGTAACAATCCCACATTGACAGAAATATTGGAATGGACGGATTGATCATGCAGTAACCAGTACACTTGAGCTCTCCTACCCTGTATGTGTTTTTCTCCCTCGGTCTACAGTGTGCACAGCATGCGCGGGGGAGACTCGTCTTGTTTATTGCTTGCATAATGGCCTTACAATGCAAGCGATGGGATAATTCAAGTTTACGTTTGTCCGGGGCGATGTAACGCAATCAACAACATCAGTCATTGGATGAAGAGCATCAACGATGGAAGAAAGCCTTCCTCCATGATCACCACATGTGTTAATGAGGCAGTGGTTGATTGATATGTTATTTTTTTTTTTAAACTTTAAAAAAAGAAAAGAAAAGAAGAACCGGAAATTTTGCCTAATTAATCATATTTGACAGAAAGAAAAAACTAATCAAGACCGAAAATGCCTTATTTTCCATGTTCAAGATAAACGAGGTTGGAAAACTCTTTTTCAGCACTTTTTGTTAAATAGCTGCTTCCTTTCTTACTGCCGTTTCATTTGAATGTCAAGGAAATTTGGAGATGGATTTCAGTGGGGTTTAAGAAAACAAAAATTATACAGTTTAACAGTTAAAACCAGTTTTAAACGTCCTAACCCCCCATTTCGCTGTGCATCATACTGTATCAGCTGAAATGCTTCACTCAAGTAGAATGTCTACATTGTACATTAGTAGGTGAAGTGAACAAATCACACAAGAAACACTAATTGACAACCAGGGGCCAATTTCATAGAGCTGCTTAAAAGCACAAAAGGTAGCTTGAATCACAACAAAAGTATCCTTACCAGAATAAGGTTACCAGCCAAACTATGTTGCATGTACAATTTGTGATGGGTTGCCTGCTGATTTCTGCTTAGCAGACAATTGTTAAGCAATATTTTTTGCTTATTGCAGAAAATTTTGCTAAAAATTGTTCAGCTATTAGCAAAAAACTAGCAGGAAACCAGTCATAAATGGTAGGTGTCTACATGTAGGCCTAAAATGTAGTGTTTTTGCTGGTAACCTTTTTATAGTGGTAAGCAAAATTGTTTTGTGATTAGCTCAATTTTGTGCTTTTAAAAGCGGCTCTGTGAAATTGAGCTCTTCTGCACCCAAGGGTTTGTGTACAATGCATGCGTATTGCACTTCTAATGATTTCAAAATTCGGAAATTACACACAATATACCGCGATTTCTATGTACGCTTTGCCCAACCTAGCCACAATTCCGTCTTCGTCTCTGAAATTGCTCAACAAATAATGAAATAAGTCACAGGAAAGATTTTTTATTTTGCTGTTTTCACTGCCACTCGCCCGGAGTCAATTCACTTAACGAGAGGGTATCACCGTTCATTAGGGACCCAACGCTGTCAGCCAACGAGCCACTCTTGAGTATTCTTCGAGTACAGTCCGATTTTGAAGATAACTAAAATCAACCTGAATCCCAACTGACTGCGGATTCAATCTTGTGTTGTCGAGACCGATGCGGTACGTAGAGTTGTTACACCGATCTGGCCAAGGCAGGTCACACTCGGGGAAAAGCTGGTGTCTATACTGCCTATGGCCAAGAAGCTACTACAGAGTAATTACTCTAGTGAAAGTTCATCTTGGGTTGCTTCCAACTTAATGGCCTCACTAGAAATTATTCAAATGTCCATATCGGCCTATATAAAGTACATACAGAGTTAACATGATACCAAGGTGTACACGTGTATGTATACATGTACAAGACCATGGTCAGATCTGTTCACAGATCAGCTTTTAAAGGTATTATACAGGATTGGTAAAGATACTAAACATCATTGTTAAATTTTAGTCTAAAAGCTTACTGTTTATGAATTTGTTTTCTCTGTGAAATATTTCCCTCTGAACTGAAGTCATATTTAAGAAAACTGTATCTAAAAACCTAAAACAAACAAACAAACAAACAAACAAACAAACAGTTGATTTCAGTTGTTACAGCCAAATGTGTTTACATGCTGAAAACTGTGAATGGGTTTTCACTATTTTCTCCTGACTGCCACAACAAATTAAGCTAAAGAATTTCACAGGTTTGCTATTTCATGCATGGTTGATCACACAAAACATGAACACTGTCTGTGACTAATTTGTCAGCTCAACCAATCCTGTGCACGTATAATATTTTTTAAAGAGAAAATATTGCTTACAAAACTTCTTTTTACTTTGTGAACTAACAGGGTCCGCCACTTTGTAGAACCAAATTTTTTACTCAACAAAATGGCGGACCGTGTTGGTTCACAAAGTAAAAGGGAAACCACACAATTTCAAGGGAAATTTGTACGAATCATTATATTCCTAATTTTAAAACATCTTTCCATTCATATTCATTTCATAACAAAACATTTTCATTTATTAACAAACGCTTTTACAGCAAAAAATCGCTCAATCCGAAGGCTACATTTCCCTTTAAGCAGCTATATCAAATTAGGCGACTTCACCATGCTTTACAGAGCATGAAGATTCACCTCAAGATGAGTTATCCAATCAGTCAATGTGATTCGACAGTACAAAGCGTGAAAATGACTGAAAGTCTGGGTTGGAAGAAAAAATTAATTAGTTCAATCTGAAAGCTCATCGATTATAAAGTTCATGAATCTTCCACCGAGGTCTGAACTGCCAAGTTAATGAATTGACCTTTAACCCTGTAGAGACCATAGCCGCCGTATCTAAAATGGCCATAGCGGCCGCAAACAGGCCGCAAGATTTGACCAACTCCCTCTCAAACAAGAGGGTCAAAGAAAAGGTATTGGATCGAATCGACAATTAGATAATAACGATGCAAAAAATCAACAAGATTAGCAATGTCTGGGCGTATGGTGATGATTAAACACAGAAATGAATGGTCTCTGAAGGGTTAAAGACCTTCAATCTTAAAATTCAAGCCAGACACTGATCCTCTTTTTAATTCCTGACAAAACAAAAAACAGAGTTTCCTCGTTTCACTCAAACTTATTGTATGCTACCGAATTTGATAACATCTTCACAGATCGGTTGCATGGTGAATTGATTGAAAAACTACACGGTGGGAACGAATTCTCTCTTTAAAAAAAAAAAATCAATGGTGTACCAGATGGAAAGGCCCGATACTTTACAGGGGTAGAGGAGGCCATTGCCCCCCCTTTGTCCCTGGTCATTGCCTTGGTGCCCCTTGAAATGTTCCAATAGAATTTTAAGTTTTTCCCATAGAGTACACCAGCGTAGAATCAGGCCTGCAACATTAATCTGAATGCTTTTTTAAATCGAGCCCTGAGTTCAATTTCTGAACGATCGAAAATGATAAACTTTGTTATTAAAAAAATTAATACAAACTACTAATATTAATAATTAAATGCACGTTGAGACAATGTTGTAATAGGCCGTATAGAACAGCCGAGTTGAGGTCACAAAAACAGATGATCATTTACTACATAATACCAGATCAAAATCCTGGACATTGCCCAACAATATATAATGCCTTGAACCAAAGACACCCAGTGAACTTAGCTTCACCTCGTTCATCTGCTCCACAAAGACCCTTTATTGCGTTAAATCACTGAGTAAATAAGATTCAGTACATCTAGTGTGTGTTGCTTGATTGTTGTATTAGCAAATTGATATAATTTTACAATGTCAGTAAATATTTAGATGAGGTCATCTGCAAGTGGCTTCAGGGGGGGGGGGGGGCTACAGGGGTCCAAAGAGTTAATTGGTTCACCGTGTCTACAAGCGAGCAATCTGTACGCTAGTGGAGAGGGGAGTAATATCCAAGCAGAGCTGCCCACATTTGCATCTCGCAATCAGGGAGAGTTCGTACAACAATCAGGGAGATATTTAGAATTACATTCAAGATAACAGGGACAAAGTTTCCATAATCAGGGAGATTGTCAAATTTGTTCATTAAAACATGGAAAGATCAGTCTATTTTCAGGGAACTTTCTGCAGAATCAGAAATTGTCCTTGAAGAAGATAAATCTCTGTACGCCTGTGGTAATGTTGGAAATGTTGAGCCACCCCAACTCATGGTGAAGAGACTTGAATAACACAACATTTACAGAGCGCTTTCTACACTGGGTAAAGGGATAGTACGAGGCATGACTGCCAGTACCTTCTGTCCCTCTCGTACGGTTGAAACAAAACGTAGCAAGGTAGAGGCATGCCAGTGCACGCTGCGCAATGGAATGTCCGCGTGGATATTCTCGTCGGGCGTCCGGCTGCCAGTAAAATAAATAGAGGGCGCTATGAAGTTGTTCCAGTCGTATTAAACCGTCTGCCGTAGACCAGTCCAGAAATGTTTGGCGGATATACATGTCACCCGACGAGAAGTGGTTAAAATATGTAAAGTAAAAATAATTTGCTTTTGATAATCATGCACTACCTCGGTAATTGAATCATGGAGGCTACCTCCCATGATTAAATCAAGTATAATCTGCACTGTACGCGTAATGTGTATCGGGCTTTCTGCTTGTTGTCAGCACTGCAGCCTAATGATGGCATTACTTGATACTTTGAACCAAGGAACAGTGTTACCATTGAAAACAACTCCCAGGACGATCAAGCCTACAAGAAATGGAATGCTTCGTACCTGGCTAACATGCACTTCCATCATTCATACAGCTGTGTATAGGCACTTAACACTTAAACGGCTTTACTGCACTCATACCCTCTCTTCCTTCACCATCTACCAGGCGAATTCAGACGACCAAGATTTCACACACAGAACCACTCGAGCCTGAGCACAAAGGCATATTTTTTGTGTACGTATAAAGCTACATGTACACAGTTCTGTCCATATTCACTTTCCATATATCCAAGCTTACTACATCATAGTATGGTTTGAAAGAGAACGATCGGATTATTCCAATGGTGGTAGAATAAACTCAGGTTGCTATTATGCAATCCTTTCAAAATGGAGCGGAACAATGGCTGTTTATGAACCAGTCACTTTGTTGTTTTGTTTTAAATATATAAACAAAAATTTAACAATAAAAAAAGGTTGCTGTTACTTATGCTAGCTCTGAATTGAAATCTCCAGGGTGAACGGCATGATGCTTCACGGAGGCAATTGCCTCCATGCCCCTGGCCAAATTGCCTTGCTGCCCTTTGAAATGTTCCAAGAGAAATGTACAATTTCGTTACAGAGGTGCCCTTTACAAATGAGAACACACTCTTGGTGCCCTTGCCATTTCAAGAACGAAGCATCAGACCCAGGGTGATGAGTGCGTAAAAGTGGCCGCTGAACACGTGCGTGATGTTTTGTGAGAAAATGTGCTGTAGTGGTCAGACAATTCGGTCACCAGCGATTGCTGAATGTCAAAACAGTTCAGCAACGCCAGGGTCAAAGGCAGGGTATGTGTACAGTATCTTCGGTAATTACTCAAAACATTTACGACCATAACAACTTTTGGTAGGAAGCACTGCAGCTGTTTCATAATGATAACAATTTTAGAAAAACAATTCCCTTCAGAAGGGATGTGGTTTTAGAAAGAGGCATTCAAAAAAAAATTCATTATGAGAATTGTCTCTGCATAAAACGTTTCTCAGATTGTGAAGTGCAATTGCGGATTATTCTTCCTGAGTAGACAAAACCGCTCCAGATTTTCGGGGATATCTCAAAAAGCTCCTTTTGAAATGAAATTTTCACAGGTCAGTTTTATTGTATCTACATTTATATATAGGACTAAAACAATCGAACGGTTAAAAAAACTAAAGGTAATCTTTGCCTTTAAAGATTCTTGAAGACAAAACCCAACATTGCCTAGCTGAAACTAGTGACAGTGTCAGTGCGTGTGATGACTAACGCCCTCTGTGACTGGCTTCTTGCAAACGCTTGCTCAGCAGTGTTTCAAGCAGTTTATATTTTTGCTTAGCATCTATCTGTGAAATCGAACCCATCATGGTTTATGCAAAGTCCCTGCTTCATGAGAGGCCTTGCATATGATAGGATTAGGATTTGTCTTAAATCCTATTGCAGGATTAGTATAAAAATGAAGATAAAGATTAAATTCTTTATGGCAGTGGGTCAGTTGAGACACAGGTCATGAGGACCATCGTCTCAAAAGAGTACATAATGTACAAAATGGAAATTTCAGACGTAAACTTTTCCCTACTGCCGGCACCTTACTTTGCATAATTACCATCCAATTAATTATCATCCAATTAATTATTATGGAATTAACCCAGGACACCCACAGCAATTGCCGTGGTGCCCTGTCCGTTTGCAGTGATTCCCTTTACAAAGTTCCAATATATTTTTCCATTTTCCTCATAGAAGAGCCCCTTACCAGAGGAAACTTGCCGTGCCCCTTCAAGGGCCAAGTTCAACGCCTGTACCATTACTGGTTTATTAAGTAAAACGTGCAATTGGAGCCTGCAGGCTGAATTGCAGTCTGGGTGCACCCTACTAATACAAAATACAAGTGGGCATTGAAATACAGGTATATCACTGAAAATTATTTCTGTACATTTTAATTAAAGCCAAATTAGAATGAGAACTTCAATTTCAATTTCCTTTCGGTTTTTAATTGCTGATATATCCAACATAATAAATAAATATTAATAGAGATTTTTTGCGAACCCCCAAACCACAAAAACGAAAAAGAGAGGTCACGGAGACTGATTGCGCAAAATTGGATGACGTCACTCTTAAGACACGAAAGTGCCGACTAGGTCTGGTACCTATACTCACGCACGTTTTACGCATAACTTTCACGCACTGTTCACATGCATTGTTTGCATCGAATGATCACAGCGATAAACATGTCCGATTCTGGAAACTCTAACAAGGACGATGTTCTTCAGAAGTCTAGTTCTGCACGGACCATTGCCACTGTGGTTATGAGCTTAACACACAAGACCATCAAGTTACAATATACCTTATCAATCAATAATCATTACAAATCTTGTTTAAAACTTTTTAAAAATGGGCACTGTAAAAATAGCTACATGTATCTGTTTCAGCTGATTGCACACAGTCTTGTAAAATGTACATGCACCCAATGTAAATGTTATGAGTGTATAAAATCTACTAGCCCCCTCGGCTGAATCTTGATATCGCACATGGCCTGTCAATTACATGTATTTTGTTACACCTGGATATTTTGTTCACCGAACAAAATCATTTTGCACTTTTTTGCTCGGCAAGGACACTGTGAACAAACCTACGTACTACGAGTCAACAAGGACAAGCACTCCACGCATACATAGCGTATTTTTTTTATGCAGATGTTCATTTTTGATGACCGATTTAATTATAAGAACTGCCTGGCTACACAAATGCAAGTAAAGACAAAGTGAAACTAGCATATAAATATACACAGTATCATGTAACGGATTGGACTCTGTTCACAAGATAAAGAAGGAGACAACAGTAAGTACACGAGAAAGACCTTATTGCACATTTTGTTAGCACAAACGTGTCATTTGTTAAGAAAAGACACCTGTAGAAAGTTCTGAAGAAAAATTTCCATCATAAAATTGGCACACACTGTACAGGGTTCTCCCCTGGATTTTTCAAAACTGTGGTGCATTCTGGACCAAAATTTTTGAAGTTTGGCCGAAGCACGCTGAATTGAAACGAGGTTCTCTGTTTTCTACTTGGTGTCTATCTACATGTGTCTTGGTTTTAAAAGCCCTACTGTGCAATCTGGAACAATCTAAATGGTCTTATCTTGATGATTCTTTGTGAATTTGCCCCCCCCCCCCTCCAATTGTATTGGTCAACATTTTTTAGTATCACCGCGCAAATTTGCGTCACTTCGTGTGTATCAGCCCGACACAAAAGCTTGCGTACGGGGAGAACACTAACGGTATACGGTACAAATAATAAGTGGGTACACAGATTGAATTTGGGTCCATTTAATGGGGCAGAAAAGATGTGTTGCCATTGTTAGCGGTCAATTCTACACAGTGAGCTAAAAAATCAATAGGTGTATGTTTACATTGCAACATGATGCAATTTCTCCAAGATACTGAGGGATCATTTACATAGCATGAAGAGCCTCATCCTTTTAAGAAAATCCTTCGGACAAGTGGATGTATACAGAGACCGCCGTATGTATTTCACAGGTTCATGCATTATGTACTTCACATTATGTATTTGTTTCACGAATAAATTGTGCGGTTTGCACCGAGACAAATAGCGCATACCTAAGTGAGTGCATTCTGGATTTAAGGACCAGCTTAAACGAAAAACGACAACGAGTGATCCTCGCTAAAATTCATTTGAAATGTTATTAATCACTGAGGAAATTGAGTTCACATGAGATTAAACAGATTTTGTGTAACTCTGTGAAAAACAATCATTTTAAACACCCTTCTCTGGTGCTTTTCAGAAACATTCGCGAAAAGCTCCCCGACGTGTCATTTATGGGAGCTCCAGTTTGTATAGCTGCTTGGTTGTTGCAACATGGAGGTGCTACAAAGCAACATCCCACGTATCACCTCAAAGTCTTGAGAAGTGTAGCTAGTTTTTCAAAATCTTGAGGTTGGGGCCTGATTTTTTGATCAATAATTACGAAAAATTCAAAAGTGTAAAAATATCAAAATTACATTTAAATAATGATAAACAAACACATTATAAACAAGTTTGAATAGCATTCCCATTAACAATTTTTCGTAGCTGTTTAAGGTTGCAGATATGTCATACATAAAGTGGGCCTTGAATTTTTACAGAAGACACTGAGGCTTTGGCCTGAATGTACAGACGACACATTTGGTCTTGGTGCCTCCTATAAAATGTTTACACACGATTGTGTCTGAACATTTTGAAGGTTTCGCAATTAAGCGTTTTGCAAATCAAAAAGACAACTCGTCTTGCAGAAAAGCTGAAATTCCAGGCTAAATGGTGTCATACTAAAAACTGCTGCTCAACACGTATAAGTCACATGCAATTATCCTGTCTAGTCCTAAGCAATTACATTTACGCCTAGTCAGTCGGTCTACCCTTCCGGGTACACACTTCACCCATTCTACTTCTAGGCTAACAGCATGTCTTCTCCATGCTGACATACACAAGTACCACTATCATGGCAAGGACTTAAAAAAACACACTGCCCAGAGAGCTCAGTATAGCTCAGCCAGACATACATGGCGTCTTAATGAGCATGACTACATGCCCCCTCCCACGCACAACCCCCTCCCACGCGACCCCCCTTCACACCCACGCCCCCTGCCACCCACAACCTCTCCCCCCCCCCCCCAGCATAAAGCAACAGCATAAGCAGCTAAACAGACTATTCCAAAGCCAAAAATGAAGAGTTTCGTAGAACAAGTTCCGGCAGAGAACTTCCAAGCAAATTTATAACAATTTCTACCTTCTTACTCCTATAGATGATTATGCAATGTTTCATAAAAACTGGTTTGCCAGTTTCGGTGAAGTTCCTTCGGCAAAACTGAGCCTATCCTACCACCGGAGCCTCACTGCTCCCGACAAGTTATAAACTATCCTCCCGATCAATGATAAGGAGGTTCAGATTGATGGCCACATCGATCATACTCCGTTGATTTAAGACTTCCAGGCAGCATTTCGGAATGCCAAACGTACACATCCTAAAAATGCCATCCCAGTTCGTGGACACACAGACTGAAAGCTTCTGAAAACAAACAGTCACATTATGAGGCTACTCATCTCGTCTCTCGAGCTCCGAGCCGGGTCTTATGACAGCGGGGGTAGAGGGAGAAAACATCCACCAGCAAATCCTCTTAAGATATTAAAACTGCAGACAAATCCAGGGTTATATCTTACGACTGAAACCAACTTATACATACGAATAATGCATCGTATTTAAAAAAAACAAAAACATTAGGGACTAACGTTTATGATCCAGGATTTTTTCCTTTCTTTGTTTTCCGTTGTGCACAGACAAAGACGACTGTGAGCGTGTCTACTCGTTGACACCAAAGGATTTTTAATAAAAGAGATCTGATTCTGAGAACATCCCTTGCAGTTGAATTTTGCGCACAAAACAACAAGTACAACAAGTTCCTTAAAAAAAAACTATGTCCAAACAATACGAAAACAAAGAAAATCTACACAGAGGTCTACATTGATGCATTGTAGATTATGGGGGTGTATACAGATGATTCGGCTTGAGGATGCTCAGTGCTTAATAAAGGCATGCGAATCAGCTCCCAGCATATTTATCGTTTTTAAACAGAGGGTAACAACCTAGCAGCAATCTCATGCAAATCGCCATAATGCGTATTTCCATTAGTATTTCCGGAAGGTCAACGATACATGAAGTGCATTTTCAAAGTTTCTCGTGCACTCCAGTGAACTGTACTTGAAGTGAATTTATCAGCCGTCAGCCCTGAAGCTGTGCTTAGCACTACCATTAGCAGTAGACAGTAAACATCTTGTCAACAACAATTTGTGAAGACAGTCAACGCTTTAATATGCCAAGAAATACTGTGTAGATATTAGAAGATAGTCTAATCCGTACTGTACTGTACTGTACTGTAATACATACTTGTATACATGTACACATAAATTTATTGCCATCTGATTCAATGTGAGGACCTTCCTTTAAGCCGTTAAGTTACACTCTACCCATAGACAAAGTGCACAAACAAAATGTGAGAACAAACAAACAAATACAAAGACTTCCAATGTGAGGACAGCATTGTTCCTTTGTTCTGCCGACCCCACTCTTGATGCACTCACAGTTCCCTGCCCATTCCCCCACCCTAAAAAAAGAGTATCACAATTTGTGCACTTCTACACTTACCAATATCATGTACTCTAATTATTAACTAAGTTCACAGCTCCGCACCAAATCTGCGTCTAAAGGAACACATTACCTGTGATTGTGAAGCTTGTTCCCTTTCCACAAAGGCTTCTTTGGTAGTCGCTGTCACTGGCGGAGGTGGCTCGGTGGCCTTGATCCCAACACCAAATAATCCCAGGTGGAGTGCGACGGGCACAGCCCATTCTGGTGGCTTATCTAACGGCTTGGACTTTGCCATGACAACCCTTCATCAGTGTACGACAATTACAAATAGTTCTTTTCTAGGCGAAGCGAAGACTTTCAGGGAAAAAGTAGCTTGATTTGAGAAGAATGGTCACTGTCAATTAGGTGAAGCCTACTCTCTCTCTCTCTCTCTCTCTTCTTCTCGCTGAGAAGAAAAATCTGCTCCGACATAAAGAACTCTGCTCTCCGTGTGAGAAGGAACTTATGATGTTGACTCAGTGGAACATCCACGATGAGCAAAAGTGACTTCACTAAGTCCCCGAACCACGGGCCACATCACGATCATCTGATCATCTCCCCAGCAGAGTTCTAATTAGGATACAACTCGATTAGGGAAAGTCCTCTTTATCACTTTCGATGTTATGCGAAGATGCTCGCCGAGATGAGATCTGCATCCAAAGGCATCATCGCTGCCATCTTCACAAGTTTGACCGATTGTGCGGATACTACGTCTCTTCCCAATGATGAGCGGATGTGGCAATCTGATCCTGCACTAGCCGGGGGAGGACTTTAAGTGAAGACTTTCTTCTCATCTTAACCCATACTTCTGTATCTTTTTTTTAATGTAAATACACACTGACGTAACTTAAGATTGATGTTTTCTGCATACCGAACGCTGGGCATTTATGACATTTGAGTAAGTCCCTGTCAACAGGATCCATTCAGACTGGCGAAGTGGACACTAATGGAATTTTTTCTGAAACAAATATGTCTTTCTGCAGCTGAGCAAGACCAGACTGCAAAACAAGTTGGACTTGTCAACTATTTGGATTATCAAGCCATACATGTACATCTGACCGTCACATAACTGTGAGGTTGTGTGCGTGTAGGAGGTTCTAGGTAATCAAGAATTTAAGTGCCCAAAGGACGACTGTGTTCATGCACCTGCACACGACACCAACAATACAAGAAAACAACTTTCAGGTACTCGTAATGTCGCTGATATTAATACACATGCATTGACCCCTTGCACGACGAGGAACGCACCTCAGCACAATGCGCGTCTACCGTTTCCACCATTTTGGGAGTCAATTCCTTTGGTGTACAAGTAAACTTGGGTGTGATCCCTGGCTACACGGCCGGCAGAACAGGTTGAATGGCTTCTGACTGGCACCCACGAACAAAAACCACCAATATTAGGCCTAGATACATGTAGTTCCATTGGCAGAGCGCCGGCACATTAACCCGGCTATCGCAGGTTCAAGTCCTGCTCTAGTCAATTCTTCTTTGCTCAACCCAAAATCATAATGTAAACTGTATGAAAAATATGTGTACATCGGTGTTGGACAAATTGAACCTCGTTTGAAACGAGTCTACAAGATTAACATGTACAGTACAGCAACATTTATTCCAAGATTGATCAACCATGACATTAATTTAGAAGATGGAAGCATCATGCATCAATCAAGGCTTTGGGTGGGGGGGGCCATCACCTAGTCTTGGGCGATACCACGATATTATCGAATATCGCGATACTAGTTCTGAAACGATTACGATATCGGGTCACGTTTTTTTTAATCGTGATATTGGTAAATCGCGATATCGTTAAGTATCGCGATGTATTTCCTAGCCGAGACGATCTTGCAACAATAAATCTCCTTGTCGAGACGATATTGCAACAATAAATTTCCTTGTCGAGATGATTTGCTGCAACAAAGAGTTGCAAGTCACAGACCGCAACCGCAAGATTCCCAAACAGATCCGATCCGACGGGGTTTAGTCTTCGGAAAAAACCAACATCAAAGCCTTAGCGGTCAGGCGGTCCCACACAGACGGGTGTTATCACGTGCATTATCACGTGCGTGTTGCGGACGTGCGAGTGGCATGATTTAATTAGCTATGCACACATAAAGAACAGTCTGTCATGCGCAGTTAACACATTAAATGTGTGTAAGTAATAGGCCCAGGTTTTCATACCATAGGTTTAGAGTAAAACCAGAAGAATAGGTGATTGGAATAACGATAGAAATGATAGGTCAATCATAGCCACAACTCCCACCGTGAGATTTGTAGTAGATTGACGTCATAAAATAATAATCGCGATTATATCGAATATCGCGATATATTCTCGACGATATATCGTGGCTGAGAAAAAGCGATATCGCCCAAGCTTACCATCACCCAAGATTGCCATGTAGAGAGTCTTTACATATCAACACTGTCTCTCTTTCATCCATTACATGTAGACCAATAATGCCAAATTAATATGTAAAACTGAATTCACAACCACAATCCTGTTCATTCATATTGATTGCCTCATGGCGTCACACACGCTGTGTCTGCTGTAAAATGAACTGACGCAGTATTAATAGGCACACACACACAAGTTCCTCACCCTACACAATGGTTTGTTTAGAATCTTTATTTAACCCAGTTGGAATGTGTAAGCTACATGTACAGAGCATTTTACCATTGTATCAAGTAGGAGTTGTGCAGAATAATAAAAAAAAATGCGTATCCAAAAAATCATGGTGTCATCATGGTGAATGGTGAATGTGGTGATTCCTGATGGCCGATTCCCCCTCCCCCCCCCCCCCGAACTTCCTTTGAGCAGAGGTTTTAAAGATTGCATTTGAACTCCAAAAAAAACATGGGAACAATATTTGGCAGAATGGGTTTTTAAACTTTGGCGGCCACTTCTTAAATGCGGGGGTGCCATAGAAAGCGTGGTGGTGGTAAGCCACGCTCTTGTTACATGCTGCAGAACACTGATAAAGTGAGATAATTTAGATACAATGAAACTATTTGTAAAGTTCGACACGGGCCCTAATTTGCGTTACATGTACCTCTTTGTGTTCCGATGAGCACTTGACACTCTTCTTCTTGCCATTTTTCTTATCGTTGGCCCTGTCCACGCTTATTCCATTCTCGGCTGGCTGTGCCTCAATGCTGGGATCATCTGTCACACTAAACTCCGTGGGTAAAATCTCTTCGTCCTTCTCCTGGAAAGTGACTACCGCATCAACGTTGGATCCACCGTCTCTGCTCTCGGAAAACCCGTCCATTGCAACCTCAGACAACTCTCCGGTGTCTCCCATTTGTTTTGTTGGATTCCACCCAAAAAAACTCTCTCTAATATTAACAACAACAAAAAGTTGGGGACTCAAAGTGGCAACACTACACAAAGTCTGCAAAACTCCGGCGAGTGGAGGATCCTGAGAGTGAAGCTAGAGTAATCCTACAGGGGCCTTGGTCGGTGAATTTCCTTTCTTTGTCAGATCCTGTCATGTGGGGGCCGACCATGATGACATCATCATCAAGGGTAGGTATGGAGGAGACACTTTTTCCCCCGCACAGGGCCACTAAGCACAACTCTTCAGCAGTCCTACATGTACTATGTACTGTAGATGAACATCAAATGTGACCTTCAATGGAGCATACAGGTAGTTGTGCACTAATACAGGGAGGTGTATGAGTATGCTTCCACTGCCTATTATGTGAACACTGGACAGGCTATGCGAGGAGCCCTCTTTTAAAGTAGCTTTACACTTACTGATGTTTATCTCTCACAAAATGATCACCGCTTTTGATCAGCTTACAGCTTACATGCATTTGTTTATCAATGTTTAGCTTAAATGTTCACACTGTCTGCAAGTCATTCACTATT
The DNA here is from genome assembly GCA_032158295.1 of Pycnopodia helianthoides. Classification (NCBI taxonomy): domain Eukaryota; kingdom Metazoa; phylum Echinodermata; class Asteroidea; order Forcipulatida; family Asteriidae; genus Pycnopodia; species Pycnopodia helianthoides. The sequence continues at coordinate 9,702,510 of CM063244.1, read as the reverse complement.
GCACGCTGTAAGTGTGTTATTCACTGTGTATAAATGCAGAAAGAAATCTAACACAGATCTTGATTTATGAATATCTATGATGAAAAAGGCAATCTCTTACCTCATTTGGCTTACAAATTTACAGATGGTTTAATGATGCATGAAGTGCACTGATTGCAAGTGAAACCATTTTGCATTGAATCGACCTACGTGTATGAATCAACCATGTAACCTGTGACATCCATCACCTGTTTACAAAAGAGCCACAGACACTGGACTTCCTGCAGGGAAGATTTGTACATGAACATCCCAATGGAAGAACACATAAAATATTTGATAAACCACACAGTCACATGTAGATCCTTGTCATTTGATTGGTGGAACAGGTATCACATGTCACACTTTATTTTGCAATGTGTTTACTGCCGCGATGTGTGAGTGCGACCCAAAAATTAATATAGGAGTCCTATATTAGTAATAGATATAGGACGCTTGGGACACTTTACAGCAAATCCTTGCAGCGTCGTTTCCAAAATCTTCTCCGACATTTGGGGTTCTATATTATAGTACATATACACAGGGATTGATCTCCCATCATCCAAAGAGCTGATAAGTAGAAATGATTTACTTACTACAGTAATGTACATTGTACATTCTATTTATTTATTTATATCTCGTTTTACCAGGGTAGCCCCATCAGCTGTTAGAGAAATGTTTCCTCATACGTTTGTAGGGCCCTGGATAGTCTACTATTTACTTGCTAGACAAAGATCAGTAGGTTACCATAGATTGCACACTATCATACTTTCTAAAATTTAATGCTCTGTACTTGTACGTATGTTATACTATTATAGCAATTTTGCTAACTATTGCTATGCATTTATCAACCACTTAGCGTCGGATGACAGCTTTATCCACAACAGACTCAAGGCGGACATTTTTTAATGCTCTGAACAATTTAGGATTTTCCTCAATTTTTGGCTGACAGCCGGTCAGCTGACGTTCTTATCCATCAAACTTTCCAGTGTGTAGCGTGTTAAGGCATGCACCTACCATAATACGCTTCATTTCAAGCATACAATTTACAAAGAGCGACAACAGGTTCTGAAAAACATGCCTTGGAAAATCCCTGTCCGGGGATTATTGTGTAACTCCCGATTCCAGACCTTTGTCCTGCTTTTGTACAAATGTGGCACACAAGAATGGAAAGGCTGCCACCATTGTTTTTCATTACATTCGGCTCAATGGGAGGTAAGTCTGAGCGTTCCAAGATTACAACATACCACGTCAGATGTTTCGGTCGTGGCTCACTGCGAATCACGGTGAGTGCCTTATCAATTTTCTCACATGACAACATCAAATGCCGCGACTAATTATGAGAACCTTTGTCGGCTTTCCTTTGTCAAGTCAAGGTTTCATTTCGGCAACGATATTCTCAAAGGAAAATGATTACTCAAGAAGCTCAAAATATAATACCACGGGTGGGCATGGAATAAAATTCTAAAAATACCAACGTGAAGTGGTTTACCCTAGCTATCCCCACATGTAACTATCACTAACCACCGTGACCCCCGACCCCAACATTTTTTCATTTGATTCTGTTGGATTGAGAACTGTACACTAGTACAGCGTTAACTGATTGTGCATCACATGGGATCAGGCACTAATGGGATCACCATAATCGGGAGTCCACCAGATCAGGTGATGATTGAGTTACACTGTCTTGGATTTTGTCAGAGTGAAGAACAATCCTTTTCAATCACTCCAGGGAGACTGTGGGTTATTTTGTGGGCAGGCAAATCTGCGTGTTTTGACCAGCCTCAAAAATTTGGTTCGTGCCACCTTTCCAGCACCGCAGTCACTTCTCAATACAAACTCGGTGCATTTACTACGAACACTGTACACATGTCTCTATAGAGGTGAACTAGGTCACTTTAAAAAAAAAGCTTTGAGCAAACTCTCTCACCAATGAATCACATCCTGGGATATAATGATCTCCCATTGAAAGGTGACGGAAATGATGTACAAATAAACCCTGACAAGGAGTACCCATGTGGACCCTGATCATCGGTTACTAATGGGGGTCACATGTCCCCCTGTTATGTACCCCCCTCCTCTCTTCCTCGCCCCCTTCAAGGTTTGAGACAGAATATAGTACATTGTACATTCAGGGCTCGAATTTGGGGGGAAAATCCACAAGACCACAGGACTTGTACCTCAAAATGTTTAGTGGACCAGAAATAATTTTACAAGACCAGATTCAAACTGAGAAAAGACTTCCTTGCACAGTTAAACTTGCATTTAATTGAACAAGCACTAAGACATAATAAGAGAAGATTTACCTCATTTGTCTTTAGGGATATTAAGTATATTTTAAATCTTTACTCAAAGTCAACATTTGAACATAATTTGTTTTTGTTCAAGATATTATAGAGTGAGGTACATGAATTGTTATTGAATTGAAAACACAAGTCTGCCGGACTTGTCCGGTCATGAGTTTACTGGCCCAAAGCTAAAATCACTGGCCTCGGGCCTGCGGTCCAGTGTCAAATTCGAGCCCTGTACGTAATGTGTACGTACTGCCAGAGCTGCCAACATTTTTGCATCTTGCAATCAGGGAGATTTTGCACAACAAACCAGGGAGATATTTAGAATGACATCCAACACAAGTAAGGAAAAAGTTTCCATAATCAGGGAGATTTTCAGATTTGTTCATCATAACATGGAAAGATTGGTTTATTTTCAGGGAGCTTTCTGCAGAATCAGGGAAAGTTGGCAGCTCTGTGTGCTACCAATGTAATCATCCAAGATTAAAACGTACTACATGTGTGTACATGTCATGTCACATACATGATCAATACATCAAATATTTTAAAGCTGATATTGCTAGTCCCTCCTCCACCCCGAAACTAACTAGAGTAGCAGTGAGTCAGCCTCGTAGTTTGACCTTGATTTTTCCTACCTCCATGTCTAACTCAACTGAAGCAATACAGTTTTATATTAACAATTATTTTTTGTACAGGGTCCCCCCTCCTCCCCCACAACACAAGGATTATTCAAAACTGGACCCAAATTCTGCGAGTTTGGCCGAAGCTCGCTGAATTGAATAGAGGTCCTCAAAGTGTTTTTAAATACTTGATGTTTAAGTTTGCTTTAAAAAGCTCCCGTGTAATCTGTAAGTATTTTTAAATGGTTTTGTTTTATGCTTTTTGTGAATTTGATCTTCCATCTATTTCGTTATTATCGTTTGTTTGTATCGGCCCCACCCTCCTGTATCAACCTGATACTCTACAGTATGAAGCTTGTACATAATGTATCTTGTTTTACGGCTTGCGTTATGATACACATCGATATTTATCATGTCTCAGTGCTGATGGCGATTCCCAGGAATGAAATTAAAAAACATTGAATATCAAGAATGTCAAACTAACAAACACAATATGCCGCAAGCTCTTAATGGCTGCTTGAAACCACTCAAGACAAATTGGAGAAAGCGGACAGGTGCATAAAGGCAGGGTCATGTACGTCGATTGGTTTTGTCAACGTAATGCTAATTTATAGGCAAAATTATGAAGATTGACACAGTAAAAGTCACCTGAATACAGTGTCTACTAGTGGAGGAAACAGTAACAAACTGTCCAGGTGTTTTTTACAAGAATGTTGAATCCATCCACATTTATTGAGGTGACAGCGGGTTGCATCTCTGGCTGCAGCATTCGCGAGCGAACACCAACACTCAGAAATCTAAGAAAAAAATTGTTTCTAAAAATGTTTTTAAAAATTATCCAAACCATAGGCCTATTACTTCGAAGTGAATCCTTCCTCAAAATAGTTTTATCAACAGCTGCAGTGCTTCTCATGAAGTAAGTTTTAATGGTCATTTTCGTTTTTTGGAGTACTTACTATGTACCAATGTACATGTATCAATGTACATGTATGTATGACCCTACATGTACATGTACCTTTAAAGGGTATATAAATTCCCATCTAGTTTTCAAAAAAACACACAATCGACCTTTCGACTTCATCACAGCACCATATCTTAAAGGTAAAACGATATTAGTGTGCAGGCACAGGATAAGCCACTGAGCAACCTTCTTTTGACCTCTAGCCCAGGGCGCCCTACTCAAATGACATCATGTGCATAAAGTCCATACAAGATTATACAATTGGGTGATCACATTGGAGCACAATCTTTTAAAAAATGGGTTCGTGTCTAAACAGTCAGGGACTTTTATACACTTTCTATCAAGCTTCTTTTTTTTTTAATGTGGCAATCGAAATAAGCAACAGTGATTTGTGAGGATCTTTCAGCGCCACTTCCTTGGAAATATTTCATGAACTGTAGAATGGGTGAGCATTTGTACTGAATCAATTTATTTTTATTTCATTTTTTTCTTCAAATTCTGAACCTTTTTCTCCAACAGTGGATAAACTCTGCACCATGTAAAACTGCTGACAGGAAAAAAAACGTGGGGAAAAAGCTGAAACCAGCCTTCCGCCCTTCCAATAATTTCAAGGAATTTCCTGGACCAGTTACGTGTAGGTCCTTCTTGAGAGAAGGAAAATGGACACTTTCAAGTTTGCCTTTGTAAACAGCTTAAAGGAACATTACAGAATTGGTTTTTGCAACAAAACAGTTGCTGGCAGTGTAAGCACTTTATGTAATCCACCATATACATAAACTGACAAACCTGTAGAAGTTTGAGATCAATTGGCCATCTGGGTCACGAGAAAATAGTGAAAAACCGATTACACATTTGCATGAAATTATAGATTCAACAAATGAATAAAACGCTCACTGAGCGATAAACTCCAATCGGAAAATTAGTTTAATCAGTTCCCATCAGATATGGCATTTCAGACAGAAATATTTCAATGGACGTTTTCTACTATCATCTATCATTAGACCGTGTAAGTTTGATGTAAATCTGTGATCAAAAAGTATATTTTATATTTTTTTTCTTACCAATTCTGTAATGTTCCTTTAAGAGTAACCAATTATACTATAGGCAAAGGCAAAAGCTAAGGAGGGCAACCATCTTCTGCAAAGGCTGCCTCACAGAACAGCCAACTCAAATGCATATCATCCAAAACATCCAATAAAAAAATGACGAAAACATCACAGAGTTCCACAAAAAAAATATTTAAAAATGTTTAAAGGCACATTACAGAATTGGTAATTGTAAAATATACTTTTGATCACAGATTTACATAAAACTTACACGGTCTAATGATGATGATAGTAGAAAACATCCCTAGAAATATTTCTGGCTGAAATGCCATATTTGATGAGAAATAAATCAAACTAATTTCCGATTGGAGTTTATCGCTCATGAGCGTTTTATTTATGCATTGTATAACACATGCAAATTTGTAATCGGTTTTGCACTATTTTCTCATGACCCAGATGGTCGATCGATCTCAAACTTCTACAGGTTTGTCAGTTTATGTATATGGTGAATTACATAAAGTGCTTACACTGCCAGCAACTGTTTTGTTAGCAAAAACCAATTCTGTAATGTTCCTTTAAAAAGTTTACAATGTGTAATTGTACTGTGCTGATCAAATGCACTTTTTTTTTTTTAGGCTGACAACCCATGAACGATGGGCTAAAAGTGCATTGTCTGCAACTTATACAGTGTCCTTACATAGTACATTGTAAGTGCAATCATTAGCGCTCGAAAGGATTGTTCATCAATGTTTATGACCAGAGGTAAAAAATTGTTCTCAACATGCCATCAAAGAACCTCATTTGAATAAGGAAAGAAAGACATATATTGTTGTACAAAATACCATTAGCTTTATGAGACGTGGTAGACACAATAGGAGTGCACTGTTTGGTTTTGAATGTCTTACAGGCAAAAATTACCCAAACCTCATAGCATTGTGTCCAGCATATCTAAAAATGGCCAATGGAAAATTTGTTCTCTTTCAGCCTGACTAGTTTTCTTTTGGAGAAGATGTAAAGTGCTGAAATGTACACACGGAAAGTGATTCTTGTCAAAATAATAGTATTAGACTAGAACAAATGCACTGTAAACAAACTTGAAGTTTTTTTGCTGTTTTGAGGGGAAAAGGTACAACAAAATTGAGCATAATTGTTGTTAAGGCACCTTCCACCTTTAATCTGATGAATAAATTACAAACTTTGACCTACTTTTAAAGGCCCTGTACACTATTGGTAAGATCGAAAAACACAATGTTCACAGATTCACACATAACTTACATGATTTAAAGTAAGTAATGGTAGAAAGGGTTCCTTAAAATATTTCTGCCTAAAATGCTATCGTTTCTGAGAAACGAGTAAAACAACAGTAATTATCGCGCGCGATAATTTGAAAAAACAGAAAACACATAAGTTCTCTTTTCACTATTTTCTCGTGACCTCGATGACCAATTGAGCTCAAACTTTCACAGGTTTGTTTGTTCATGCATATGTTTAATCACACAAAATGTGGACACTGATTTTGAGCTGTTACCAAAAGTGTACACTACCTTTAATAGACTGTATGTAAGTCAGTTTAGTGTCTAGAAATAAAAAGACACATTTTTACATGTACATGTGGTGAAACTACACATGTACCATGTGTACACATTGTTCATGTACAATGTACCAATCATCCCCAAACAATGCCACATGAAGAGATTCCAGATTTTGAGACGGTAACGCTTTATCGTAGACGAGTAGGGGTTAACCCCAGTGTTTCTGGTTCACATACATGTAGCACCCTTATTCTAAACAGGTTTCCTCAGGCTTGAGAGCTACAGTGACTTAGCTCACTTATGAGGCATCCTTGGTTTCATCAGAAAAAGAAGATGAAACGTTCTTAGGTTACTTATTGAACAGTGTTTATTGAAAGTTAAGGACTGGATTCCAGCAATGAGATGAGCCTTTCTAAATACATGTGTGCACGTCACATTTGCTTTATAAATAAATGTTAACTGAAAAGGAGCATCATTTGGGTACTGCGGAGATAAACTATCACCGTCTGTCGTCCCAGTGCGGCAATTTAATTCGGATTTCCTCCCAGGGTCTGAATCCACACAGCTCATCATCAGTTCCAATCTCAGAGCCAAAGCCCTGTAAACACAGCTGACATTTTAAACACAATTCACTTTTGCAGGTTGCTTGTTGAAACTGAATGAAAAAAAAAAAAATAAATAAAAAATAGGCTCGCAGTTACAGAGTACGTCCATCCCAGAATGCCGAGAACGAAGATGATTGATAAAGATTGATAATATTTTTCTTTCCTTATTCATAGTTTGTATTTTTTCCCCAAAATGATTCCAAAGGTAAGCCCAAAGGCAGAATGCCGCAATAGTGACTCAAAGAAAGTGGCGGTAATTGGTAAAATGTGTCATTTTGTTTACCAGAAGAACGCCACGGTGAATGTACAGTTACTTATCATCAACTTCAACCACATATTTATTTGGCAAACTCCGGCGGCTTCACCGTTGTGATCATACTAGTACAATCGATTATGTATGTAAGTGCATGGAGGTAAAATTCCATCATGTCTAGTGCATGCCTGAACAGGTTTGACGTGAGAAATAAAGACAACAATGTACATGTAAAATTTGAATGAAAGAGTTTTTAAGTACACTGATAACTAAGACTAGGCCCAAGAGCTCAGTAGAAGAATTTCAATGTACATGTGCTCAACAAAACATGGACAGATTTATTCGCCATCAAAAATTACCCGGGAAAACCCCTTCACAATGTTAACTACTCAGTGTTATTTTGACTGGCTGTCAGTGTATGTTTTTGCTATTAAGAAATTAATGTGCTTTTGATTAGTATAAAGTATGCTGTTAGATTTGTCCCTCATTCATGTAACACGAACAGCTACATTTTAATGTATTATACATGATTGAGATTGCTTATACAGATGTTTATTACATATAGACATTCTTATAACAGAGACAATAGAGTCACCTCATCCTAAACTGGACAGGAGAATAGTTTTTCAATATAATAATAATAATAATAGTGGCTTCTTATATAGCGCTCATATCCGTCACTCAGTGACGCTCAAGGCGCTTCAACAGTCGGTATTTTCCTGCCAGGTATATATGTGGAGCTACTTTTTGAAGTTTGAAACCTATTCCTTTGCATAGCACAATGTAATGGTTTACAAGGTGCTGTGGCGCAATATGCTGCCAATCAAACCAGGAACACCGGGGCGAACCCCTTCACTTTTCGATAAGTGCACTGGGTTCTTTTACGTGCATTACACAACACACGGGACCAACGGCTTTACGTCCCATCCGAAGGACGAAGCAATAATGGTTAAGTGTCTTGCTTAGGGACACAAGTGTCAAGACTGGGACTCGAACCCACACTCTGCTGAACAGAAACATCAGAGCTTGAATCCGGTGCTCTTATCCGCTCGGCCACGACACGCCACAATATGACCTCATCCAACTTCCCATTTATGATTGAATGACACTGATGAGATAACAAGCTCTAGCACTTGTGATTTACATCACTATGATACTACATATTATGCATATAGTGCATAACAACCACACTGACCACACACTGACCACACAGCCTTGATGAGTAACTTCTCTACTTTTGATATGCACCATGATGAGCACAAACTGCACTTCAGCAAAGACCATCATGCAACCATTGTTGACAAAAAGAGTGACCATGTACATGTACATTGTGTACATTCCAGGGCCTTTGTGGCAGGCAAGATTCTACACTGGTCATATGGGACATTTTACATTTAGTGTCATAATTTCCACAATAATTCAAGAGTTACAGCTGTAACAGCTATTTTGACATGTGCTCTCTTTCTTCATATAATTTATAAAAAAATGATAAAAATCAGACAGTGCATTCTCCATCAAATAATTGTAAGAGCTCTGTTGTTGAGCTCTATACAAATCTTGCCTGCAGGTGGCAGAAAGTCCAGGCCCTTTGGCTCTCTTGTACATGTCACAGGTTAGATGGTCTACACGTGTATGTACACAATAACAATTCTTTAAAGACACTACGAAGGCAAAGGTTTGTCACCAAGTACAAAAAAGTTTAGCACAAATCCTAACAAGCTGTAACCATTCACAGAATAGATGGATTGCACATGACGTCATTGACCACCGTTTTTGATGAAAAAACATTGGAACTGTGCATGCGTGTAAATGCGTTGCGCACAACTCTCAGCCAATGATAGCCTTTCACGCGTGCACGCTTCATCGACGATGGCGGCCAATGCAAAGGGACCTATTAAGGGTATCTGTCAGACTTGCAATTCTGTCACTGACATTAAAATAAACATTTAATTTTGCAATATAAGGGCTCAAATTTTAGATATAATTTCACAAGACCAGAGGGCTTGTATGTAGCTCAAAATTTTTACCGGACCAGAATGGGTTTGGATGTGTTCGACGTTCTTGATGAAAATACCGTGACAGTTTTTAGCCGTTTTCTCAACAAGCAGACACCATACTCAGCTGAAACTTTCACAGGTGTCTAATTGTATCTTTATTGACAATTTAGCCTGCAAATCAGCATTGCATCGACAAAAAAACAATCAGAGAGCACATAGCTGTTACTGCTGTAACTCTTGAATTAATTTGGAAATTATGACACTAAATGTAAAATGTCCCATATGACCAGTGTAGTATCTTGCCTGCCACAAAGGCCCTGGAATGTACACAATGTACATGGTCACTCTTTTTGTCAACAAAAACGTAACGTGTGGCACTTTACCATGACAGTGCAACAACTGCAAGACAATGTTAAATGAAACGGTATTGCCGCTTTTTGGATACACGTATTGTACTCAAAACAGCGCAGAAAATGTACACCTAAATTTTCTAGTGAATAATACAGTTCAAGTTCTACTCACACTCATATTTCCAAGCCAGCAACTTACTGCAGTTTGTCTTCTACCATTCCACCAGGGATCCAAATGACCATAATAGGCCTAATCATGCACGTTAACTATCAGTGAGTCAAACTTCAAGGTTCTGGCTAATGCACACTTCACACATGCCATATCATAATATACCCTACTACTACTGCACAACAAAACGACTATCTTCTATTTATACTCTCTGGGACCTCACACATTGAGTGAAATTAAAATAAAAAAAAGTGGGGAGACACACGTCGTCGTCGGAGGGATCAATTGATGGGACTTTCAATGGATCATAAAGACAAAAAAGGTTCAAATTTCGTATCCGACAGACAAACCAGATTCAACCTGGTCCGCAGTTCAGGAAGTCCCAAACCACAAGAGATAACCTACTTGCGTACATTCCCGATTCACAAGATATTAATAAATCTTTGATAACACTCGTCACAATGCCTAGTACCTAATGCTTTCCAGTGCATCAATTGGATGCACAATGTTGATGCACAATGAGCACTGCATTGAGCAGTTACAGCCATGGTGCAACTAAAAGTGACTTAAGAAAAAAATTACAATGCTATAAAGTGTGACTGTAATTCGAGTACGGTAAAACTGTCACCGGATCGCCGTCTACATTTTGGGCACAGCTTAACCATAGAGTTTAGCCGTAGAAAAGAAATATAGAATAATTGTTTTTGATGAGCCAAACACCTGTCAACTGATATCCGGTGCTATAAGATACCATTATCTAGCGAAATCCATCTTTCATACAAAATGTGCAATAAGGACGTGCACTGTGCAAAAGGCCTTTTCTTGTTTTATGTGGTGTTGCACAAAGATACGCCTGTAGATCTTGCAACCTCTGCCTCTTTTTTGGATGATCAATGGTGGGTGACTGTAATGTTGCATTGCACTTTCACCTAATATGTATTTTTAATGGGGGAAAAGATCTCTTACATATTTAAAGGGCAAGGCTGCATACATGAAGATAAACATGCGGTCACCGCAGCGGCTTATACGCCCGGCGACTTATACACTGACACCTGAATCTTGTTTCGACAATTTCTGCGCATTGCGGCTTATACACCGGGCGGCTTATACGCCGAAGATTACGGTAATAAGTGTGTTTTGTTGGTTTTTGGGGGGTTTGGTTTTGTTTTTTTTGTTTTTTGTTTTTGGGTTTTTGTTTTTTTGAGGGGGGTTGTTTGGGTTTTTATTTTTATTTAAAATGAATTCATGTGTACCGGCCCTATACGCAAGCTTGTGCATGGGCAAGCCTTTAATTCTGGATGAGCCATGAGTTCATTAAGCACTCATTTTACGCTCGGCAGCACATGATCTGTGCCAGAATTGAGCGAACTCATTATTAACCCTCCTGTTATCGACCTGTTTTGACATTTGAAACAAACAACCACTGGCGACCACATTGTTTTTAACCACTTAAGCTTGAAGCAAACATTCTTAACAGAAAGCTTATTGTTCAAAGGCAAATTTTACAAACTCCATTATCACTTTAAAGGTATTGTTTTTAGCAAAGTGAAAAATGTCTCACTTATTGAATTCTCTTTTAAATAATCCAAAACTCATTGATAATGAGATTGGCGTATACATGTAAATGTCAAAGTTCTTGGTCTTTGTTTCAGTGTTATCTGGAAATTAAAACACTTTTTTGTACACAACCATACGGTGGGTGCTCCGTAGGTATTCGGCATTTCAAATCTTTCCACTCCAATTTGATGGGATTGCATAATAACAACCTTTATTTTATTTCACTATCAATGCAAAGATCCCTTTCCAACCTCCAACCATTGAACATGAACAAAACTACAGCTTTAAAAAAAATGGCCTCTGTGCTCAGGCTTGAGTGCTTTTTTCTGGAAACTTTAACACTTTTTTGTACACAGCCATACGGTGGGTGCTCCGTAAGTATTCGGCATTTCGGATCTTTCCACTCCAATTTGACGGGATTGCATAATAACAACCTTTATTTTATTTCACTATCAATGCAAAGATCTCTTTCCAACCATTGAACATGAACAAAACTACAGCTTTAAAAAAAATGGCTTGAGTGCTTTTTTTAGTGTAAGCTTGGGTGACAAAAGTCACCACTGGTAGAGCAGACGGGTATGAGTGCAGTTGAAGTCAACCATGCCATGGTAAGGAAAGGGTTTTAAACTTATTTTGCAGAGAGAAACCAGTCACATGTAATGTACAATACATACATGTAGCATTCTGGATGGAAACCTATTTCTGCGGATCAAGATAATTCAATGCTCAGCCTCTTTTGTGATGAACAATTGCAGTTCTAGGAAGGAAGTTGTACAAGCTCTCACTCTCAGGGACTTTTATAAAGACATCCAAATTGGTGTCAAGGCCAATTTCCTTCTACAATGAAGTTCAAATATGAAAAATTGGAACTTGGAATTTAAAATAAGCTTCATCATACATACATGTACATGTATCCACACATTGTCTTCAAGTTACACATGTACATCAACGCTGTAAACAATACTTCTAAATCATTGTTCAGTCATAAACTGTACATGTACACAGACATACACAAATCATACATGTACATTTACATGTAGTACCCTCATTACAGAATCAATTTCGTCTCAGGGACAGACACAGGCCAATTACTGTACACTGGATATACAATAAGCGACCCACAATCACAAGGTTTTATTCTAAAGGCAGGGAAAACCGTTGGTAATTACTCCCAAAATTAATTACCATAAAACTGACTTGGTAAAGAGCACTTGAGAGCTGTTGATATTATAAAACATTGTTAGAAACAACCCCCTTTGAAGTAATGTAGTTTTAGAGAAAGAGATAATTTTCCACCCCAAAATTTAAATCTGAAAAACGCTTAAGGCAATCAGGCATGAAGCCTTTCTCAGGCATCTGAAAGCACACAAATCTATGCCACAAGAGTGTTTTTTCTTTATCATTTTCTGCAACTTCAATGACCAATTGAGCCCAAATTTGCACAGGTTTGTTATTTTATGCATATATTGGGATACACTAAGTGAGGATACAGTTCTTTGACAATTACCAAAAGTATACCCTGCCTTTAAATACACAGTAAGCATACATACTGTGCACTATATCGAGCATATTGTACAATATGCAAATGTTGTGTAACTGGCCCCTACATCAACTCTTGAAGTTACAATGTACAAAGGTGTAGTAGTAGTATGAATAAAAAGAAAATTGAATTAATCTGCTACGGATGGCTATATATAGAAAACACATGGACAGTTAACCAGACCTGTCCCACATGCACAGTGGCAGGTTGGAACGCAATGCAAATGTCAAGGGGGAGAGCTCATTACAAAACACAGAGATCAATATAATTAGTGAGTACAGTGAAACAATGGAACTCCTATTAGGACCATTAACTACTGGCAACACATGTGGTTTGATTTTCATCAGCATTTTCAGTCACATTTGGTCTGATATTTTGTTTCATTTTTAGCATCTTTGAGACACAAGTACTATTCATAACATTTTCACATGTATTCTGCTGATGCATAGTACATAGGTTAAACTATATGGGGCCACCACCAAGCAAGAAGCATGATACTGAAATGTACATCATGTCGATTTTTGTATATCAGTAAAATAACTGAATGTAGAAAACAACATCAGTACATTAATTAATATCCAGGGCTCGAAATTTGCACTGGACTGCAGGCCTGAGGCTAGTGGTCTTGTGTTTTTCAATTGAACGATAAAACCTCACTGTGTAATACCTTGAGCGAGAAACAAATTATGTTCAAAATCAAATGTTGATTTTGAGTCTGATAAATACCTGTCAGTAAGACAAATGAGATAAATATTTTCTTAGTGCTTATTCAAATATATATTTAGGGGGCCTATGTGTTATAAACTGTGCAGAAAGTTTTTTGTATTTTTTTCTCTTTTTGATTCAGGTCTTGTAGAATATATTCTGGTCCAGTAAACTTTTTGAGCTACAAGCCCTGCGGCCTTGTGGCATTTCTCCACAAATTTGAGCCCTGATATCCATTGAACTATTATTGAGATTTGAGATTACTGCTGTATCGTAACTTAGTGTGCACATCATGCAGACATTACAATGTATGTATGTAGGTGTATGTCATACTCTTGCCGAATAAAACAAAACTGTGAACACATCAAGCGAAGTACTGTACACAGCTCTCCCTGACACATCGTGACCTCACACTTTTTCCCCGTTTCTCACTTCCCCAGGCAACAGACCGAAACACAATGTACACTAATACTGGAATGATAAATAAAATAACAGAGCAGTTGAAAAAAGAAAAACATGCATGGTTTAATGGCAGGCTTTTGTGCGTCCAAATCCAATCAAAGTTGCATAGAAGCCTGCATGCAATTACGAATAATAAAACCTAAAGTATTTATTGTATGCCTGACTGAAGGTAAGATAGACAATTTGGCTTCACTAATATAATAACTTAAAGGGCCCTTGCACATTGAAGATCACTCCTAGAGAGAGAGTGGGGATGGAGGCGCTGGTATTTTTCCATCCCATCTTACATCAATGCAGTAAAAACGTGTACAGTTTGCATCTGGGCCTTTTTTTAGTGTTGCATACTGCCCCAATCATTCAAAATACATGTACATGTAAGTGTAGCCAAACTAAGGCTGAGAGGGACGAAAATAGTCAGGCACCTGTTTGTTAGTATAATTCCTGACAAGACTTGTTTCGATGGCACACGGGGGATAAGACATAAAATGGCCGCAAGTGTACGTACCGGCACCTGATTAAACCGCCCAGCCAACATCGGTGAATCGCGTTGCATTACGACCCCGGACTACATAAACAGCTCTCACTGGCTTCCTTCCACCCTGTTCATGACCACTTCAAGACGCAGATGCAGCAACGGACAATAATCTCAGGAACTCCCGCCTACTGCGGCGACGATTTCCCCCGCATACCTACCGGCATCTGCCCCAAATTATTAATATTCCGACTGCATACAGGCTGAACGACGTGTGAACGTTCTTGAACTTTGCGTATCCCGTGTCAACAGCAAGGGGTGTGCACAGGGACTACATGTGGTGTGTTAACTGGATTGTGATGGATCGGAGATAGTCATTAGTGTATTTTGTGTGTATTTTGTTTCATTGTCTCATTCCCAAACCAGGGATCGATGTACATCCCTGTGTTCATTGAGCGATTAAAATTATGTCTAATTATTCCACATACAGTACATGTACACATAGTACGTACACACAAGCTTTGCAGTACTATACATTATACATCAGGAAGCATGTATTGAACAGGCAATTTTAGTGTTTTGTAGAGGATAATATGATTCTTGATCATGCATAAAACATTGCTTCCTGGAGATTTGGGGTATTCTTTAGTATAAAGAGAAACAAATGTATCTTTGATGTGAAATTTGATGCAATTAAGTAACTGAAATTATTCTTCATCAACAGCAAACATCAAGTACTGTACAATAATAGCATTACACTAACAGTGCCTGGGTGAACAGAATCATAGTATCCAAATGTTACAAAACGCGATAAAAATCATACCACTTATTTAATTGCTTCATGTATTATACATATTACATTTTAGGTTGTCAATGAGATCTGCAAAAGATGAATAATATTATGAGTGATTTTATCATCAAAAACAAATCTGAAAATTTGCAATACAAAGCTTTTTGCCAAAGTACATGTTACATTCAACCCAATCAAGATATTTATGTCTGATAAACACAGCACCTCTTGTAGAGCCTACATTTCTTAGGGACAAAAAAAACACTCAAGGGCTCTCCCTTAACAGTAAAACACTAGCCTGGCGTACAATTAGTAATCACCACTTTTCAATTTGTCCTGTGGGCTACTGAAAACTGTGCAACCTCACTTGTTAATTACAAGTTTTTTCTAAGTGTCAAGTTACTTTTGAGTGTGTGAATGTTTTGACCAATAAACTAGATGCGATCACCACCATCAGAAAGATACATACTGTAACTTTCATGTTTGACACAATATATATGTGGGCTACTAAAAACTTCCTGGGGGCAAGTAAAATGCACAGTTAACTAGCCCGATTGGCTTCTTTACAAAAAGCTTTAAAGCCCAAAGCCAGCACACCTTTTCACCCTCCCACTTTGGGTTTTAACACACGCATCCTGTTTGAGCTGTGACGCAGGACAGTTTCAACCTTTCTTGGGTATAAATAAGGCTGTTACCATGAACAACTGCCACTAACATTCATGCAAGTAAACCTAGCTATTAAAAAAACTGGTGACCTTGGCAGTTTGGCACTAACATGAACCTAATAATTAGTGTACATGTACGTCACTCCCCAGACTAATGGATGTATATATTTAGCTAGTTATAACCAGAGCTTCAAAGGGGACAATGATAACAGTTCCGACAGCATCACTGCGAGACAATGTCAGTCACACAGGTTTTCGTTCATGTATTGATTATTCCAGAAAGGAAAAAACATCTTGAGAAGAAACTTTGAGATCTTGTGATAGCTTCTGTACGGGTTCCCAAGACCCTCTCTAAACGCTGTCACCACAATAGATGAAAGTACGACGGTCACACAGCACAAATTCTCCGATAACAAGAGAAGACTTCATAAGATGTCGACACCTTTTTCGTTGTTATTGTGAAAAATTGTATTCATCTGTGTCTTGAGTTTTAAAACGGTACACTTTTTGGTTCGCTATTTATAGTCATTGATCAATTGTGTAAACTCAGTATTAAACATGTGCATTGTATTGTATGTGTTTCAACTGTAAAGTTTACATCCCTTTTATTTAAAATAATGAACAATACTGAAGTCATTCAACGACCATGTTTTATTTTAAGTATGACCAATAGGCTCATCATGGTATTATTCATAACTAAGTTATACTAGGGGAAAACAAGATCCATTGAACAGAGCCGTCCTGGTTGAACAGCAGGCCTGATACTTCATGATACTGCCATTACAGTGCAGATTATTTTCATAAATCTTTAACAAACCACAGCAGCTGCAAGCTTTGACCTTTGACAATGTCCCAAATTGCCCCCTAAAATAAACCTCAACAAAACAAAACAATAACACAAACAAACACATTGTACATGTTACAATGTGTCCTACATGTAAACACATCAACTGACCGTGTTCCAGAAGTTAAATTTCATGTAAATCATTTCAAAAACTTGACTCATACTCATAAACTAAAGGTGTAATTTTTAGGCCTAGAATGTGTTGGCCTTGTCTCACATTTGTCCTGTCTGCTATTTGTCCTACATGTATGTCCGTGGTTGTAAGTTTGTCTGTCCATAGGTTAGGGAACAAAAGCGTCTCGTTTAACCTTATACCTAAATGTTGTCATTAATTTGCTGCTTATTATTGAATCACTGGGTACTTAATATATAGGCCTATATATCAAATCTCATTCTAATGTATTACACAATGTACTTGTGTAGTTTCTGCATAACTGTGTATTATTGTAATGATTGACAGCATTGAAATAAATGTTACTGAGTATATGAGGTGCATACATGGGAAAACTACCTTGCCCTTACACAAACTGTGGCCTGTGATAGACTCCTAAGTTACAAACACACAACCTGGGTGTGTTTCACTCTGGTGAACAAAGCGAACATGAACTTAATCAAAAAGAAACTGCAAAACAAATATTCACGACACAAACAATCAGTTTTCCCACTGCAAGGAAATTCACTTTGCTTTTGCAATTCACGTGAAGCGCCCACTGGACTCATTTTGATCAACCCTCGTATTGTTCCCCACAGTGGAATTCACCCAAGCATTCAAATCAAATAGTGCATTCAAAACGGCATTTAGAATCAATATAACATACATGAATTTATTTCCACTATTTGTTGTTTATAGTTTGCTTACTAGCGATGGGCAACCGACACCTGATAAATAGATTTGCAGTATGCTTCATGTAGCCAAATAAGAATGCATTCCCTAAACCTTAAACTACATGCAAGTATATTCATGAACATGAAAATGCATACAAGGCCAGTCAGAGCCTGAACATGTGTCCCCCATATCAAATACACAGTGATGTGGTTTCATCACATCAAACAAGAGAGGGCAGTCTTCACTTTTAATTTTGTTTGCACTGTGACAAGAAAAATATCAATGCTGCTTCTATTTCATGTGCAAATTGTTTCGTAATGCTTCTCAAGTAAAGAAACCTTAGTTAATGTGCAATGAAACCTTTGAATGGACTCACAAACACCTGAAAATAGTGGGTCCATCCATTCGTTGCCATTTTGACACAAAAATAAAAGCTTTGCAATTTTTTTATCATGACAGCGGAATCATCTCAAAATTTAAATGCGGGCAATTCTATAAATTTGAACCACAAAAAGTGAAAAAATCAACAGAAATGTGACCCAGGTGTTTGTCAGCATCTATGCCAATTTTTGCACATTTGGTAGTTCTTTGGCGGTTATGATGCAAGTCCCAAGCTAGCCCAGGTTGGACTCCTCCATTGCGCTCAAAGCGACAAAAGTGTAGTGCAACAGAGACTGGAGTCCTACCAGGGCTAGTCCCAAGCATGCATTTTTACTACGGTTCAAGGTGGCTGTCTTCAGAGTATACCTGGCTTGTAAACATCAACAAGGTATCAGTGCATAATTGAGTTTGACCCTAAAAAGTATGATCGATAGTGACGTCAAGTCCAAAAAGCTATCTACATGTACACTTCTCAAAACTCCAAGTCGAAGTAACGTCTTCAACTCAATTGAAATTTATATAAAAAAACATTCATCCTAAATTAGGCAATGACAAGACTAGAGATTGGATAACTCCAAAACAATTAAAACTCAACAACGCATGGCTTAAAACAGATGGGAAAAAACAATAAAAAGAAGTAAACAATAACAAAATTACATTTACATACTTAGACCATAACCCTATGCTTGGCCTTGGACTATACATTCTTTATGGCAGTAAACAAATTTCCGCAAAATCAGCATATTACAATACTATGGACATACCAATTACAGATTTTCAAGCAGATATTCAAGACTTGATCTCCATAATTGCCATAAATTTGGTTAAGGCATCAAAAAGTCAATACATCAATCTAGACTAGGGAGTGTTTTGGGTTGTTTTTTACAATTTCGAGAAAACTGTGTAAAGTAATAGTTTTTTAGTAGGATCCTTACCTTCCTCTCTTCGTCAACAGGCGTTGGCATCATTTAGCTTATTTGGAAGCACGCGTAAGTTCAAAATATAAAAATTAACAGGCAATTCACCAACTAACTGCGCCGGGCCGCCACTGGAGTTTGGGTTCAAAACCGTTGATCACAAACAAACTATAGCAGTCATTTCTGGGATAATTTTTACAAAAGTTGAATTCTTGTTGTCAACTAGTACAGGATCCTGATGCCCCTGAAAACATTGAAGAATGTAACCACCACAGCATTTAAAACCTGACCTTCCTAATCCTAGCAACTTGTGTAAATTCTGTCACTGCAGTGTCAGGTTGCCTTTTGGAGGACAAACAACAGGCTGTTCCAAATCCTATTGATCAAATAATTACACTGCACACACAAAATGTTTCCATGTGGTTGTCCACACCATGG
Organism: Pycnopodia helianthoides; assembly: GCA_032158295.1. NCBI lineage: Eukaryota > Metazoa > Echinodermata > Asteroidea > Forcipulatida > Asteriidae > Pycnopodia > Pycnopodia helianthoides. The sequence continues at coordinate 9,683,074 of CM063244.1, read as the reverse complement.
AGGTAGAATACTCAACAACAGTACACTACACCACTACTGCATGACATCTTGCTTGACCAACAAACTCCACATCAGAAAAATAACAAAGGCAAAGGAAGTTAAGTGATCCCAGTGATACTCAGGAAGCTACGATGTAGGTGACTTTGTTGCAATCCCAGACTGAAAAGTGCACACACGGTCGTCACACTCACAGTCACAGCACACACAGTCACAGGCACAATGCGGACGAACAGCTGTCTGAATATTGTAAGACTGCACACTGCCTAGAGAATCGACCCAAAACACACGTGGAAGAGACAGATTATTATTTCACCACGCGGCCGGCCGGCCAGAAACCCACGCATACCTATTGTGACTATCATCGACTGACCCCTTGCATGCCCTCTTAGTAGTCGACATGTCATGCAAGGCCACCACAACAATTCCCGCTAGGATTAGCCGAGTAGCCTGGCTCTCTCTCTACTCTAGACACCGCTCGAGTGCACACATCACCCGTCCGTGCACTCAACGCACGGCGACCTCATCGCAATAATTGCACCGCCACCTCCCACTTTGAGCGGACATTTCTACGCCAAGAATATCAACAGGTCGTTAAACTCTGGAATAATAATAGGGCCGATATTTTGGGGTTTGTTTTTAAGAAGAGCATGTCTTACCCTGCCTGCTCCCTCAGGGTGAAGCGGCCTGCTTTCTGTCCTTGATCGTTCGGAAACTTGACCGTTGTTTCCTGGATGGTCCGCCATCTTTAAAATTGCATGCAGCTGGGCTATCACTTGTTAATGTCATGCGTCATCGATTTCGTGAGCCAATCGAGATAGTGGAATATGAGCGGCTATTTCAATTGGTTCGAAGTTAAAGATGATTAATCGTTCCATTCATCAATCTTTCGGATGGCTTACATATTTCGTGGAAATCGGAAGGATGACTGACGAAGTGCTTTCAGTTTTCTATTTTTGTTTCGCACTTCCTGTTCTTCAGCATTGGATTATTGGTGTCTTTGACCTAACATAATCGGAATTCATAATGAAGGAGTCTCAGAAAACAATTAATAATGAAATATTTGTGAAAAAAGCATTGGGTATAGCCCACCGCTAATTAATTTGGTTCCTTCAGCTACGCCAAGCTTTTAATTATATTACGAGCATTTATTTAGTCAGGTTCAGAAAAAAGTTCTTCCCTCCCCCAAATAATAAAATTTTTGAAAAAGTGGCAATACAAAAATGGAGTTCACAATGTTTTGTTCGCAGCATTGGACTTTCCCCCTTAAAACATTGGTGTCTACTTCCCCCTTTTTTTGAGGCGGGGGGGGGGTACTCAAATGTTATCAAAGTCTTATCCAAATGAATAAACACTTGTTGGCCGGGTTGCCCCCGCCCCTCCATCCAACATACCCATTCACAAACAACACAAACTGTGATTCACCATGGACGGTGCAAGTTCGTTTTGGCACAGACGGAGCCGGCCCCTACCATAATAAACCTATATACATGATTGTTTGGTCACAACAACAAAAATACTGCCACAACAATAAATAAATAAACGAATCGATTAATTACCTGGACACTATCCAATTATTCTTGTTGACCTTTGTTGAAACTAAAGACATTTTACAGAACGGAGGTTGATCAGCATGACATTCAAAGTTTACACAAAAGAGGCTGAAGTTGATGGCATTCTTGATATTAAAACTAAACTTTGAATCCACGCATTCAACTTGTCAGCATACAATGGCATCATGCTAAATTTCAAGTTCAAGATAAACCATTAACCTTCACTAATAAACACATTGGAGTTCAATATTAGTTAGGCATTAAACGCAGTCTTTATGAAGATAATGAAAACACGTATGTATTGGCCGAGCGGCCGAGGCGTGTCGTGGCCCGAGCGGGGGGTGACTCAAGCTCTGGTGTTTCTGATCAACAGGGTGTGGGTTCGAATCCCGATCGTGGCACGTGTGTCATTGAGCAAGGTAATTATAATTGTCTTGTTCTTTGGGTGGGACACTATTAAGCCGTATGTCCCGCAAGTACCATTGTTTAAAGGTTTCCTCATAGCTTGTGAGATACAGTGATTAAGTTCACTATGAAGCATCCTTGCAGGTTTCATTACCGGAAATATAAAATACTACTAATAATAATGTACTAAAAAGAGAATCTCCCACGTGTTTATTTTGGTCAAGAATGTTTCAAGCGTAATAAAAAATATATGACAAACCCAACAAGAGAGTCCCATACGTTCCGGCACCCCTGTTCCGACACTCCTATATTTCCGACACCCCTGCAAGGCCATAGCCCTATCCTTCACCCTCGTGCAGATCACGAGGGGGTTATCAATACATGTTGTCGGAAAATAGAGGTGCGGAGGAACATAGAGCAGTCACCAGCAAGAGAAGCATGTCCGGTTCTATTCTGAGTACCTTTGTCGTAATTTCGTCCGTTAAAGGAACATTACAGAATTGGTAATTGTAAAATATACTTTTGATCACAGATTTACATAAAACTTACACGGTCTAATGATGATGATAGTAGAAAACATCCCTAGAAATATTTCTGTCTGAAATGCCATATTTGATGAGAAATAAATCAAACTAATTTCCGATTGGAGTTTATCGCTCATGAGCGTTTTATTCATGCATTGTATAACACATGCAAATTTGAAATCGGTTTTGCACTATTTTCTCGTGACCCAGATGGCCGATCGATCTCAAACTTCTACAGGTTTGTCAGTTTATGTATATGGTGGATTATATAAAGTGCTTACACTGCCAGCAACTGTTTTGTAATGTTCCTTTAAAGGGAAGTTGGCAAATACAAGACTGGGCGATCAAACTACAATTTTTTTGTCCAACATTTTGTTTCTACTTTCATTTTGTAGTTTCTTCACAATGTTAGGGCAATTTGCTACAATTGTGATGCAGGGCTATCATACACTGATGGAGTGAGCCATTGAAGATTAGGAATGCCACGATAATGACCGTTGCATGGGAAGGTACATTGGCAATTGATACAGAATGGTCGGCAAAACAGGTTTCACAAAACTTGGTTTTCAGTTATTTTGCTCATCTGTAGTGTTATCTTTGAAGCAAAAAAATCAATACATTGGCCTATTCTTATTATCCAATGGTAACTAATTAACAAAGACATAATACTTGTTACTGCAGAAACAGCTAAACATGAATTAAATCATGGAGCACTAAACTAGACCATGATTAAATGCACTCACCGTACCGAGCGACTCCGCCATGAACTGACCTACTTTTTCATTCCCACCATAAAGCTGCGGGAAGTATTATGACTTTATTTTGCTCTCGTTGTTTTTTGTTTCACATTCTAGACGACTTGCACCCCGCAGAGAGGAAAAGATCCACTCTCACTGCCCAATAAATTCGTCAATGACAGAACAACGCAAAACATCCTGCGTATACTGAGACTCCACATTGACTCTGATTTAGACGGGTATTTTGTATAGAGATAACTGAACACTGGATTGCCATTTCTAATACACACACCCAGTGCAAGCCACGAAAGAGCAACGGACGCACTGAACTTTAACTTATTGAGCTATAGATGAATGTCATCCCACTTACCGAGATGACATTGCCCTCAAGTCGATTGGGCCAAGACAATTATTATTATTATGCTTTTTTCACGTAGAACTTGAGGATCAACAAATATTTCAAACAACACATGGGATGCGATCGGTTTGGGATGACACTAACATACGTATATCTTTGCAGGACTTGCTAAATTCTAATATCTGTATTGAACCATAATAGAGCAATGATTGAACACACAAACAACTTGTACATTTCAACAACAGAAATAGGACCCACCATGTGGCCGTGAAGATGTTGGTTTGACATGGGCCCATTATAATCATTTGGATATGTATTACCTGTTTAGAAAACAAGTCTAGTGTTTATCTTGCGATGACGTTAATGCAACTGCACACACGTAACTTGGAAAAGGAAGGCCACGAAAAATGCCCATGGGGTAACAGTGACGAAGGAACATTGAAGATTCACAACGGAAACTGGCAGCTTATTTACATAGCCGATGTTGTTTTATGTATAATGATATCGTTTTGAGGCCCGACACGGGGGTGGTCGACAGGAGGGACCGAGGAAGGACGTAGATAAAGAGGGGGTGGGTGTTAGTGACATTCATTGAAAGTCTTGCGCTTGTTCGGACGTTTTTGTAGACTTGGTTCCAAGTCTGTGATCGTGTTTTTTTTTGTCCTGAGTGATACTTGATGGCCAAGTTGTGTTGGATTAACCTTCGGTCAAGAGTTAGGACGTGACGTGAAACAGCCAATAGAGGCACTATGCGTTTTGCATGGCTGATATTGCAGATCTCAGACTTGATATCAAGTCTATGGTTGGGGGAACCTTGAATTTTCACGTGCATTGATCTAAAGTGTGACGAAAACCAAACCGGCCCGAGGTTCTAACAGACCTTCATCATGGTACTTGTGTACCACCATCTTGTTTTTGCTACAACTCGAACCAATGCACACCGAAACCGAGGCTGGAAGGGCGAAATGGTCTGGTATCTTTCCAGTAGATTCAGAATTACGATTTAGATATAATATTTCACACGGGGAGCAAGACATACGTCAGAGACTAGCTAAGTCCATTGCTGCAATGTTATGCGAACACTTTAGGGATAACTTTAGAAAGCAATATTATCGACCATTTACATACATGAACTCGCTCGTCTTCCTTTTGTACAATAAATTACAAGAAATTTGCTTTATTCAAAACAGGACAACGAGTGTAAACAATCCACACATGATTTTTTTTAGCTTTGTTATTGATTAAAAAAATAATAAAATATGGCACTTAAAATTCGTTTCTAGTAATTGGTGGGTAAGTAAGGAAACATTACATTCTCTTGTTAAGGTATTATACAGGATTGATAGGGATAAAACAATTATTGTTTAACTTAGTCTGAAAGCTTGCTGATTATTACTAAACCATTTCTTCTGTGAAATATTTCCCTCTGATATGAAGTCATATTCGAGAAAACAGTATCTGGAAACCTTAAAAAAAAAAAAACGGCAATAGCTTATTTTGGTTGTCACAACCAAAATCAAGGACAAGGTGTTTACATGCTGAAAATTGTGCATGGTTTTTAACTACTTTCTTTTGACTCACAGAAAGGATTATGCCCAAATTTCACAGCTTTGTTATTTCATGTATATTGGTTGATCACACAAGATATGAACACTGTCCGCGACTATTTTGTCAGCTCCTGTATAATACCTTAACAGTGTGTTGACAAATTTTAATTTTACTTAATATGTTTTCCTCTTTTTCTGTTTTTCTTTTTTTTCTTCTTTGAGAATGTGGTATTCAAGATCATAGTTCAGGGTCAAAATAACATTGCATTCTGAAGAGGGAGAGACAAATCCGGTTTTCAAGGGCAAGGGGGAAAAAGTATATACCAATTTTTAAAATCCCATCTACAATTGGTTAAACTCTCAATTAAATAAACTTCAGTTAAAATAAAAATGCATACAACTGCAAAATACATGGATTGTTTTTTTTAAAGTTATTCACCACACTGAAGGCCTATTTCTCGCTTATTTCCCAAGTCAAGAGCAACAAGATTGATTCATACTCAGTTTCTTCAAAGGTGAGACAAAATTTCACACATTTGTTACAAACTGCTTACCATGGCCCAATTTCATAAAGCCTTCGAGTACAAACACTTGCTAAGCACAGAAAACTAAGTAAAATTATTACAAACTAAAACATTTTTGTGCAATACATTAAATGAAAGCAAGTAACCTCCCCAGAATCTGTACTACTACTTATTAAAAATTTAAATCTAAAATTTTGGGTCAAATCGGCAAAAATTCAGATCTACATGTAGCTAGATCTATAAAACTTTGAAATTTGTCATTTCCAATGGTTCACATCACGAGACTCGTATCACAAAAACATATTTCTGATATATATGGTGGTAAGTGAAATGTGATTAACTGCTGAACTACCAGTCCCATTACACATTCAAGGTCACATCACTACAGCACTGATCACTTTCACTTATCAAAGTATTTTGTATCCTCGAGGGGGCCTTTCGCTGTTGGTAGCCTCAGCCCTGATGATACTTCCCAGAAGTTGCCTGCATGCCCCTAGTCATTGCCTTGGTGCCCCTTGAAATGTTCCAGACCAAATTTACACGCCTCTACAAAGGAAAAACTGCCTTGCCATTAGAAGAACAAAGTATCGAGCATGTAGCCCTTTCTTGACGACAATAGTAAAGACATAAAGAACCATTAAAGCTGAACATTGTAAGACGATATTGGGACTTGGGTGGACACTGGACAGAAAGTATAGAGTTAAATTCAAAGTTGACAATCTATTTTTGTTTACCCTATTTATAATTTGTTTTCCCATTTGTTTGCTTGTTTGTTTTTTTTGTAAGTGTGTCAACTCATATGAAGACTGGACAGGAAGTATAAAGTTAAATTAGAAATTGACAAACTAATCCCAGAAGTCAAGCAATTTTTGTTGTTGAACTAAGTGTTTTTGTTATTTGTTTCTATGTTCGGGTTGTCTGTTTGATTGTCTGTTGGTTAGTGGAGGTGTTTGTTTGTTTGTTTGTTTGTTTGTTTGTTTGTTTAAAAAAGTACAAAAAGCACATTGTCATCTTTTGTCTCCATTCCGATCTGCTGGTGTATTTGTTGCAGTATATTGCTGACCATTTGAGTTCGTTGTTTGTTTCTCATCAGACAGCGGTGTCACCATCAACTGTCCTCCACAGCTTTCTTGTCTCACGTCTGACCCTGGGTCATGCCCTTTGACCTCAGCATCCACAGAGAGGTCCTGGATCATAGTTCTTTTGGGTGTTCTGGATTGGTTTGGGAGTCGTAGGTTGGCAGCAGTGACTTCTCCGAATGCCATCTCTTCGTTTTCGTCCTCATCCGACGAGTCGTCTGGGAGACTATCATCATCTTCTGAGGAGCTGTCGTCTTGAGCAAAAACTGATAAATTCTGAAACCAAGAATATTCATCATCTATTATTTTTTATGGGTTTCAATTTATAAAAAGGGTATTTCAAGCCAGCACCTCATTTTCAATAACATAAAATACATGTCAGAAAAACAATACATTCAAGGAAGGTTTTGTGAAAAGACTTCACCTTTTAAACTATTTCCAATGTATGAACTAATTCCACTCATTTTGTCAAGATCCAGAGAGCATCTCACCATTTCAATGACTTCCTGGTCACAATCTTGCACGTTCTCAATGTCCAAGTCCTCTGCCGGGGTCGTGCGAAGACGTTCCTCCAGTTTAGAGTTTGCCTCGTGCATCATGGGCAAAAAGGATTTGACCTGACTTAAGACTGCAAAAGGTGTGTAAAATGTTGATATTCAAACAATGTGCATCACTTTTCAGAGCAAAATTGTGAGTACTACTTTAGGGGAGGAAGGGAATCCTCAGAAGTAACTCTCTGTACGACGTAAACAAATTTGAAAACTTTGGGGACCACTTAGTGTCATCAGGCAATTATTTCAAGAAAAAATCCTATTTAATGTGTCACACATGAATGAGATGAGACAATTATTGAATAAATTACCAGAGGATGGAGGCATTCTGTAGGGTTTCTTCTTTGTAATCAACAGTGGATCTATTGAGAAAAATATAATAATAATTCAAAAATTACATTTTATGACTCTGAAAGTTTTGAGTGATGATTGATACATTAGACAATTGTTGCACCCTGTGATGGGTCCAATGTTTTGTACACCAGAGGGGGAAAATGGCATCAGAGGGTACCGTTTTCCCACAAGCGTGCCTCAGAGCGTGCAACAATTGTTTTGTTATGGTAATAGATTCCTCTTCTTTGGAGGTGATCTGTTGTCATCTTCCAGCATTATTACAACGAAATTGGCACAGTTAAAAATGCAGACACAAACAGGTCGTTGACAGAAATATCACTTCACGAGGAACATCTAATTACCAAGTACCAGTGTAATTACTACCTTGAACCCGGGCTATTTCTAAGCTTGGGCGGTACCACGATATTATCGAATATCGCGATACTAGTTCTGAAACGATTACGATATCGGGTCACGTTTTTTTTAATCGTGATATCGGTAAATCGCGATATCGTTAAGTATCGCGATGTATTTCCTAGCCGAGACGATCTTGCAACAATAAATCTCCTTGTTGAGACGATATTTCAACAATAAATCTCCTTTTTGAGACGATTTGCTGCAACAAAGAGTTGCAAGTCACAGACCGCAACCGCAAGGTTCCCAAACAGATCCGATCCGACGGGGTTTAGTCTTCGGAAAAAAAACAACATCAAAGCCTTAGCGGTCAGGCGGTCTCACACAGACGGGTGTTATCACGTGCAATATCACGTGCGTGTTGCGGACGTGCGAGTAGCGTGATCTAATTAGCTATGCACACATAAAGAACAGTCTGTCATGCGCAGTTAACACATTAAATGTGTGTAAGTAATAGGCCCAGGTTTTCATACCATAGGTTTAGAGTAAAACCCGAAGAATAGGTGATTGGAACAACGATACAAATGTAAGGTCAATCATAGCCAAAACTCACACCGTGAGATTTGTAGTCATAAAAAAATAATCGCGATTATATCGAATATCGCGATATATTCTTGACGATATATCGTGGCTGAGAAAAAGCGATATCGCCCAAGCTATTTCTCATATTGCACAAGTTGCTGAAAACGACCAATGGTGGGCACGATCGAGGTATTATTACTCTCGTTCCCCTGAGCCATGTACATGTGTCTTTGTAGCACATTACGTGGTCGATTCTCGATCAATACAATTTTACAATCTATTCGTGTTGTAACAGGAGCATGTGTCATTGTGTGGCAATGATTATAAACCATGCAGCAGTATCTGAGCCCAGTTATGAGTTACAGTCTTCTTCTTCTTCTTCCATATAAGTACAAACTCAATTACAATGAGCAAAATCGTCATCACTACGACTAGTCGTTCTATCAAAAACAGGCGGACTGTGTGGTATAGTTTCAGTCAAACCACAGTATACCGACCGCCGGGAGGATGGAGGGTTACGACTATCGAAACTAGGTTCCAGAGATCCATCCGTCACCGAGCAGGGAACCAGTTGCTGTTTGCATGAGATGGTCCCAACATTAGACTGCTGCTGGTGGGTATCACCACCTCATGGTATCACGGACCAGAGAGAAACTGGAGTGGATTGAAAATTACATTGTTTTTGAGCCACATCTCTTTAAGTTCAACTCTTGTGGTTATGTACATTTCCTTCCCCCATGCTAATTCACAATCACTAAATCAGGGGTGCATTTTCGCGGCCGTAACCAATAACTGCTTTCGGTCATTGCCCAGGCACTACCACTACTCACTAGGCAGTGAATACTAACTTTAAATAATGATAAAGTTACCCGTAAGATAAATGTTGTAATACAAAATAAATCACACCATTTTTAGCCTTGCCGACATCCAGGAGATCTGTTGAAAACTTTTGGTCTGATTTGGGCTCACTTGTGTTATCATGTGGCTTCTTAGATGCGTCAAACTGTCTTTGAACTTGCGGCTCCATAGCTCTAGCTATCACACCTTATTTATCACGTTATTGGTTGAACAACGAAAACCAAGCAGCTGGCCACCACACCGTCACACACGTGGTAAACCAGTGTTTTTGTAAGCACTGGATATTGAGGGCGCTCTTCATTTTGATTGACCATTAATGGTCCAAGATGCAAGATGGGGAGAAAGAGAGAGCAAGTCCAAAATCCATTATTCGTAAAAAAAAAAAAAAAAACAACAACAACCCCAAAACAAACATGTTTTTCAACCCCAAAGTTGAGCAAGACACTTCCTTGCCTCTCATCACAAGGCGTAATAATACGAGGGTAGAGATTGTAGAGATGCGCACGGCCGTCCGTCTGCCGGTGCTTATCAGGCACGGGGCCGGGACGGCCGGACGAGGAACAGGGGGCCCCCGGGGGACCCTGGGCTCTGATCCCGCTGAAAATATGCTGGGGCTGGCCCCACCCCAACTTTCAACCAACTTGCTTTTAAGAAAAATCTTGTTTTTAAGGCACAGTACACGTTTGTTAATTACTCTGAAAATTAATGGCAATAAAAACTTACTTGGTAAGAAGTACAGCAGCTTTAGGTAGTATAATGAATTTTGATGAGAAACTAATTTTGGTTTACAGAAAATAATATCACTTTTTATTCTCCAAAATTTGAATCTAAGAAGCGTTAGGAACGCTTCTCAGACTGTGTATTCCCATGGGGAATGTTCTGCCTGCGTGGAAATATTCGCTCCGGTTTTTCGGTGATATTTCAAAAACGCGACCCCCTTTTGAAGCGAAATTTTCCAGGGTTAGCTTTATTGGATGTACCTACATTTATAGAGGATTAACACAATCGGTAGACTCCAATTACCAACCGTATGCAGCACCTTCAACAGGACTTGCTGCAAAAAACAAAACTTGCTTTAACAAAACTTGCGCTTCAACAAAACTTAGCTACAACACTGAACTTGCTTTCTAAAAAAATTCTTCAACAAAACTTGCTTCAACAAAACAATTGCTCCAACAGGTTTATTGCAACAACAAATTTCCAATATTAAATATAAAGTGTGCCAGGATCGTACGTCTTGCTATCTGCATCACATCGGCTATTTTCTAGTCGATTTATCCACCACTATTGTGTTTGAATTACTAGTATAATTTATAATACTTTGTTTGAAAAACACTTACTGAAAAATCGTTCTTCACAGAGGAAAAGAGCTATTTTTACGGTACCCATAAAAGTTTCATTTGTTGAGCTGAGCTAATTGGTAGATTCACGCTAACCACTTTTCAGTTGAAGCATGATATGATGAGAGCAGGGATCGAGCTATAGATGCTGATAATGAGTGGCTGAACCGCCCATGAATTTCATAAAAGTCTGTGTAAGCACAAAAACTTGCTGTAAACACAGACAAATCTAGCTTATTTGAAACAGGTAACCGGCAAAATTTCATGATGTTTACAATGTTGGCACTGGTTCCAAACTCATCTGCAAAGAAATTGATGAAATTAATTAGCAATTGTTTTCTGCTTCTGGCCTATTTTTATAAAAACTCATAGCCGAACACCTTGACGGTCGTTGACGGACAATCGAAATTTGGTGCCAGGATCAGTGTTGATGTAGGGCGCCCTCATTTAGAGCACACTAATGTACATCGTATGCATTCACAATGGCCACGTAGTCAGTGTCAGTGTTAAAATCCACTGACTTGAGAAAGACGGACACTCTTTACTTTCTTACGACCTCCATGGTCTTTTTTAAAGTCCAGATTAGACACTCAATAGTGTCGAGGTATTGAGTAGCAGACATGACAAACGGTAAGTCAAAAAATAAAACCCTTCTTCTTCTTCCAATCCATTATAAAAAAATATAAGTACCGACTCAATTACATCATGGAGGTAGGAATTACATCATGTACATGAGCAAAATCGTAATCGTACCCTAATGAGATGAGATATGATTTTATGATAACTTGAATGGAATTGAATGAGCGTTTTATTTTACTATTTTTTCATTTAAAAAAAATTTCAGTCACAAATATTTTATTATGATGGAAAAACTTTGGGTTGAATGATTGAATAAAATTTTTTTTACGAGAGCGGGATTTGAACCTGAGTCCTCTGGGAGGCAGGGCCAGTGCTCTACCAATCGAGTGCTAAATAATCAACCATCTGATCTCTATTTACAAAATAATAAATTTAAATAAACAACATAAATAGTTTGCATTTTTACCCACCACCACCTGCAAACAATCCTTCATGCCCAGAACAAGGCCCAAATTTCATAGAGCTGCTTTATAAATGTTTGCCAAGCAGAAATGAGCAGACACAAGGCACACATTGTACATCTTAAGACCACCATTGAGACATTGGTAGCTTGGCTGGTAACCTTAATCTAGTAAGCATAGTGTGCTGAGCCACTTTCTGAGCTTAAGCATCTCTATATGAGGACATGGAACAAACTCCCTCAGTGCACCATAATAGATGCCCCAAACCACAAATGATGCCTTTAAACAAGTTTAAGAATTTCATGTACCGTAAAAGTTCAGGTCCACCTCGTTAAACTTCCTTGTGGAGTGTTCAGGAGCAACCAAGTTCCAAGTACCTTAGAAGCTCAAACAATATGAATGATAATGAATTTGATTTGTAACACAGCATATTCTTTTGACGGTCTGATCGTCTTTGGGCTTCTGGTCATCTGTACTTGCGCCTACATGAGACAAGTCCCTCGTCTGAAACAGTTTTTCCTCTCAGAGAAAAAGGGTTTCCTTGGAGTGTTTTACAAAGTAAACTTTTTACAAGAGGCAAAAAAAAAAACCCAAAACATGTTTAGTGTCCTGCCTTTTTTGAAAAAAGGAGGAGCAGCCGTCGATTTCACCAAACTCTTCCTAACTTAGGATTAATCTTAGGACTAGGACGAGTTAAGTTCCGTATCCATAGACGTTAGGACACATTGAACCCATCCTAAGTTAGGACGAGTTACTCATCCTAACTCGAGATAGGATTAATCCTAGCGCTTCGTGAAATCGGCTGCTGGCCTTTTAAATTTTTTTATTTAAATATGACGCTCGACATATTTTATAAGACAAACAGCCGGGATGTTTTTCAAGATGGTTGCCAGCTTTTTCAGTATTTTTGATGTATTTTAGAGTTGATTTTTTCGTTAGAGATCGTAAAAATTTATCCTTTAAAAAAGAAAAAGAAAAAAGGAGGCGGCCTCTAAAAAGGAAGTGGGCAGGAACGCTAAACATGTTTTTTAATTATTTGGCCTTACGGCAAAAATGCGGCACTTGACCCGACCTCCTAAAGGATTATTTGGATTGTTTTGTTTGGAGATCCTGGTAGACGCCATATTTATGGGTAACTTGGGTTTTTTGCTTGAAGCTGCGTCAAGTGCTCTAATTTTGTCTTGCGGCCGAGTGGCTCACAGACCAATCGTGCAAGGAGTTGGATCAAATTTGTGCATGCTGCTTACGGTATTTATGCAAAACGAGCACAAAAAATGACTGATTTGCCCTTACAGACGGCCGACTTTACACTGTGACGTCCAGCTGGGATTGTCTATATTCGAGTCTACCAGCGCCCAGTTTCATAGAGCTGCTTAAGCACAACAAAATTATGCTCACCAGAATAAGGTTACCAGCCAAACTACCATGTAGTGTGTATAATTTATGACTGGTATCCTGCTCATTTCTGCTAAGCAGAAAATTGTTAAGCAATATTTTATGCTTAAGCAGCTCTATGAAATTGGGCCCTGCACATAGAAAGATTGACTGAATGTATACAGGAGATGAACAGGCAATTTTGATTATTACAAAGTGTTAAAATCATGAAAAATACGCCATTTCTGGATCTGTGAGGGTCTCGGCAGCACTACCAATACCATTTATGTGGTTGTTAATTCTTTGACCAATCTCTGTTGTTTTCAGCTTCCATCATCGGGACGAGGTTGCATCTTGCTGTAGCGATATCTTGCGTTGTGATGGGTTTCTACATACTCTTCATCAAGTGACCCAAGTCATCTCTCTAAAAAAAAAAAACCTCTTTCCCAAAAGCCGACAGACACTGAAATAATCTGGTGACTTCCAGTTGAGAGATGATGAGAGTGGAGTGAAAGTATCTCCCCTCGGAGAATTCCTCTCTCTCTTTGGTTGGTGCTAAGCTGGACCAAAAAGATTCTGACTCAAATGGTTCATGAGGAGTGCCTTAAATAGCGACGAAGAAATTGGCAATTGGATGTGGCATCTGATCATCTGGTTTACCCTTTGTATACACTGCAGAGGTTTCTACTGGTTGGGCTTAACGTAATAGCTTTGACATGAGCTTCTAAAGCTGCTGAAAATGCAAAACAGGGTGCCCTAAATGTTTTCTTGAAAACAGTTTTACAAAGAATGGTGTCAACATCCTAAACTGAAGACATACATTCAAAATGGCGACACCCAAACTGGCTTATTCTGTGAAAGTTGAAATGCTTTAATTCGGCAGGTGTGTTCTGCGGGCATCCTACTTAACAAAAAAAGAATCCAGACTTTGAAATTATGAAACCACTTTTAATCTCTCTGCGTTGATTGCAGTGAGCAGACTTGGAGTTAAAATAAGGTCTTATCTGAATCTGCAGCTACGGCTATTGGCTATAGACCCCTTGCTCTGGCCACCATCGTTGATGAACCGTGCATGTGTGAAAGTGCTGAGAGTTGTGGGCAGTGCATACACGCTTGCATGTTTCCATTGTTTATTATCAAAGATGATGGTGAATGCAGGCATGCAACTTTTCCTCAGATCAGCTGATTTCCTTTTTTTTATTCTCAGTTTTACCATTCAAAATTGAAAAATACTGTACAAAATCATTGAAATTTTGTAATTTCCTCTTTTTTGGTGAAGTTACAGTTGCATGCCTGTGAATGATGTCATGTGCAATCCATCTATTACTGTTGCTAAAACTTCAATGCATGGTGATGCGGGAGGTCCAGCCAAAGCCATAGCTGTTACAGGCCTGGAATTTCATCTTTTAGAGGGCAAGGCCATTTCATTTTGCAAAGGGCACTTCCATTGGAAAATCTTAAAGTCTATGGGAAACTATTGTAGGGGCAACCAAGACCAGGGCAACGAAGGCCATGGCCTCCGTGTAACTCCAGGCCTGGCTTCAGCTGCCAATTCAAACATGGCCTAACTTTTGATCAACCGTTGGACATAAATGGACCCCATCCATTCAGTTTTCATTTACGAGCAGAAGCGTTTGTTTTGTATAATACTTGTAAAAAGCATGCAGATGTTTGGTTGGGATAGACCTTTATGGAGTTATGACGTCCCGCTACAATCTTGGCGGTAGAACCATAATGAAACAATGGAAACATACAGCTGTATCCAGCGACCTTTGACCTCTATGAAAGGTCGATCCATTCCATGAATAATAATAATGAATGTCATATGCATATAAGGTTTGTTGTAATAAGAACAGAAACAATATATTTATTTAGTTACTTTGTAGTAGGCAGTTTTTGCATCTCTGAACAATAAAAAAAAATAAAGAAAACATACCATTCAAAAGTTGCATTCATCTTGGTTTCCTCCGACTTGTCAAATTAATTTTTTTAATGAAAGGTTTTAAATAGATTGCATGTTGAATTAATTGACATTGTGAAATTAGCCCTTACCCTCCCAAATCCTTCTGTATCCTCTCTGCCAGAATGAAGGGTTCAGAAGGACTGAGGGCCGGAGTTGTAGGCCTAAATAACAATAGCTTATCACTGGGTCAGGCATTCCAATCTTATTGAAGACGATCAGAACATACTGATCGAAACGTCGAGTTGAAACCAACGGTTCTTTTTCAGAACCACCCCAACTCAATAAGAGATAGTATTACATGGTTGTTACCGCAAACCTTTCCATATCGTATTTCCACCATGCAAAGTTTCAAATCCTACTAATCTTGTTGAAGTCCAAACAATTTGGTGTGGAGTGACATAGGAGAGGAGGCTATTGGAGGATTACAGCTTTCTTTGACGACCCTGCTACCTGTTTGGATTTTTAAGTATCACGGATGTGATTTTAACAAAAAAGAAAAATCATGAAGTAGTTAATGGGCCCTCTTGGTGTGGAGATAAAGCTCCCTCGAATACGCAGGGTGTTTAATTTGAGAGGTTTACAGACTCTCTAGATCCCCACAAATACAAACCTAAAGGTTTGGTCACAAGGCCTCGCCCTTTTTTCCCTGAGATGGTAGTCTGGAGATGACTAGGAGAGTTTAAAGGAATGTCGTCATGACCAAAGCAGGCCTGTGGCTGTTCATGGAATGATTAATTCTAACCCAGTTACCGACCCCCCCCCCCCCCCGGCAGGGCTTTCAAAAGCTCAATACGGAGAGAGGGAGTGCGCGCGTGTGCAGTAACTGTGTGAGAGTTCATAAGTCCATGTACAGCCACAGGCCTGCTTTGATCTTGATGACACAGCTCCTTTAAAGGAACATTACAGAATTGGTAATTGTAAAATATACTTTTGATCACAGATTTACATAAAACTTACACGATCTAGTGATGATGATAGTAGAAAACATCCCTAGAAATATTTCTGTCTGAAATGCCATATTTGATGAGAAATAAATCAAACTAATTTCCGATTGGAGTTTATCGCTCATGAGCGTTTTATTCATGCATTGTATAACACATGCAAATTTGTAATCGGTTTTGCACTATTTTCTCGTGACCCAGATGGCCGATCGATCTCAAACTTCTACAGGTTTGTCAGTTTATGTATATGGTGGATTACATAAAGTGCTTACACTGCCAGCAACTGTTTTGTTAGCAAAAACCAATTCTGTAACGTTCCTTTAAGGAAAATTTAACAATTTTTTTTTAAATGACAGGCCTTGAATACAATGTATGTCCAAGTTGAGCTACAAACTCATACTTATTTTGCCACAGCTTTTATTGACTTGTAAATCTGTACATAGATTCAACTTAAAATAAAATAAATAAAGTGTAAAATATCTGTGTAGTGTGAAATTGATTTATTACATGTACATTCATTTCAGCTATGTACACAAAATCTGGAATTTTCATGAAGTTAAATAGAAATCAACAAATAGAAAATTCATTTACTATTATTATTTGTATGTTTTTTTTGGAAATGAAACCAAGAGACCATCAAAGGTGACTAGAATTAAGAGACGCCTGTGTGGAGAAGAGGAGGAAGAAATGTAAGGTTTAAATGTTGGAGGAAAAGTCTCAAATAGGAGAAAACCCCTCGCAATCAGGTAGGGACTGAAAACTCAATCCACATGCAAGGCTCCTGTCCAGGATTTGAAGCGGGGTCTACAGAGTTGAAAGGCAGGGGAAGAAACCACTAAGCCAACCTGAACGCCTACTAATGATACAAGTAAAGAGTTTCAAGAGAAACTTAAAAAATTGTGCCTTCAGAGAGTTTGGGGTGTCAACTTGTTCATCTAAATTTAATAGTCTTAAAACTCAGGATTGATTTTTATCCCCTGGAAAAAAAAGAAAGAAAAAAAGAGGACAATTGAGAACAGGGGCTAATCTTACTGTATAGACCATGTGACTTGCTCATAAAAAGAGGCATTTCCTGGCAGGCAACTCTACTCACTTCTTCCTGTGAGTGGAGTTGTGCATTGGTTCTCTCCTATGCCATGAGGGTTTTCCTCCTGGCCCTCTGGGCCTTCTGGTTTTCCTCCCACCTGAAGAATCAAACACTTTTGATCTCTGGCTGTGCTCTGCGGTCATATGGTTCAATGTGGCTGGCTGCCAAAGGCGCCTTTACATGCCTGCTGCTCAAACTCATTGTAGCCGCACCCTTCGCAAAAGTATGGATGATTAGCCTCTAAAATTAGCATATTATTATTATTATTGTCCAGCATTGTCATAACTGCCATTGCTACCCAGTTCTCCTCTCGCAAATATCTGGCAATCCTTTGAGAATTTTCTGATCCCTTAAGATGCTGTCAGCAGGGACCAGAGCATCTTCGGCAATGATGGGCGTCTTCTCTATTTGTCCAGCATTGTCATCAGACTCATCACTGCCATTGTTACCTCGGTTCTCCTCTCAGCTGTCTGGCAATCCTTTGAGAATGGTCTGATCTCTTAAGATGCTGTCAGCAGGGACCGAAGCATCTTCGGCAATGGTGGTCTTGTCTATTTGTCCAGCATCGTCATCAGACTCATCACTGCTATTGCTACCTGGTTCTCCTTGCCTCTCAGCTGTCTTGCAATCCTTTGAGAACGGTCTGGTCCCTTAAGATGCTGTCAGCAGGGACAGGAGCATCTTCGGCAATGATGGGCGTCTTCTCAGACTGTCTTGCATCGTCGTCGTCATCATCTTCAAGTTCACACAGGAGGCTGTCGTTCTCATATGTTGGAAAGAAATATCTGGAGGGAAAATTATTAAAAAGAAAAATAGCACTTACTTTAGAAAAGCACAAGAATAATGGGTACAAATTAAACAAAGTGAGGGCTGTTTAATCTTCATAGACCCCATCCTCAATATGGCTCCCCAAAACTGTAAAAAGAAACAGAAAATAGCTTCTCTAATAACCCTTCCTCTAATTGAACACCTTGACTGCACACTCTCCCTACTGGTTGACAAATTGAATGAATATCGCACCTTTTTGTATGGGACTGATGGTGGCGTGACTCATAGCGTTTGTGCCCCTGCCTAGTGCACAACTCTACTGCGTTTGCCAGCCATTAGTTTATGTACGCATGCGTGAATGTAATTAGCCTATTTCATGGGAAAGGTCCATTAATTATCCCATCCAGTTGATAGGAAATAACCAAAATAACCAAGCTCTAGTCAAATTTTCTTTGTTCAACCCCAAATTATAAAAAATTTACCCAGTCAGTTTCCCTTGTGGTTGATTACTTGACATTAATGAAACTGAATAAACTTTTTGCTGAAATCGACAGAAAAAAAAAACGATGTTAAATCCCCGTAACCGCAATGATCAATAAAAGACTCACTGAGGCTGGTCCCAGTCATTCCTGGACGGGAGCTGTGCCATGTGACCCAGTGATATCATGTGATCAAGCAGAGCCGCTCTGCTTGGGAATGATTCCCTGCAAGAGATGCAAGCTCGCTGATGGACGCAGCGTCGGATGTAGTTGATCAGCTTCACTTGCAGGTAGAAGTTCAGACCTTAGACATGGATGTTGAAGAGGGAAATTTCTGTTACATACCACAAGAGACCTTCAATAGTGTTTAACAAATACCTCAGAGAATTTATGCACTCTGATTGGTTGAAGACCGGTCACATGGTGGTGTATTAACATGTGATTTCATGGCCCCTAAACAAGCATATCGTTCTGTGAAATTTCTGTCTGCACTGTGCTTGCTCTGCAGGAACTATCAAATCAACTGTTCTCTTTGTGAGTATTGTTTTTGTGGGGTTTAATAGCAAGGAGAGATTATGCTGCGTGCACGCGAATACTGCGCCTACACATCAACATGGAACACCACCCTAAGTGTTTTTTATCTATGGTGCTGTTAGTTTTCATAGCTCATAGTCTGGTTTTTGAAAATATGCATAAAATAGTTCAAATTGGGAACGCGAATAGGTGTCATGCAATCATTGACGGCCTAAAGAATGGCCCTTGAACATGAATTGAACAATTATAAAATTATCGGAGAAAGAATAAAAAAGATTTTTAATGTATTTGTTTTCTTTTCAATAAAGGTATTTAGTAATGGTTCGTGGCTGGCCGCTGTTAATGGACCTCGCCCAGCCACCAACCCAATCATTACCATGCAGTGAAGACCGGCTCCTCACACTGTGATTGCCTAAATTACAACATAGAGCTTTACCTACAGGTGTCTCAAACTCCTTGTTATTTCTAACGAAAAGGTATGCTGTGTTTTTGAGTTATAAGACCAATAATTTATATAACACCTTGTACTAGGGTTTACTATGTGATGTGGCGCAATCTACTGGCAATCATGCCAGAAACACTGGGGCGAGCCCCTTCTCTATGCGATAAGTGAAGTGGGTTCGTTTATGTGCATTACACGACACATGTGCTGAAGAACGAAGCAATAATGGTGTCTTGCTCAAGGACACCAAGTGCCATGACCTGAAACCGAGCCTACACGCTGACATCACCATAATCTTAAGTCCTGTGCAATCGACAACTTGGCCACGACAATCCACATAAATATCAACAAAAACATGTTTGTTCTTAAACAGCTCCATGTAATTGGGCCCCTGGTGTTTTTTATTTTCATTTATATTTATTTTGTTTCTCTGGCAGATAAAAAGAGCCAAAAAATGCACATTGGTGAAAACACTAAAGGACACACCGAGAGCAATTAAAATATAGCTGGAGCCCGAAGAATTGCCTGAAAGAAACAAAGTTCTTGTCTGAAGGCTCTCCTCTCCAGCTTGCCTTAACAAAGAGCAGCAATAAAGTGAAAAAAAATAATAAAAATAGAAAGCAGATGTTGAAAGCAGCTAATAGTCTCCATCCTATCTATGTGTTAGGGTAGCTTTTAGCCTCAACTCAGGACAGTTCTTCATAAAAATAAAGGAATTTCCTTAGATTGGAAAGAATACTATTTCAAGAAAGAAAAGCACATGGATTAAAAATGTCACGTGAAGCAGTAGCTAGGGTTATTGTTTGGAAAAAACACCCTACGTACACCTCACTGACTGATGGAACTGGCTCTACAAGTGACTAAGCCGAGACTGTCATAGTGATCTCCCTGCCTATAATTGATTCGTCTTAAACAGGTGGCTAAGTGGCTTCAGCTATTGCAATCAGTGGTGATATCCACCTCTGCTGTCTGTCTAAGCTTGTTAGTCACTTGTACAAGGAATTGTTAATCCCAGGCACAACTGTGACACAAATTTCTTTTTTTATTTTTGTGCAAGTGGTTTGTTTTAACCGGAACCAAACACTACGCATGGAAACAAACTGTAGTCTGCTTGAGACTGGAGCCGACAACCCTGTGACTGCAAAGCATATAGTCTACCACACAGCAACCCTTATTCAGGAACTATGCCAGCCTGCAAAGATGATTATTGTACGGATGATTTTTCACTAACTTTAGTACTCCCCCAATAACAGTATACATGTCAACAGGTGGCCCATATACTCTGTGCATTTCAAGGCTCACTCCCATTTCTCAGTAAACACACCATACACCCAGTACTGACCTGGGCCCGATTTCATAGAGCTGCTTAAGAGCAAAAAAGTAGCTAAGCACATCAAAATTTACTTAGAATAACCAGAATAAGGTTACCGGCCAAACTACCATGTCACATGTACGATTTGTGACTGGTATTCTGCTGATTTCTGCTTAGCAGAAAAATGTTAAGCAATATTTTCTATGAAATTGGGCCAAGAAACGCCCCTGTTGACCATTTTGCCATCTTACCTTGTTCTAAGAAAGGATGTTGTAATCTTGTGTTATTTTCATGTGACATCATTTCTAAATCAAGACCTCCCCCCACCACCAAAATCCCATAAAACATCTCCCAAACTTTTACTCTTGGCTTCCACTTCTCCTTGGACTTTCCCTTAAAGGCACTGGACACTATTGGTAATTAGTCAAAATAATTGTTAGCATAAAAACTTACTTGGTAACGAGCAATGGAGAGCTGTTGATAGTGTAAAACATTGTGAGAAACGGCTCCCTCTGAAGTAATGTAGTTTTTGAGAGTAATTTCTCTGTTTGATTTTGATACCTCACGCGTGAGGTCTCGAAATCAAGCATCTGAAAGCACACAACTTCGTGTGACAAGGGTGTTTTTTCTTCCACTATTATCTCGCAACTTCGACGACCAATTGAGTTCAAATTTTCACAGGTTTGTTATTTTGTGCATATGTTGAGATACACCAAGTGAGAAGACTGGTCTTTGACGATTACCAAAGGTGTCCAGTGTCTTTAATGCCTTAGTGCAAGAGACTCACCTCTCACATACCTACGAGGCAAGGTCTAGCACCTCTGTAACAATTGCATTGATACAAGTCGCCTTATGAAAAAATAAAAATCCGACCCATACGTTGTTTCAAGTGTACTTTTCTTCAAGAACACCTTAGCAATTTTCTTTGCAAAAAAAAGAGCGGGGCACCAGTCGCAACAGTGTAAACTTTATGGAATTCTGACTGGTTACCCGTTTCTGCTGAGCAAAATTGTTGCTGCGCTTAGCAAGTTTATGAGCTTACAGGCTTTATGAAGTTGAGCCCTGGTATGCGGAGCTGTGTTTGAATGATGGGACTCAGTCATACGGCACCTTGTAAGGGTGTACAAGGTAATGCGGCTCAACCTGCAGCCGACCATACCAGAAACACCGGGGCGAACCCCCTTCTGCTGTCGATACATAACACACATGAGTACAGGAACTACAGCTTTACTTCCCATCCGTAGGACGAGGGTAACTATTTGTTTCAGCAGAACACATTTTAAAAAAGAAAAAGGTACCTTGTTTCATTTGTTCCAGATTAAATCTGTGCTCACTCAACATGTGCGTTTCCAACGTCTTGATGTCCGCGGCGCTGACCGGGCAGAATAGACACACAGCACCTATCCCAGAATCCTCCTGCCAGTCCTCCCAGTTGCTATGGAAACATGGGATTTAATCATATTTTTGTAAATGTTTTACAACGTGATGGCTCAAAAAAAACCACCCCAAAACAATGTATCATCAGTACAACTAAATTGGCCTAAGAATTTACCAGGTCAATTGTTATATTTTTTTTATTACTAAAGAAGGTGGGTCACCAACTTGTTGGTAAAATAGTTAGTAAAATGAAATTAAGGTTTTTAAAGGTCTCCACATCAAATCTCGAGACCTTTGCTCCGAGACCGAGACTGAGACAGAGTCGTCAAAACCGAGACCCTTGACTCAGTCGAGACATCAACAAATAAGGTCTCGAGACCTACAACATTGATTTCTAAGTAGGAAACCTCCCAAGATTTCACTCTACAATTCAGAGATTCAAATTGCACCCTCCCCTTACTCACTCATCCTTCTCCACATCGGCTGGGTTACCGCCCTCACCCTCCTCCTCCTCCGACCTCACCGCCTCCCAGTTCTTGCCGAGCTCCAGGTAGTTGATGACGTAGAACCTGTCGTAAATGGGATTCTTGGGGTTGAGTCTCTTGTGCATCTTCTTTCTCATGTGCTCCTTCAGGGTGAGCCTGTCCCTGAAGGTCTTATCGCAGTAGAGGCACTTGAAACTGAGATGGAGGTCGGGGGTGGGGGGGGGGTCAGAGAGGAGAGTAAAGAACCAAAGGATCAAATCAAACAGAGACACTAGACAAATGGTACAGCTGGGCTCGATTTCACAAAGCACTAAGATTCATAAGAAGAAACTACAAATAAAGATTAACCGTACATGAAACAACAAAACCATTGACAATTTTCAGCATGTAAACACTTTGTCCTTAATTTTGGTTGTAACAACCGAAATCAGCTGCTGCATTTTTTTAAGGCTTTCAGATACAGTTTTCTTGAATATGACTTCATTTCAGAGAGAAGTATTTCACAAAACACCAATCCTGTATAACACCTTTAATATTGGTAATATTATAACTTCCTTTCTTCGGAAATCTCAAGTTGGATAATATTAGACTATCAAAATGGCACACCATCTATCAGAAATTGTGTTCAGATGCAATAAATCAAACTGACCTGTTTAACTTCTCTTCCAGGAGGTCCAAAAATTCATTAGCAAAAACTGTTGAGGGGGAAAAAAAGGCGGGAAAAGTAAGTTTCCCCAATAACCCACAGTGTCACACTTTGCCTTTGATTGACCATAGTTTCAAATGCAATAACAGTCCAGCCCAAGTGAGCTTGGATGTTGTATAAAACAATTAACCCTCCTACTGTCCGTGACTCTTGGCAACATTTTCCAGTGAGTTGACCAACCATTTGAAACCATTCGACTGCCAAGGTTGTGTACGGTGGCACAACTGTGCACAGGACTAACTGTGTACTGTGTACATGCATTCCCTCATGGTATCATACTGCAGGCTGGCATAGTTTATCTATCATTCAAAACCACAGTGAATGGTATTGAATGGTCAGACAGCAAGAGGGTTAATGAATGTTTTGCACTCGTGCATAGGAGATAATATTTTAATTCCCGGAACCCTCTACATACAGCAGATGCATGTGTGTGATCCAGTGACTCACCAGCAGGATTAACCAACAGGATTAATGATATTAATCTTTTGGTTCTAATCCCTTTCAGGATGAACAACCATGACATTATTTGGTTTTACCCTTTCACCGATGTGTGTAAAGCACTGTATACTCAGTACTTCAGGCATATTACTCCAGTGGGACTTGAACCCTCGACCGTTGCCATTCTAGAGCAGATGTCTTACGAACTAGACCACCGAGATTGCCCGGTAGCTTCAGGCAGTTCAAATCCTATATTTGGAATCCTATATAGGATTCAAATATAGGATTTGAACTGCCTCAAGCTACCGGGCAATCTCGGTGGTCTAGTTGGTAAGACATCTGCTCTAGAATGGCAACGGTCATGGGTTCGAGTCCCACTGGAGTAATATGCCTGTTTAATTTGTTTTCCCACTGAACTCAGGGAAGTACCGAGTATACACACATCGGTGAAAGGGTAAAACCCCCCAAAATTCTTTATGACCAGTGTAAATTCGACATCTATTAAACCATTAAATTCACGTGCTACCTCTGGCTGAACTCGAGTGACACATTTATCTTCATTGGGGCCATGTCATTTTCATTCTGCAAATTTTGCAAATAGCAGTTCCATTGAAAAATCCTAAGACCTACATGTATAGAAATATGTTGAAGGGGTCCCAAGTGCCCAATTTGTAGTATTTTTAACTGCGTGAGGGTGTCTGTGGACCAAATTTACCTGGTGCGAAACTAGTAAAACAAACCGATTTCTCATTATTGATATTGTTATATGTCATTTTTTGGCCATTGATAAAAAAAAAATACCATACAGGCAGTCAAAATAAGATATAACTGTCATACTGCAATACAGGGGATATTACCGTTAAAAGCGTCGTCATGTGGTAAAAAATATAATCAATTGCATAGAGCTGCTGAAGCAAAAAAAGTAGCTAAGCACAAAAAATTATGCTTACCAGAATAAGGTTACCAGCCAAAATATCCTTCACATGTACCATCTGTGACTGGTATGCTGCTAAATTTTGCTCAGCATAACATATTTTCCGCTTAAGCAGCTCTATGAAATTGGGCACAAGTGCAACAGAGGCCATGGCCTCCGTGAAATTTCATGCCTGTATAATACTGACCTATGTTATTTGGTTGCCCCACACTAAAGTGGTGATCGAATGCCATATGGTTGAAGAGCTCTGCCCTGTTGCCTTCAAAGTGTTCCCGACAGAAGAGGCACCCCCTCGAGAAAGTGGAGTCGTCTCGCTCTCCCTGCTGGGTGCCGAGAATCGTCCGCAGCCTCTCCCCTTGAAGATCTTCCCGTAACTTCTTATCCTCCGGGATGATGTCTGATAACAAATAATACTGGATGCCTGATGGGGGAATATAAAAAGACTGAGTAAAGAGGAAGGCAACATCAGTGACGAAAAATCGAAAAAGAATTTTTTTTAACAAGCACTGAAATGTATGTAACCATCTACTTTCCATGTTATTAGTACAAAGGCTCAAGAAGATTTTGAGAAAATCCTGAAGATTCTCTTATACCAGGGCCCAATTTCTTAGAGCTGCTTAAGCTCAAAAAGAAGCTAAGCAAAACAAAATTGTGCTTACCAGAATAAGGTTACCGGCCAAACTACCGTGTCACATGTACAATTTGTGACTGGTATCCTGCTAATTTCTGCTTAGCAGAAAATTGTAAAGCAATATTTTCTGCTTAAGCAGCTCTATGAAATTGGGCCCTGAAGACTTCTCAACTTACTTGATCCATCTTGAGGACTGATAGTCTGAGATGCTGACTTGACCAGTGTGCAGACATCGGTGTAGGAGGCCTTGCTGAACCTCAACCACCAATACTCTACATAACTGTGCAAAACAGTAAACAACTCTTAAGTGATGTTTGAAGCTTTGCATGGTGTGGATCATAAGAGAAACTGTACTAGCAAACTTGCGGGTGCAACCATGTATAAAACTCTTCAGGGGAGAAGTGTTGGCTCTGAGAGGAACTGGATCTAAAACTTCTCCCAAAAGAGTTTTCCACACGGTTGTAACCGCAGGTCTACGGCTACAGTTTTTCTTAGTAAGAACGCTTTGTTAAAAAAAAAAGGGCCATTTAATAAATATCTGTTTACAGAGATACATATTGAATTGTATAGACTTCTCTTGCAACATTTTTCCCATGTAATGAAGAAACGGTTATCTAGGTATTCATTTTTAAAATCTAAGATACCACCTTCTCACCACACTCATTCCAGTCAAAGATGGATATTTGTTGTCAGTGTGTTTTTTTCCAAAAGTTATAAACAAACAAAATCTGTTTTGCTTCTCTTTCATTCCGGGTTGGCGCTAGTTGGCGTGGTGGTTTCTTTCCTCGCCTTCCACCTCTAGGACCCCAGTTCGAATCCCGCCGGGAGCACTATGTGGATGGGGTTTGCAGTCCCTACCTGATTGCGTGGGATTTTCCCCTGGAATATTTCCCTGGAGGTTTTCCTCCCACATCTAAAACTAAAATGTCCTTCCTTGTCTTCTCTCCATGGGGATAATTGGCTAGTATAGTGATAAAGTTTGCTTTTCTGAGAACCCTTGGCTTACAAGTTACAACCACAGTTAATAAATAAATTGACAAATAATAAAAAAAGGAAAATGCATCACATTTTGACCCTAGCAGAGTCTTTCTCACAGCCTACATGTAAATGACAACACAACACACAAATAAGTATTCTTGTGTATTGGTCTTTTTGGTTGGCTGCAGTTTGCAGAAGCTGAATTTTAATTTTTTTCAAATAAAAATATAAGTAATATTAAGAGGACTCTTCTATCGCGCATATCACCAAGAGGCTCCTATACGTTGAAGGACAGAAAGCGATCAATGAAAGTTACAGATGAAAAATGACGCAACAATCCAAATCCATGGAGAACGCACCAGCTGGCCGCCCAATTTTCTCTCTAACCTGTGGAATACGCTTCTGCATAAGCAAATTTTTCTGCTACAGTAAGCACGAAATTTGCTTACCGTTAAGCAGCGTCATGAAATTGGGCCCTGATTTTTAATTTGAACTTATGAAGGCAGATTATTTTTACTAATTACCTTTTCAGATCACAAATGAGGTTGACGTCAGCGATAACTAAATTATGGGCAACTTGCAGATGCTTAAAGAAATCCGTCTTGCTCCTGTGAAGATCAAATGCTACGGAGCAAAGCATACAGGTCACACCCTCAGGATCTTCCTCCCGTAGGGACGACTCTGCATTGCCATCTTCTGGGAAGCTCAGCGGCCCTAAAATATGACTCGTTGTACGGCTCATGTCTCCGACTGACGTGACTGACCTATCGGCTGAAAATTGCGAAGAAAAACGTGTACGAAAAAGTGTAAAATCACAAATCAGTTTTAAAGGGAAGGTACACGATTGGTAATCACTCAAAAAAATTATTGGCAATAAAAACTGACTTGGTCAGAAACAGCAAAAGTACAGCAACTTAGTATAAAGCATTTTGAGAAATATTTCAATTCAAAATAATGTGGATATATATGGAAAAATGTCTAAGTTTTTATCCCCCAAAATTTGAATCTGAGAAACGTTTCTGTCAGAAATGTGTATTAGATCGTGTATTCCTATTAGGGATTATTCTTCATGCGTGGACATATTCGCTGCGGATTTTGGCGATATTTCAAAAACGCGACCACCTTTTGAAATGAAATTTTCACAGGTTAGTTTTATTGTATATATCTGCATTTATATAGGATTAAAACAAATAAACGGTCCCCAAAACCAAAGGTATACTTTGCCTTTAAAGTCTTTATATAGGTAAAGTGAAAAATGAAAGTCTGTCCCGAGCCAACATGGCTCATCAGGCGTTTGTTTTTAAATTGTAAAACAAAATTCAATGAGGATGTTGCCCAACTCACAAGGCCGGATGGCCACTTCAACAAGGTAACTGATTTGGGCTCCTGGGCTGAAATAGGGTTACCCCCTTCAAAATAACATTTAGATTATTTTACCGTCGGCGGTATCTCTATCTGAATAATTTCGCCATCAACAAAAAATGTCTGAAGACAAATCACACCAGCTTGCACACCGGTAATAATATATTCACTGCCTGTTTCTTGTAATTTAGAATACACCTATATAATTGAAAAGATTAATTAAATTGGGCTTCAAAAAGAATCAGGAATCAAATTAAGCATAATTAAATTGTTCTAAATTTAGAAATTAAGTATGATCATGAAGGAAGAAAATTAGACAGTTAGACCACTTATCTCCTCGATCGGGTACCCCGGTAGTCGGTACTCGGTAGTCCTATTTTGAATTATTATATTTTTTTGTCAACTTCTTTAGTTCTTTTTTAAAATTTCAAGTTAAAATGTTGAAAAAGAAGTTGACAAAAATTTTGTAAAAAAATATTAAAATAAAATAATGCTAATGAGGAAATGTCAAACATCTGACTTTATTGACTGAGCTGAGCTGAGCCCTCAACGAAAATGAAAACAAACAAAAACAAACAACAAGTCAACAAAACTTTACTCAAAGAGATTAAGTACCTTAATGGCAAAATATTATTTTGTCACAAGGAAAATATGCAAAACCTGCTATGGAAAATATATGAAATGCACCACATAAGCCTATTTTTAACGATGAAATTGTGAAAAATATGGACTTTAAATCTCAACTCAAAATTACCACTCACAGGAGGCCGCCATCTTAGTCTTTTTCACATTATAAAACTAACTATTAACATTGAAACATCAATATAGTTATATTTTTACAAAAAATAGAGTAAAAAATAAACATTAAAGATTAAATTTATATTACAATTATGATGAATTCTAATTTTATTAAATAAGTTCTCGTTTTGTTTACAACAAATAATAATGTGTGAAAGAGCTTGTCAAGTCCAGTCCAGCTTTCGCAGTACATGCAGTCAGTCATGTCATTTATGTCAAAGTGCACCACGGAATTAATACTGTGTGTGAGGCATACACAACTTTCATAGTTGAATCATTTTGCGCAAGGTACTTCCGTTTACAGTAGCAGCAAGTACGCTTTGATGGCGAGAAGTCAGTCAAAATGTGGAAACCAGTGACGGAGAATAAGGTTGCAGTCGGTGAGAAACCTTTCCATTGTTTATGAGATATTGTCACAGATGTTTGCGATAGTTTTAAAAGGTTTTTCTATGACTGAGCCCATCGGTGGGAGGGGCCTCGAAATTTGTCAACATTGTTGTTTTGAATTTGTTTTCAGATTGTCTATGAATGTTAACCAAGAACTTACATTTTGTGTACAACTAAGTAGTAGTGTACTCAGTAGTCTATCTAGTACTGTTTTAAAATCATACTTATTAATACTAAACTAGCCATGTCATTCAGGATTTTCATTAAGTATGTTTCCCTAAAACTTGCCTGTGAAAATTGAGTGGATTTACTTTTTAATGGGAACATTTGCTTACATTATGAAAAGTTTGCTTTTTTGTTTCCCCCTTTTTTTTAAAACATGCTCTTTATTTGACATGCCACTGTCCCCCCCACTTGTAAGGCGCTCTGTTCTTTGTATAGCGCGGTATAAATGCTCTTTATTATTATTATTATTATTATTTCTTTTTTGTATGCACGGCAAGGTAAAGAGGAAGTTAATTGAGATTGGGGGCTTGGCAATCATGTAAACAAATTGTTTTCTTAACCCCCCCCAAAAAAATTTGAGCGAGGATGCCTTACTCACCCTTATAAGACAAATAAGGAATTATTTATCTCACGTGGCCTTAGGAAAGGTAAATAAAACCACACAATTAAAAAGAAAGAAAGCCCTGTTGATCGCTTTATTCAATATTTTTCATCAGGACTTAGTAATATTTTATTTATTAGTATTATTTTTTAATTCTTAGGACAATACAATATTACGAGCAGAGGGAAAGGCAAAACTAGTGCCCTCCCAACTGATAACGAATAATCATGGAGAATTCCCTCAATTTTATTTTGACCAAAACACTCCACCCAAGCTTCAACACGTCCATCTTCTGCAATGTTCAATTTATACAATATGCAACATACAATTGTGTATCGTCTAAACTTGATGTAAACTCATTACCAACTGACTGTCTCTCCTTCAACAAATTATGGCCGGTCTCTCATGGTTTGTTTGTTTGCATTTAATCTTCCCATCAAGGAAACTTGGCAAACTCCCACAAATGGATTAAATACAGCCAACCTCTCTCGTACAGACATTGGTTTAACGTCTGTGGTGATGAGTTGCACATGAGTTGCACAAATCAATAAATTTGGATTTGGTAACTAGACGACAATACTTATAATTCTAGTCATTGTGAAATCAGCGGTTAGCTTGGTAGGATTCGAGCCCACAACCTTGTTATTGCAAGTTCTGCAGTCTAACCACTGTACCACGCTGACCCTTCAAGGCATGGTTAATGGTTTAGCTGCGTAGTACTTGAACCACAATAAGTTGAACAAAACTTTCGGTCCGCTCTAACGTGGACTTAATTTGATTCCCCTGAGGATGTCATTCTAGGAAAATTACCAACTTTGTAACATGAGCTCGACGTTTAGTTGAGTTTCATGGCTGAGTGGGCGGGTGCACCAGACTCAAGTTCAGGTGGATCAGAGTGTTGGTTCGAGTCCCGGTCATGGCACTTGTGACCTGTGACTTCAGGCAGGAAACCAAACCATTGTTGCCTCATCCTTTGGATGAGACATAAAGCCATAGGTCCCATGTGTTGTGTAATTTCAATGTAAAAGAACACTGCCCACTAAATGGTTACACACCTATTTTCTGACACCCCTTAGTGTATTTTTCCTAGTCCTAATCCTAACCCTAGCGTGTAATTGCAAACAGAGGTTTTCGGAAACATTGTTTTTGTTTTTTGTTTTTTCCCCTGTGATATCACCTAACTCACAAGGCCAGATGGCCACTTGAACTTTGAAGGTGAGGGCTACACTTAACTGATTTGGGCTGTCGACCCAAATCAACTGTCACTGTACACAACATGTACTCCTGGGGCTGAAACAGGGTTACCCCCTTCACAGTCCGTAAGGATGTAGGCATGGGTATCAGCCACTGGGAGCCTGACTGGTAGAGCAGAATGCACTACCTTCCCAACTTTTTACGAAAGCAATTATGGTTTAAGTGCCTTGCTCAAGGGCACAAGTGTCATGACAGGGATTCGAACCCACACTCTGCTGCTGACAACACCAGAGCGTGGGTCCGGTGAACTAGACCGCTCAGAGTTCAGAGTTTGCCCTGGTGTTTCTGGCATGGTTGGCAGCAGACTCAGATTGTGCCGCGTCATCTTGTCAACCCAAACAATGTGCGCTGTATAAATGGGTCTCATAATTCAAACATAGCTACATGTATCTGTATGGACATGTGTAGTTGTTGAAATAATAAGCTTTAGATAAAGCACTACATAAGAATGGAGTACTTAGTATTACTTTTGTTATTAGTATAGCAAACATTTTCTTTGGGTACGGTAACTGTTTACTTAAACCATTCAACAGCTTCCATTAACGGACATGGTTTTAAACTGAATGCATTTTGTCTGAATTGTTTGCAACCTTTTTTTTGTCTTTTTAATTATTCATAGGTGTCTATAAAAACTAGCTGATTACTCAGAGGGATTGTTTACATAAATTTTGTTCAAGGCCTTTTCAGGAAATTAAAACATGACTCTTTGAAAGAGAAAAATCAATTTTGGCCTGTCATGGCCGAGCGGTGAAGTGCACTGGACTCGAGCTCTGGTGTTTCTGACCACTCAGAGTGTGGGTTCGAGTTCCGGTCTTGACACTTGTGTCCTTAACCGAGACATTTTAAACCATTAAATTGCTTCGGCCTTTCGGATGGGTTGAAAGCCGTAGGTCTCGTGTAAAAGAACCCAGTACACTTATCGTTCAGAAAAGGGGTTCGGCCTGATGTTTTGTGGTACGGTTGTCTGCAGATTGCGCCTCAGCACCTTGTAAACCATTACAAGGTACTATGTAAGTGTCACGACCGGGATTCGAACCCACACTCTGATGACCTTCAGAGCTGAGTTCACGACACCTACAATCAAAATCTAAGTGTAAAGTGAAGAAATGTTTGTTGAGACATAAGCTGAACTCCTTTTTTAACCCACAGTCTGTTTTAAATAGCAAAATGTTTCTGACAGTGCTTTTTTCAAATTCAAAAACCTTGACAAGGAAATTGTAGAAATATACAAAGCAGGTGAATCTAAATTCCTCTTTCAAAGCTTTCATTTTTTCCCCATTTTCGTGGACATCACGACAAATTCTGAGAGACTGTGACTGTTGTTTATAGAAAACAACATCCATGTTGTTTAAGGAAGTACACACACACTTAAACAAAGTGCTCTGCTGTTTGGTGTTTTTTTTTTAACACATGAACATAGTTGGACCTCCATCAACTTCTGTCTGTTATCAGTTGCTAATTTGTACTTGATTTTTTTTTTTTACTTCCTGGTTTCCATTCAACTATGCTTCGCTGAAAGTTGCTGTCAGTGTCATGCATCGGTATTCATATGTGATTCTGATCTAGACATTGCCCCCCAAAAGCCATTCATGACTACGCACAGTGTATGTGGGCGCATTCTAGCACACTACATTCCACATTGTGAAAACTCTGAACGATTCAGCCTTGTTCTATTTTAAATACACAATGAAGTGGTTCACCTTACATTGTAAAGTATTACGCAAATACAATGTGCAGACGTCGTGCGGTTGGTGCAAAACTTTTTCTTTCATTCAGAACAGGACTGATTCACAAGAAAATTATGACCAATGTTTGCCTTAATGCATAGTACTTAGCGTTTGATACAATATTTAGCCACAGTTAAGCCACATGCCTTTTTTCCCCTTTACTCTACCACACTTGTTTTGCATGTATCGTGAAAATGTATTTGTGTATCTTGGTCTCTTTCCATTAGGGGGGGATATTGTCATTTTGTTGATTGGTAAATTGTTATTTTGTTGGTACTGTGGAAAATAAATGAACCTTGAACCTTGAACCATGTACCATGTTATCCGTAGTTGTCATACTAAATGCATGTTTCCTGAGATATCTGCAAATGAACAATAACTAAAAGTAAACTAATGCAAGGTTGAATAAAGTCCTCATATTCTATGGGAAAGTGAAAAAAGGAAAGTAGACTAAGGCATTTAAAAAACCAAAACAAACACAAAGCAAATAAATGAGCTATACATGTAAATATAATTATACAGTTCCTGAAGTCTTCAGTTCATTTTGTTCAAGGTAGTTTTTTTTTCTCTGTGGTGTGATGTGAAAATGTACTCTGTACATACAGACAGTTTGCATCAATGATGGAAAGATTAATAGGTAAACTTGGAAGATCCTACATGTACAATGTACTTCATGTGATGAGAGCCTGCTAAACATTAGCAGGCCTTGAATTTGCCCTTAAAAACCTTCAATACAAATTCAAATTTTCCTCATTGGGTGCCCTTCATCATGGGGAAATTGCTGTGCCCTTTTGGACACAAAGTTCGAGGCCTGCATTAGAAATGCTAGCATTTTTTAAACTGTTTGTATTTTGTTTTTTATTACGGAAAAAGGAGTTTTGTTAAACTTAACAGAGTCCCCTGTTGTCATGCAGTGTACATTTTTTTTCTTCAAAATCATAAAACAAGTAAAACATTGGAAATAAATGGAAGCACTTTGTACCCTGTCACATTCTGTATGCTTACATTCGATGTTTGTTATGCCACGGTAATAGATTTTTATTGGTCGACAACCAATCGTGTATCAATGTGCTACAAAGAGACATGTACGTTTATATGGGAACATGGGTAATGTACCCCAAGGGGGGGTGCATAGTACCTTTATCGTGCCCACCGCATAGCCCCGGGTATGAGGTTTTTATTAAATGCTTGTATTAGGTAAATTGAATTTGTTCAACTAAATAACGAATGCAATTTCGACGATAAGTTAATAAAGAAATAAAATTCATTTCACTTTGTAATGTTTGTTTCCCCCAACTGCTATCTATTATTATAACAAAACAATTGTTACACGCTTTGTGATGGGGTGCATGGTTTTTGTGTAGGCTACCCTCAGGGGCGGATGGCACCCACGGCTTTACATCGGGTGCCATTTGCCCCCCTTGGGTGTACAAAACACCACTGGACCCCATCCCAGTTTGCAACAAGTGGGGGTATTGTACACTGTACATGTACCAGGCCTGGGAACTATACAGAGGACGTGGCCTCTGTTGTCCCTGGTCTTGGCCTTGGTGCCCCTTCAAAAGTTTCCAATAGACTTCAAGATTTTCCAATGGAAGCGCACCCTGGGCAAAGTGAAAATGGCCTCGCCCTTTCAAAGATAAAAATTCTAGACCTGTGTGCGTGTATACTTGTGAAAGTGAAACTGTCATTGTTACACAGAATAGTTTATTTCAAACAGTGATTTCTGTAACACTCGAGAATAATTTGCTTAAAAATGACATTGCACTGTTCCGTGAAGTAAATTTAGCTAATCATTGGTTAGATTGGAGTGAAGCCAATACCTGGGTACATTACAAGTTCCAATAAGGAAAACAAATGTAAAGGAAGTGCACAGTGCATATATGCAGTGCATACAAGTGGATTTGAAATGATCATAATACATTATAAGTGAAAGAACAGGGAGAGCCTCTGGCAACATTTTAAATGGGTCCAAATGGAACAAAAATATATTAAAAAGGGAGCATTTTGGATTCATGTTTCTTGTTTTTTCTATTGGAAAGCGGCGAATGGGACATGGCAAACTTCAATAGTCTGGGGAAGTTGGTGGAGGTTTAAAGACCACTGTACGAAGCAACAGATGGTGACATCTGTTTCTAGTGGTTAACAGCTGTGCCAGTTGATTGATGCACTGGTCAGGAGCTGTTCCCCTTCCCTTCCCATCTGTTCCATTGGAGAGGTTCCAATTGACTAATTTTAAAATGTTCGATGCAGAGTTGAGATCGAAGAGAGTTCCTTGTCGGGCCTTCCCCTTAATCTTTTTGTAAAGTAACCCAGTAACCCAGGACTAGTAAACTGTGTGAACTGTTATTTTGCATACGGTGTAGGAAGTTGCTGAAGCCGAGATTTGGGACTTTCACTTCATTTTGTTCCCCAGCAAACAATCAGTTGGGCAAAGTTCGTAATTTTTTACAATTAACTGGAAACGGAAAGTCTTTTTCGCAGGGTTTTCTATGTTATTTTGTTGAGTTGATTTTACTTTCATATTGTTTATCACTTAGTAATACATTCCCAACAACAACATGTCCATAAACTAAAAACTAAAATAATTAACAAAACAAAATCCCGCCCATGTCAAACTTTATATGGTTGGGGCCACAATGGTCCCAAAAGTATGAATATGCGCGAGACTTAGGCAAAAGAAACAAAAAACATGTTTAGCATCCTGCCTTTTTTTTTAAAGGAAGGAGGAGGGGCTCTTTTTAAAAAATTTTTTTAAATGGCCGCCCGACACCTTTTTCAAGACGTCCGGCTAGTTTTCAAGATGGTTGCCAGCTTTTTTCTGTGTGTTTTTCCTGTGTGCTAAAGTCTAAAAATACGATCTTATATCGTCAGAGATCGTTAAAATTTATCCTTTAAAAAAGGAGGGGGGCCCTAAAAAGGAAGGGGTGGGGATGCTAAACATGTTTTTTTTATTTATTTGGTCTTACGCAGTCTATTGAGACAATGGTCCTGACCAATGGTCACTCATCAGTGATAAGGTATTATAAAGGATTGGTAGAGCTGACAAAACAGTCGCAGACAAAGTTCATGTTTTGTGTGATTAACCATGAAATAACAAACCTGTGAAAATTTGAGCTCAATTGGTCATCGAGGTCACGAGAAAATAGCGAAAAGAGACCTTATGTGTTTTCTGTTTTTCAAACTTCGAGTTTATTATCGCGCGCGATAAAAACTATTGTTTTATTCATTTCTCAGAAACGATAGCATTTTAGGCAGAAATATTTTAAGGAACCCTTTCTACCATTACTTACTTTAAATCATGTAAGTTATGTGTGAATCTGTGAACATTTGTGTTTTTCGATCTCACCAATAGTGTACAGGGCCTTTAAATAACAAGCATTAAGGGAAAAAAGTTAACATAATGTAAAGACACCTCTCTCCACGATAAAGCCAAGCCTGTGCTGATCACCCCTGCTGTTACAGCTATGTTTCGTTTTTTAACCTAGAAATGTACATTTTACTTAAAAAAATATCGACCATGTTACCATTACACCTAATGACATCAGACGTTTACACATAAGAGCCACAGAGCCTGGACTTCCTGCATGCACGATTTGTACACAGCTTAATATTCCAAGTGAACATATACAGTACACATAATTGGAGGAACATTTACCTGAAGATAGACCCTTATTGACCATGTTGACACTGTAGTGTTACACCTCGCAGAGGTTTACCGTACGGCTTCAAAAACATCTCCACCAGGGCCCAATTTCATAGAGCTGCTTAAGCAGAAAATATTGCTTAACAATTGTCTGCTAAGCAGAAATGAGCAGGATACCAGTCACAAATTGTACATGTGGTATGGTAGTTTGGCTGGTAACCTAATTCTGGTAAGCAAAATTTTGTCGGGCTTAGCTACTTTTTGTGCTTAAGCAACTCTATGAAATTGGGCCCAGGGCCCTACTGTGGAATCACCTTAAGAATGGCCCTAAGAATCATGCACTTTTGTAGAAGGCGCTGTAAGTGCAGACTTGTGTTGCAAGCAGTGCCATGAAATTGGGCCCAGATGAAATGGCTAATGTTGTAGCTAAACGTTTCTCTGCACCAGAAAGAAGGCCGGAACTTTTCTCTTCAGTTTTTTTTTCATTTCGTAACTTGCTTAATACTTGGGACCGTAATCACCGCAAACCCATCAAAATCCAAATACATGGTTTTGTTTGATTATATCGGGACAGAGGAGTGAGGACTGCACTAGTAAACTGATCATGCTTTATATGGGGTCAAGCACACCACCATATTCAGAGCCTAACAGTTTGGCTGTTGAGATACTGTATGGCGTTGGATTTTGATAAGAGTGAGGAAGGATCCTGGTTAGCTCAAGAAGTTAAAGTGTGTATTAGTTGTTGGGGGAGGCAGGGGGGCTGAACATTTACACTGCTGGGCTTTTTCAGTTTCTGAGGTTACTGTCCCATGCTAAAACTACTGGACACCGCAGGCCAGCATTGTGTACATGTGTGTTACACAGCACAGAAATCAAGGTTACTTGAGACCCTTGTAAGAACACTTGAGCAATTAAGTGAGCACATTCCAGCCTGAAATATCATCTGCAAGAAGTAGTGGAAAAACATGAAGTTCTCCTCAGTCACTGGCTTGTCTTGATAACAAGCATTGACACCAGTTGCAAATTGAGAAGGTGAAGAAATGCAGGCCCCCTTTGTACATGTACATATGTATGTGTACCTCATACAACCATAGAGAAAAGACTTTTAACTGTGGTCAGTTCAACCATGGACAATAATGGAGGAAGGAATTCAACATGTAAACTGTTGCATTCAGTTATACTTTTTAAAAGGGATTGGAGATTGGTCTGTCATGTAATTAGGCGTTTTTGAGTGTCTGGTACAGTGATTTGATTGGTCACAAGTGAACGTGCAAATTGGGTTGCTAAGAAGAGTAAAGACGGTGTTGCTACGTCACATGGTTCGGAGCAAGCTTTTGTATATTAAATGTACGTAGCAACCTCCAGATGGGCAAAGCGTGGCACCATTGCGCCATACAGACTCATTCAGGATTGTGTTCGGGTAATACGGCTGTCTCTTACATAAGTTACTGTAGATGCAAAACCATGTCTTTCCCTGCCTCTGTGGACTCCAGTTCGAATCCAACCTCAGACCCGCAACCTTGCATGTGGATTGGGTTTTCAGTCCCTACATGACCGCGTGGGTTTTTCTGCCATTAGGGTTTTCCCTCCCACATCTAAAACTGAACATTTTTTTCTCGTTTCCTAAATCACCATCCTGTTATTGGCGCTTGAGCTGTTGGATCTGTAACGAAATTTGTAAACAGATAAATAAATAAATAAGACCTATCAAGGTCTCTCGTCGCAGGAGTTCAAATTAAAGCAGTGACTTGTGTTTAAGCATGGAGGGATAAGAGGAAGTCATTGTACCAGACATTGATCAAATCTAACGTGCAATGTGGCTTTTATTCAGAGGATTGAAACAAAAGATGAAACATTTTGTAATGACTTTCTGGATTCCTCTTTGATTGTATAATTGCAAAGCTTTTGTCATGTGTTCATGTGTTCTTCGATTTCTTTTTACGCACCGTGTACACTTTTACAAATGTCTCCATTTCTGCATGTGGGTACATAACATAAAATGTATGTTGGTGTTCATGTTAATTGTGCCATGCTTAGCTTGGGCCAAGTAAAAAAGTATACCTGGTGATTGCCTTGTTTTTTTTTCTCAAAAAGAGGAGGATGAAGGCCTTTTTATTTTTGTATTTATTTATAACTTTTTTCAAGGAGGAAAGAGGCAGACTAAAAATTTGCTGGGTTTGTAGAACTTGTAGAAGTTTAGAATATTGGTAAATTAAATCAATCGTTGAAAGAATTGTGCCAAGATGATGCAAAAAATTATGTACAAAATTATTCTTCTTGGACCCCCCCTCCCCCCCCCCCCCCGCAAAAAAAGGATGTGGCTTCAAAAATGGATGCTCGTTGGGACGTTCAACTGGATTTTTTTTTTCTTGGCCTTTTATACACTGTGTACTTTTACATTTTCTTCTCATGTACTTCAGTCATGTATCTGAATGGATCAGTTCTACCCCCTTTCATTGTGTGTGTTCACTCATGCACGTTTCGTTAGCTCCAAGTCTT
Organism: Pycnopodia helianthoides; assembly: GCA_032158295.1. Classification (NCBI taxonomy): domain Eukaryota; kingdom Metazoa; phylum Echinodermata; class Asteroidea; order Forcipulatida; family Asteriidae; genus Pycnopodia; species Pycnopodia helianthoides. The sequence goes on along the minus strand of CM063244.1, from coordinate 9,644,563 downwards.
TCAATCCTGGAGTGTGACATTGGCTCTCACCAAGCTCACTGGTGGCAGCTACATGTAAGGCATTTCCTATCCATTCTCAAACATACAGGGTTTGTTAAATTCCACAAGTTGCCTGCATTCACACTGTTGGAATTTTGTTTACTTTTCAATGTTCTGGGAGTGTTATTATTAACCCTAGCTGCAAAGTGTCAAGCAAAACACCTTCAGAAATTAAACAAAAAGGAACACGGAATCATTTAGAAGAATAATCCGTCGCATTCTGCACAAAATTGTTTTTCCGTCCATGTTATGCACATCACAGCAGAGAGCAATTTGGACAAGGAACTGTGGTCGACTATCGGTTGATGGTTGTGCTTGTTCACTAAAATTGTAGTTTGATCGCGGCTTGATCAAGGCAAGTGATAAGACTACAGACCTGGAATTACACAGAGACCACAGAGGCCATGGCCTCTGTTGCCCCTGTCTTGGCATTGGTGACCCTTCAAAAGTTTCGCATAGTCTTTGAGATTTTCCAATGGAAGTGCCCTATGCAAAATGAAATGGCCTTGCCCTCTCAAAGATGAAAATTCCAGGCCTGAGATTTTATTTTGTCATTAGAAGTATAAATTATTCTGATTTTCTTTTTCTCGCACCGTCGATGTAGCAAATGATTGTGCCATTTTGCACAAACTCCTGTACAGTACACCGTGGTTCCTGTGCACATTGTGACAGTAGGGAACCAAACAAGCCTAGGAGAACCAGCGGAGCAGCCACAGTCTGTAGGCTGGTTCCAAGTACATTTACATGTAGTTGACTAGAGATGAGACTAACCATAAGCTGTGTACAAATCGTTCATGCAGGAAGTCCAGGGGTCGATTTCACAAAACTCTTCCTAACTTAGGACTAGTCCTAGGCAATGCTAAGAGATAGGACTAGTCCTAAGTACTGGTCCTAACTTAGGACTAGTCCTATCTCTTAGCATTGCCTAGGACTAGTCCTAAGTTAGGAAGAGTTTTGTGAAATCGACCCCAGGCTCTGTGGCTCTTAATTGTAAACATCTGATGTCATTAGGTGTAATGGTAACATGGTCGATATTTTTTTACTGTGTGCAAGTAAAATGTACATTTCTAGGTTAAAAACCGAAACATAGCTGTAACAGCAGGGGTGATCAGCACAGGCTTGGCTTTATCGTGGAGAGAGGTGTCCTTACATTATGTTAACTTTTTTCCCTTAAATGCTTGTTATTTAAAGGCCTGTACACTATTGGTAAGATCGAAAAACACAAATGTTCACAGATTCACACATAACTTACATGATTTAAAGTAAGTAATGGTAAAAAGGGTCCCTTAAAATGTTTATGCCTAAAATGCTATCGTTTCTGAGAAATGAATAAAACAATAGTTTTTATCGCGCGCGACAATAAACTTGATGTTTGAAAAACTGAAAACACATAAGGTCTCTTTTCACTATTTTCTTGTGACCTCGATGACCAATTGAGCTCAAATTTTCACAGGTTTGCTATTTCATGTATAATGGTTAATCACACAAAACATGAAGTTTGTTCACAGATTCACACATAACTTACATGATTTAAAGTAAGTAATGGTAGAAAGGGTTCCTTAAAATATTTATGCCTAAAATGCTATCGTTTCTGAGAAACGAGTAAAACAGTAGTAATTATCGCGCGCGATAATTTAACAGAAAACACATAAGATCTCTTTTCACTATTTTCTCGTGACCTCGATTATGACCAATTCAGCTCAAACTTTCACAGGTTTGTTTGTTCATGCATATTAATCACACAAAATGTGGACACTGATGTTGAGCTGTTACCAAAAGTGTACAATACCTTTAAAGGTCCAGTCAAACACATGAAAAGGCTTTACTGTTTTTTGTTACTGTGCATTTTTCTGTGTAAAAAGAAAACTGATGCATAATGAGTAGTGTGTGTACAAAACAGAGAGTGACTCATTGAATTGACCATACGAAGGCATGTTCGCCCACAATCAGATCAGAGATTCACTTCCCCCAAGTTTCCGTCTAGTTGGATGGGTTGTCCTGTCCAGTCATGTACACTGCCAGAGGCTGCCCAACTCTCCCCGATTCTGCAGAAAGTTCCCTGAAAAATTAACCAGTCTTTGCATGTTCTGATGACAAATTTGAAAGTCTCCCTGATTCATGGAATTTTTAAAAATTATTTTGTTGCATGTAATTCTAAATATTATTTCTTTGATTGTTGTACAAAATCTCCCTGATTGCAAGATGGAAACAAGGTTTTAGCCAGGATTTGGTAAAAAGGGTGTCCAAATTTGCTGAAAATTAAAAAAACTGGGTGTCCAAATTGTTTTCTTAGAATGCATTTACATTTAAAACCGGGTGTCAAAATTTAAAACGGGGTGTCCGAAAGACACCCAGACACCCCTCTGGCTGACACTATGGATGGAAATGTTGGCCAGTCTACACTGCTGGGAGCAAACAACCCTTACCACACATGGCACTTCCACATTACTTCCACTGCCTGGTATTTACAACCCGGCTCACTCAATACGTTATTACAACATTGTACACAACATTGTGATAAGGTTGCAATTTGGTCCTTGGGATGACATCATTTTGACTTAATGTACATTGCAGGAACATCAGATCATGATTTTCAACCAATGCTGTACATTGGTTACATGTTGATATCTGTGCAATGTGTACGTAACGTTTTCACAATGGTATTATTACGAAGTAGTATTTTTAAGTTTTAAAAGACCACAACGTTGTGTATTAGCTATTTTTTGTCTCATTAAAACACAATAAATATGTTGGGACGAGCACACTGTCTGCACATTGTATTTTGGTTTGATTAAAACGTCATATATTTAAACTGTGGCAGCCATGTTGTCATGAGGATGTATTTTGGTACTTTTAACACGTAGTATTTGCGTTGTGGCAGTCACGTTGTCTACAGGTTGTATTTTGGTAGTATTAAAACGTAATATTTTACTTAGTTTCGGCTGTACGTTGTTCGTTGGTATTGTTGAAACGTAATGTTTAAGTTTTGATAATCACGTTGGCATCACGTTGTATTTTGGTTTTGTAAATATGTGGTAATCAAGTTGTGACAGCCACATTTTCTCTACGCTTTAACTACAAACGTATGTTGTGACCATCATAAGATGACGTACTATTTGTACATGCACATGCAGGGCCTTTTAGTGTTATCACAACGTGGCATCGTTGTTTTTACCATCATGTTGTGAAAATACATTTTAGTTCGATCAAAACAAACATATAGTAGTGTTTAGACCATCACATCGTAAACATTGTATTTTAGTCAAATGTTTTGGTGAATAATTCATGTTTAGACCATATGTTGAATAGTTCTGAAAACAGCTGGTTGGGCTGGTCTTTATTGTCATTCAGTATAATGTTTGACATCGCAAACAATGTTTGTTCTCATTCTAATTTTCTATATCGGCAGTCATTGATAAAATAGCCACTCGAGGAGCGTGCGCATCACCTGTAGGCATGTAACTATCAATCTGAAAAGTACTAATCATTAGTATATAGTATGGACTGGCAATGAGGTCACTAGAGCACGTCTATTTCCCCAAGGGACTGTGGGTGACCAGTAGAGGGAACCTACATGTATTTTCCGAGGCCACCATGCCATATCTTGCAGTTGAATATTTTCAAATGGCCGTTCAACTTGCTGGAAAATGTTACTTTTTAAAAATGGACCCTTGTTAATTGTCAAAAACAATCTCTTGCATAGAAGTGTCATGCACTTTGGAAAAATTGAAGGAAGTTCAAAAGGAATTCAGTCATGTTTGTTTGATTGTTCCTGCCTCTTAGTACTTTCGTGAGAGTTGAATACTCCATATATCCATATCACTTACGTAATTGAAACTTTTATAGTCTTGTACGGTTTGCCGTAAGACCGTGTACATGAAAATTAATCTTTCCATAGTATGACTATTATGAGTTGTGGTGGTTCTGAAAAGAACCGGTGGTGTGACAACTCAACTCAAAGTTTCGATCAGTATGATCTGATTGTCTTCAGGCGAAAGCTTCATTAACAGCTCTGTCTCTTCTCCTGAAGACAGTCGGAGCATACTGATTGAAATGTCAAGTTGGTACCTACCGGTTCTTTTCAGAACCACCACAGCTCGTAGAGAGCAGGACTGGAAATTTGGGTGGAAAATCCAAAAGACTGCAGGGCTTGTGGCTCAAATTGTTACTGGGCCAGACATTTTTGTGTAGGGCCTTGGACCAGAATCAAAATGAGAAAAACAAATTCTAGACAGTTTTTATTTGAACAAGCACTGAGACATGGTAAGAGAAAAAATTATCTCATTTATTGTCTCAGGTTGAATACTTATCAGACTCAAAGTCAACATTTGAACAAACAAAGAGTTTGTTTTTGTTCAAGATATTAAACAGTGAGGCATTATCATTCAATTGAAGAAAAAAAAACACATGACTGCTGGATTTGTCCAGTCAGGAGCTTATAGGCCTGACTCTAAAATCACCGGCCCTGTTCCTGCGGTGCAGTGTCAAACTCAAGCCCTTGAGAGATCATTTTCATGTACTTGGTAAACTTTGACAGTCTTTCTTGAAAAGGACTTGGACAAGTTTAGGGCTTCAATATGAAAGGAATGATGTTATTAATATTTACTTCTGAACCCGGAAAGTATAACTGGTGGTTTCCATTTTGACCCCAAGTCAGCTCAATTGAATGTAACTAATGGTGCGTAAATTTTATCATTGTTAAAATAATATCAATCAATCAATCAAACAATCGGCCAGGCATGTTTGTAGAGTGCCATCATTCTAGTTGCCTCTCCCGAGGGGCTTAGCAAAGTGGAGACAAACTTCAGACCAAAGAGTTCACAGAAGTTCATGTGAAGATGACAGTATGAACGCAGATTCGAAGAGACGAGTCTTTAAATAATAAATACAATCACTGTCAGGGCTAGAATTTGTGGGGAAAACCCTCAAGATCGCAGGGCTTGTAGCTCAAAATATTTACTGGGCCGGAATTTTGAGTACAAGACCAAAATTGAAGTGGGAAGAAAGAAATGCCTACAAGGGTTTATAATTGAACTGTTTGAATTTGAAAAAGCACCAAGAGAAGATTTATCTCATTTGTATACTATGGGTAAGAAGTCTTCAATAATCAACAGAATTGTATTTATCAGACTGAGAGTCAACATTTGAACCGCAAACACAAGACCGCCGGACTGGCCCGGTGCTAAAATCACTGGCCTTGGGCCAGCGGTCCAGTGTAAAATTTTAGCCCTGACTGTAGACTAACTACGGATTATGTTAGTAACTCTTAAAACCTCCCTGTGTTACAACATTTCAAAACTGTAATTAAAAATGTATGGAAGTGATCATGGAAAAAACCTTGCAAAAAGTGCTAAAAACCCTCCACAAAATTGTCAACTGATTTTTGTTTTTAAACTCCGGCTGCTGATTCATACTATCTGGGCTGGGAAATTTAAATGGTTTGTTTGAAGTTAAATTAATATACAACATTGTACAAGGTCAGATCTTGTGTCAATATTTAACAAGCAAATTCTCACTGCATCTGTTCATGTGCATAAAAGTCAAGGTGTCTTTTTACATACATGTACAATGGTATGTGCAGTTTATACACTGTCAGAAAATACACAGGAAGTTATTGTAGTACATACATTACATCCAATAAGCAGTAGGTACTGATGTATTACATGTACACTTGAAAATGAATGCAAATTTACAGTCAGTTTACACAGCAAACATGACAATTCAATTCGAGGAAAAATAACTTTAAATTCATGTTTGTTCATTATAACCACACAAGTAATAGGTTTCACCACTGGTTGGTAAAAAAATGCATTGAAAACAATGTGAATTGCTAGGTAAATAATATTTTGTTTTTAAGTGCAGAATTTAACATTTTTTTTTGAAAGTACTAAATTTAAATTTAAGTGGTCAAGCGCTCTAGAGTCAAGCTGTGGTGTTTCTGACCAGCAGAGTGTGGGTTGGAGTTCCTGTCTTGTCATTTGTGTCCCCAAGCAAGACACTTAACCATTATTGCTTCGTCCTTCCGATGGGACGTAAAGCCGTAGGTCCCGTGTGTCGTGTAATGCAGGTAAAAGAATCCAGTACACTTGTTATAAAGAGAAAGGGTTCGCCACGGTGTTTCTGGCTTGGTTGGCTGCATTGAGTTTGTGCCATAGCACAATGTAAACCGTTACAAGGTGCTACATGTACACATGTATGTGAAAGTATACATTGTGTAAAATGGGTCCTATTGGTAATTTCAAACATAGCTCTGCATACCTGTGGAAAAAAAATAACGAGTGCTCTGGTGTGAAAAGCGCTGTACAAGAACTACATATTATTATTATTTTTACAAAAAATAGTTAGTGGCCTGATGTTTCGACCCTAGCAGAGTCTTTCTCGAAGGCAAAAATGTTAGCCTTTGAGAAAGACTCTGCTAGGTCAAAATGTCAGGCCACTAATTATTTTTTGCATTTATACCATATACATGATGTAGGTCCTTTTGGTTGGTAAGCAGTTTGCAATCCGCTAATTCTATTTTTAAAGCAAGTCAATACTAAACTTTGTGATAAAGTGTCCAATTTCAACTCAGAGCTTCATACCTGTGGCTAGGTGGAATACACAGACGTTTTTTTCACAAAAGGTGAACCTCCTATAAAGGAAATGTTTACAGTACACTTAGACACCAAGTAGTGTACATATAATGCTTGTAAATTTATGGATTCATTTATTCACGCATGCCCTATCTTTACATGTAAAGATGCAAAGTATAAAAGCAGGAAGTGGCACTGACAGGGAACCAATATACTTGATGCCCTGTTGGCAAACGAATGCAGAACTAAAACTTGGAAAAAGAAAAATACCCCCAACATTACAGTGTTGTCATGAAGTTTAATTGCTGATGAACGGATATGGTGTAAAATGTCTAATGTGCAGATGTGGTCCGTTTTGTTTTCACGTGGTGGGAAAGTACATGTAACATAAACGCTTGGCCAGTGTCTTGAACATGTTGAACTTTAGTGATGATAGTCTGAAATTGCATTATGTAAAACGGAGAACATGCACTGCCTGAGTTGTATGCGACATGTTTTGTACATGTTTGTACAATGCGTGAACATTGTCATTGTGTACAATGTCATGATCAATAGGAATTTTTGCTTTTTGCAACACAGTACTGTTTATGTTCCGTCATACCATGGAGGTAGAATAAATGTAATTGGAGTCTATAGGTGCGTTCGATTAGCTTCCCCCCTGGATCGGCCCAGGTCTGACTCCAGTGCGCTCGAGTAGCTTTGACGTTATTGTGGTACACTTTGTAGCTCACCTAGGTCAGACCATAATAACCTGCTTGTGGAGCGGGTTATTTGGGGCTGGGACCAAGGTGCTTGATGTCACGCCAAAAAACTTTCTCGATTGCCGCCTTTTTTGTGTGCTATTCAGCGGTACACTTTCAGGAAGTTTGAGACACATTTTCAACCTTAAAACAGCAACTTTGTGAGCATTACATGTACATGTAACTATTTTTTTTATTCGTATATACACGTACTTTTTACAAGTGGGCTTGTGAAATAGTTAAACGTTGCAGTTTTACCATGAGACGACCTTTTTCGTGAATCCAGGAAAAGTTTTGGGCATAACGCACACAATGACAGTAATTCCGGTCGGCTGTCCCAAGATGCATTGGTGTGAATGCATGGGGAAGTTCGAGTTCAGTTAGCTCTTGTCGGGGGGGGGGGGGGGGAGGCTGACCCGGATGAGCACACACGGGAAAGCTAATTGAACGCACCCTATAAGAAGTTCAATGGCTGCAAACATAACTGCTTCATTTTTGATATAAACTGAGCATGCCAGTTCCTACCTATGCACTATGTTAACTGAAACTGGAAAGCCTGTCACATTTCGAGCTTTAAGAAAATAAATGGCAGCAACTAAACAAGTTATTTTCAATAAAAACAAAAAAATGTGCATGCCCTTATTTCCTGATCAATCATTTGAACTAGGAAGTCTTTTACTTTTACATTCTGACTTATGTATTATTGCAAATGTTTATGTACACGTGTAGTTCCTTGAAATTCTTCCAGTGGTGGTGGTTGTATTTTGATAACGGTTTTTAATACTTGAAAATCAAATGTGAAAGTTCTGTATTCCCTCGTCCAAGTTTGAAAGTGCAAACTGTGCAGTGGTTATCAAAGCAAGCCCAAACGAGTTCATGTACAATCATCCATTATGCCACAAGTATTCTATGAAAATTGTAGCTCCTCTTTCATGAAACATATGAATCCTTCTGACACAGGCCTTTGATATGTCAGGCTTTTCACAATTCTTTTGACTTAAAGTTGCACGGCCCAATTTTTCACAAAAAAAAAACTTTTCAAAAGAGCTTTTTTGCTTTATCAATTTATAATATTGTTTGCATTTTCTTGTCTTTTTTTCTCACCAGCCATTTGGACGTATCGGAAGTCTAACAAAGTTGACCTATCCCTAAAGATCGGTGATGTCGTGTACCTCTCGGAATCCATTGACGGTGAGTGAGTCGCAGTTGAGGGACATTTTTATTCACTTCCTGTAAACAAGCAATTTATCCTTTGTGGATTAGGGGGAAAGTTAAGAAGTATATCAAAAATTTCAGGTGAAGAAACCACATAACCGCAGTACTCAACGAACTGCACTGGCTCCCCCGTTCAGCAAGGAATCAAACGCAAAATCCTCCTGATCATCTGGAAAAATCCATCTACTCCCAGGCTCCATCTTGCCTCTCCCGTCTCTTACCACCATGACAGTAGACTAAGATCAGTTTGTGATCCACTCTCCTTGACTGCCCCTACCTGCTCCAAGGGAGTTGGCCATGTTGCGGAACAATCTTCCCTGCAACATCCACTCTTCTGTCTCAGCTGCTACATTTACATTTAAGAAATTGCTTGAAACTGAACTGTATGGATTCTTACTTTATGTTCTGTCTTAATAGCGTCTCAATCTAGTTTTGCGCTAAATGAGAACCTATAGATGGATTGCAATACGTGTCATTGACCACCATCTTTGATGAATTGTGCCCGCGTGAAGAGCTTTCATTGGCTGAGAGTAGCGCGTGCACTCGTGCACTTTTCCAACGTTTTACATCAAAGATGGCGGTCAATGACGCGTATTGCAATCCATCTATTATTATTATTAGTTTTAGCGTTCTCCCCAGGACTTTTTTTAAACTGGAAGCATTCTGGACTGAAATTTTCGAAGTTTGGCCAAAGGCCGCTGAATTGGAACAAGGTCCTTTAAAGGTGTTTATACTTTATTTTAAAAATGCCACTTTGCAGTCTGGGGCATTCTAAACAGTTTTATGAAGTACCTCCCCCCCCCCCCCAAAAAAAGAAAGAAGAATAAATATAAAACTAAGAAAATTTGTTTGCGTATTGGCCGCAATTCATACGTATCGGCATGCAACTTGCGCATAATGGGCCCGATATGACAAGCTTGTGCATTGGGAGAACCCTGATAATTATGACAAAATGTGCAATTTTTCATTTGTTGAAGTCTGCATGTGTGAACATACACACACCCCTGTGTGCTGCCCTCGCTCACTGGGGTTGCGCATGCTTCTATTGGTGTTTGTTGAATAATTAACAGAGCTTTATAAACACTCAAATTTAACACTTTTTTTCTTTTTTATCTGTGTACAGGATGGTACAGAGGCCATGTCCCGCCAAACAAGACAGTTACAGTAAGTTACTGCATGTGATCTGCATTAGTTTTGTTCAAGTTAGTCTGACTTGGAGGAATCATATAGAAAATGGCCCATTGACAACAAACTGTCTTTACATTCAGGCTAAATCGTGTCTATCCTTTTTGGTTCAAAAAGATAAAGACACTGGACACCTTTGGTAATTGTCAAAGACCAGTCTTCTCACTTGGTGTATCTCAACATACGCACAAAATAACAAACCTGTGAAAATTTGAACTCAATTGGTCGTCGAAGTTGCGAGATAATAGTTGAAGAAAAAACACCCTTGTCACACAAAGGTGTGTGCCTTCAGATGCTTGATTGCTTGATTTCGAGACCTCACGCGTGAGGTCTCAAAATCAATTCAAATATTTTGCTGAGAAATTACTTCTTTCTCAAAGACTACGTTACTTCAGAGGGAGCCGTTTCTCACAAAGTTTTATACTATCAACAGCTCTCCATTGCTCGTTACCAAGTAAGTTTTTATGCTAATAATTATTTTTTAGTAATTACCAATAGTGTCCAGTGCCTTTAAGACGGTTGATGAATTTAGAGTCTTGTGTGAGGGTAAACAAATTGAATCAGCTACGTCTGTGAAATACCTAAGGGTTTCATTTGATCAATATATATCGGGGGGAATTAATTGCCAACTTCATTATCAAGAAAACTGGGGATAGGTTAAAATTCCTGTAGAGACAGCAGGCCTCGAATTAAACGGAGGAGCCATGGCCTCCGTTGCCCCCGGTCTTGGCCTTGGTGCCCCTTCAAAAGTTTCCCATTTGACTTTAAGGTTTTGCAATGGAAAGTGCCCTTTGCAAAATGAAAGAGGTCTTGCCCTCTCCAAGATGAAATTCCAGATCCGGGACAGGCTTATTTTCTGAGCACAAAATCTTGTAAAACACCATGTTGGGCATCGATCCAGTGTTGCCATGCCGCTCTTGGTTCTCTGCACGCTCAGTCCATCTCAAAAACAAACTTCAAATCGTGCAAAATTTAAATGTTAAAGATTTATTCTGGTCGAAGACTCTGGGGCCCACATACATAAGTTGAAAAAGAACCCAACAATGTGGGCGTCTTTAATGTTAAAGGACAGAGGTCTCTCAACTAAAATTAAATCATGCCTTCAGAGTAACTTGCAATGTCACACCCAATTATCTTTGTGGCAGTTTTTTTATCAAAGTGTCTGATTATCACCTGCACAATACTAGGAACAGTGATCTGAACTTTATAGTTCCAGTTTTATCCAGTTTAATCAACAGAACTTGTTTTGCTACAGGCTTATGAGAACGGAACAATTCACCCACTAATACTAATAGTTTAACTAGCCTGCCTCAATAAAAAAAAAGTTCAAGGAACACGTTGCCTTCGGGTTGGGCACTGTTGGGCACTTTTGAGCTATAAAAAGCGTTTGATGTATAATGAGCACGGTCAGAAAGATGTTTAAAAAGTAGAATATAATGATCCACACAAACGTGCCTTAGAAATGCTTCGCTTTTGATAACTTTCGCGAAACAAAACGCTCCGCCATTTATGAGAGTCAAGATTTTGACTCCCATAAATGGCGGACAAATTCTATTAGTCTTATTTCCAGTCGCAGCTGTTGAACTACGACTGAGCAATTATTTTATTAAAAATGTTACGATTACCATCTGTTTATTGTATTCCAATAAATATCCAGTTAATAAATGAATGAAAAAAGAAAGAAAAAACATACGTTAAATAATTGAGTAGCAAGTCCCCACGTCTCGGTCCGTCCGGGCATCCAGGGACGTACCAGCAGCAGCAAAACCCTGCGGCCATACCACCCATAGACCTCCCCCTGCATGCTGCAGTACAGTAGACGACGCGAAGACAGGGTTCTCGTACAATGTATGATTTTAGCGGTGCCAACCTAGTAACACCGATGCTTTGTGTGGTGTAAGAAGGTCTGGTACCCGTTACTGTTATTTTATCGACGATCGTATTGACGGCTTGAAAAACGTATACATTTCGTGGGACATGTTTCGGGGGTCAGAGGTCAATGTTTGTTTTTTTTAATTACCATTCACTAATTATAACACATTAAAGGTGTTTTATTGCAAGAACAACTCTTAATAAGTATAAGGAACACCTCCAAACAGTAAAATTTCATGAGATTTGAAGGCAACGTGTTCCTTTAAACGCCATCTTGCTGCAAAAGCCAGATCTAAGGAAGCATAGGTTTATAGTTTGCTTTTAATTTAACATTTTTTTCAATTAATTAATTAACTAAGTTTTAAACTCTTGTTTGGTATTTTATCTTTGTACATATTTACATCCATCCATTCTGAACTCTCACAGTCTGTTTTAAGTATTTTTTAAATGTTTGTTCTTGTTTTTGAGCTGTTTGTTTGTAGGGACCCCAATGCAAATAAGTCTTAGTTATCGGCTTTTGTGGGCCATCCTTGGGTAATTCTGTGCAACTTATAATTCTTGTTTTCTACTCTCGTTTATTGATTTTCCCCCTCCTTTTCTCCTCCTGGTACTGGGATGATTTTTGCCATGTTCTTGCTGTTTTTTGGTCAGAATAAATTCAGTTCAAGTAAATATATTTAGGATGTGTGGTGTTTAGCTGTGAATAAGTACAAAACACAATTTACTAGCCCGGTAGGCTGTTTGCAAGGTACTTTAACATATTTCCTTTGTCCTTCGAATGGGACATTAAGCCACATAGGTCCTGTGTACTAGAATTGGTAGTGCATGTCAAAGAACCCAGAACACTTATCGTGGAAGAGTAGGGGTTAACCCCTAGGTTTCTGGTTCACATAGCAATTGCACCCTTATTTATAGATTTCCTCGGGCTTGTGAGCTGCAGTGATTAAGTTCACTTAAGAGGCATCCTTGGTTTCATTACCAGAAATATATAACAATAGCAATAATAGGCCGCCGAGCATCTTCTTACCACTCATAGAATGCTCATGTTACCATTCCAAATACATGTAACCCAGTCCAAAATCCGCCTCGCTGAGAGAGTGGATGCTCTATCATGATGCCATGATAATCATGATAGAGCACATGATAGTACCATGAGCTTTTTATAAGCAAGGTGGTAATGCTTGACTTAAAGACACTGGACACCTTTGGTAATTGTCAAAGACCAGTCTTCTCACTTGGTGTATCTCAACATAATGCACAAAATAACAAACCTGTGAAAATTTGAACTCAATTGGTCGTCGAAGTTGCGAAATAATAATGGAAGAAAAAACACCCTTGCCACACAAAGTATATTTTACTGAGAAATTACTTCTTTCTCAAAAACTATGTTACTTCAGAGGGAGCCGTTTCTCACAATGTTTTATACCATCAACAGCTCTCCATTGCTCGTTACCAAGTAAGTTTTTATGCTAACAATCATTTTGAGTAATTACCAATAGTGTCCAGTGCCTTGAAGTGGTGGTGGTTAGGCGAATTGACTGGGCTGTTTTAAAAAGGGGTTTGAAGTGCAAGGCCTCGGAGGCCCCCTGCAGCTGTAGGACAAAAGGAGGGAGACGAGGGGGTGGTCTTATTTTCTCAGCCTTTTCCTCTGTCTTTTACAGAGAACTCAGGCCTGGCATTACAGGGAGGCAATGAAGGCCTGCCCTGGTCTTGGCCTAGGTGCCCCTTCAAAAGTTCCTCATAGACTTTAAGATTTTCCAATGGAAGTGCCCTTTGCAAAATGAAAATCGCCTTGTCCTCTTAAAGATGTTCCCGACTTGATACCTCCATCTATGTATAGAAAGGTTGGCCATATTTTTTTGACAATCTCCACAGAATTCTTTAAAATACAACAAGTGGACAAATACAAGGAAATTACATAGGCCTATTGCATCTTTGCTATTGATACATGACTTGGTTCTGCTTTTTGCCCATGTAGCATTCATGTGGGTTGGCCTTGTTAGAAGCTATTTAAAAAACAAGAAGGTCGGCACCCCCGTAGGTCGCGGTCACTAAACCACCTGCGGAATCAAAACTGTTCTCCATAATCGGTTAACAATAAAGGTCGTTTGACGTACACCCCCAGTAATTGAGGCCTGTGGTAGTAGTGCACAGAGTTAGGAAATCCTGCAGTCATGCAAAATCTCACCGCAGGTCCTTGCGCTGCTACGACGACTGCTGAGTCAATGCCACTCTGGGCATGACATCATCGAGCTATTTTTAGACATCCAAAGCATGAATCAGGCCTCCTCTGTTGACTTGGGATATCCTAGGAAATCAGATTGATCTGGGAAGACAATGAAATGCACCTAACTTTTATTTTGTGAAGGCTAATGTATGTTGGTCATGGGAAAATGGTTGTTGGACCCCTGCCAAGTTTGTTTTGGGGAGGCGTATCAAGCTGAAGGGCCCCCCCCCTCAAAAAAAACCCCCAAAACCAAATAATAATAATATACATGTAATAATAAAATGAAATAAATAACTGAAAAATATAATATTAATAAAATGAAATATAATAAAATTAAACGAAAGTAACGTAAAATAAAATGTTTAAAATAATATCAAATAAAAAATAAAAATTAAAACAAAAACAAACAATAAAAAATAAATGAGTAAAATAAAAAAAACAACGTTGATAGTACCAGGCAAAAAATAAATCAAAATAAATGTGAGCAAAACAATTTACAAAATTAAATCAAACGCATAATTGTAACAAATAACGTAAATAAAACTCAGTAGGAGGCGGGAAGTAAATCTCAGCATATGGTCTGTACACGTAGTAAAAGAATAATGCTAGGTTTCCCTTGTAAACAATCTCTATTTATGTGTTATGCTAGGTGTGATGCGGCGTGTACACATGCATATTGGGTTCCTGTGCATGTTTATGTATGATACACATCAAGTGTATCAGGAAATTCCTTGTTTCAGCCGTGAACTGTGTTGAAGTTGCATCGCCTGATTTTGCTCACCGAGAGAGTGACATGTTTGGATGTTGTTGTCTGCCAACGAAGCTTGACGGGTGATGCTGGTTCAAAACCGGAAAAAACATGAACGACTTTCCATGTCCATGTGTGCCAAACACAATGCACGAAATGAGTGTAACGTGCTTAATGTATACGTACACGATTGCTTGTAACATACTGCACATTTATTGTCTGGTGGACAATAAATTGTTTGTATCTTGTAAGGTTTAGAGCAGATTTTTTCCGGTCGTTGTCGATGGAAGTTTTTCTAACTTCAATGAATTTTTTAACCTTTAATTTGCCCACAAAACCAGGCGATTGTATCTTTAAGCAGTAGTCATACTTGTACTTGGTCAGATAATTAAGTTAGCTCATTAACCGATCGCTGACATTGACAAAGTATTATTTGACTTGGGTAGGAAATGTCTACTCCAAACGTGTAATGTGAACAAATACAGATTCATACTATGAACATGTATTGACCCAATTCACCTGGGCCCAATTTCATGGCTCTGCTTACCGCCAAATTCTGCGCTTGCGGTTAGCATTCTTCGCTTACAGGGCAAGGGCAACATTTTTGTGCTAGCTGTGTAAGCGATGAATGCCTAGTTTTGTGGAGTGGGCACGTACACAAGCAAAAAATTCCTGCTAAGTTTTGAAATATGCTTGACGTAAGCGCGGAATTTCCTGCTTCCGTAAGCGCTGATTCTTTGCTTACGGTAAGCAGAGCCACGAAATTCAACCCTGATGTCATCACTCATAAGCAGAGCCACGAAATTCAACCCTGATGTCATCACTCATAAGCAGAGCCACGAAATTCAACCCTGATGTCATCACTCACCGAAGAGTCAGATTCCCAGTGTGTTTACTGAGCAGCGTGCATTTTACTGAGCGACGCGTGCGCAGTTTGGTGGCTTGGCAGTTTGGCGTTGTGGCTGAGCGGTCTAGCGCACCTGACTCAAGCTCTAGTGTTTCTGATTAGCAGAGTGCGGGTTTGGGTCCCTGTTCTTGACTCTCATGTCTTTTATAAGCAAGGCACTTAACCATTAATGCTTCTTCCTTCGGGTGGGACGTAAAGCTGTAGGTCCCGTGTGTTCTGTAAAGAGCCTAATTACCCTTCGCTCAGAGAAGGGGGTTGCCCCGGTTTTTCTGGCAGTGGCTGCCGAGTGTGCCGCAACACCTTGTAAACCCTTATAAGGTGCTCAAAATTCATAAAACATGTCACAAAAATTGTTTGTCTTTGTTCAAGCACCTTGATATGTGCACTAAGTCCCCAATATTATTATCATTAGATGCAAACCTCTCCCAAAACAGCAGACCGTGGACAGACGGTAGCTACGTGTGACGTCGCTGCAAGGGGGGTCTATAGAAAAGACTCTGCTTGTGTGAAAAGCATTTTGAGACCATTGGCCGTAAGACCGTTTCCACCATCGATGTCATTTTAATATCTTTTGACTAGATTGACATTATCTGTAAGGGTCTCGTTTGGCATCATGGGTATAAATTTTCTACTACATGATATTCCCTGGAAATTTCTCACCCTACGTTTTAAAAAACTAATTTTGTGTGTGTTGGAATTTTTTTGTTTAGCCTACAGTAAAAAAGCTATTCGCCCCATTCTCTCCAGGTGTGTTATTTCCCAACTCACTTTTGCCTTCCAAATGAAAAAACAACAAACCCAAAACAAAAGCGTAGATAACTTGACAGTATCCCTGAACAACAAAATGAAAATATATTGATGGATTTCTACTCCATGAGGGAAACTGAAGCCAGATTTCTGTTGTGTGTTTTTGGCTAGTGTGCATGTATGGCAATGAAATCAGTTTTAAAGTTTTTTTTTTAAGGAAGTATTTGTTGTCAACGATTTGATTACCAAATGGAGAACAAATCATTTCCCTATTCTGTCATCTATGTAACTTTACATGCTATGGAAAAAATTAAGGATATGGTATAAAAAAACATTGTCTTCAAAAGTTGTCAAGTTAAGGTATTTTTGGAATATATATTAAAGTGACCAACATTTTTTCAATTTGTATATCATTGACAAAATGAAGACAAAATTAAGACAATCTTAGCAGGGCC
Source organism: Pycnopodia helianthoides (assembly GCA_032158295.1). Taxonomy (NCBI): domain Eukaryota; kingdom Metazoa; phylum Echinodermata; class Asteroidea; order Forcipulatida; family Asteriidae; genus Pycnopodia; species Pycnopodia helianthoides. The sequence goes on along the minus strand of CM063244.1, from coordinate 9,627,856 downwards.
TTTCTCAAATGTCTTATTTCCCTTCTTGCTAATATAATGATAAATCTGTGGATTATTTTTGTAGGGGATCTTCCCATCTTCCCATGTACATCGCAAGGAGCAATCCAGCAACCAGGGTAAGTTGTAATTCATACAAATATTTGTTGTCATGATACTTTTAACTTGGCCTTAAACCTGATCCTCACAGGGGAGTAACAAGAGTAAGATGTCTTCGCCTTGGGCCCCACATGTGTCTGCCTTGGTGCACCTTGTCTCTGCCTTGGTGCACCTTGTCTCTGCCTGGTGCTCCTTGTTGCTGCCTTTGTGCCCCATGTCTTTGCCTTGGGTGCCCCTTGTCTTTGCCTTGGTGCCCCTTGTCTCTGCCTTGGTGCCCCTTGTCTTTGCCTTGGTGCCCCATGTCTCTGCCTTTGGCCCCATGTCTTTGCCTTGGTGCCCCATGTCTCTGCCTTAGGCCCTATGTCTCTGCCTTAGGCCCCATGTCTCTGCCTTGGTGCCCCTTGTCTCTTGCCTTGGTGCCCCATGTCTCTGCTTGGGCCCCTGTCTCTGCCCCTTGTGCCCCATGTCTCTGCCTTGGTGCCCCATGTCTCTGCCTTGGGCCCCATGTCTCTGCCTTGGGCCCCATGTCTTCTGCCTTGGGTCCCCATGTCTTGCCTGGTGCCCCTGTCTTTGCCTTGGTACCCCATGTCTTCGCCTTGGTGCCCCTTGTCTTTGCCTTGGTACCCCATGTCTTCGCCTTGGTGCACCCTGTCTCTCCCTTGGTGCTCATTGTTTCTGCCTCAATGTCTTTTTCTTTTGCCTTGGTGCCTCTTGCCTCTGTCTTGGTGCCCCTTGTCTCAGCCTTGCTGCCCGTCTTTGGTGCCTCTTGGAAAATGTTGAAAAGCAAGTATTTTAAAACTTTCTTTCTCAGTACAAGAACTTGAACCTTAACCTCATGGAGATAGGAGGTCTCTGTCTTGGTGCCCCTTGAAGCGCTGACCTTTCATCTGGAGGAGGCATCAGAGTCAAATGCTTTATGCCCTGATCACAGCCTCGGTACCCCTTAACCTCTTGCTGTCTGACCATTCAATACCATTCAAGTGGTTTTGAATGATAGATAAACTATGCCAGCCTGAAATATGATACCATGAGGGAATGCATGCACACAGTACACAGTTAGTTCTGTGCACAGTTGTGCCACCGTACACAACCTTGGCTGTCGAATGGTTTCAAATGGTTGGTCAACTCACTGGAAAATGTTGCCAAGAGTCACTGACAGTAGGAGGGTTAAAAACCTAGTATTTAAAGAATGAACATTTTCAATGAAACTTGTACATGTATGTATTTCCACATTGTATTACAAAATGTGTAACTTTTCCCACATTTCGACCCTTGGTATAAACCATTATGATGGAATGAATGAAAAGCACTTTGCAGTTCTGACATCTCAATGTTTCAAACGTTACAGGGAGAGTCTCGTAGCCACAGACAGTCTCATCGACGAGCTTGACGGCGTCTTGAAGGAATGGCACGCTGTCCTGACTGATCGGTTCAGAGTAAGAGAACAGTTGGACTAGTTCAGTGAGGGGGTAACATAGTGGGTGGGGAGTGTGGGGTGTGGGGAGGGGCTGTTGCAATAAGAAACAATTTCAGGTACATGTAAGTGAGGGAGGCTCGGTTGCTTAGAACAAAGAAAAAAAGGGGACCACTTTGCATCTGTCACTTTACCAGTTTCTCCTGCAGTTTAATTTTTGTATAGTATCTGAAACCACCATCAAAATTGTTCCAACTTATCAATGGACATGTAGACTTATTCTGAAAATAGTTTGAGTTGAGTCCTTTGTAGGGTTTTAATGATCTTTTAAAATCGCCATTAAATTCCCAACAATAATGGATGGAAATTTTGTTTACCTAGTGTTATCGTCTATTATCTGATTAAAATTTGAGGGTAATAAACAAAATAATAACAATAAACAATTTGGTCAAACCATTTGGTAAAATATTTCGGTTAAGTATAGTAGTTGATCAGGAAGTGCTAATTTATTTATGGCGTTTGGCAGCTTTTTGAACAGTCCATAGGGTTACAGGAAACATAATTTTCTTTTGCTTGGCCTTCTGAAACAAATTTTTATTCTCTTGTCTTCGCTCTCAGACAAATGAGATGACGTGGTTCAGCGAGCTGCGTAAGGTCATGCTGGAGCTGATTGACCTGAGGCGGCAGCTCCTCTCCGGTCAGCTGACCCAGGAGCCGGCCAGAGAGGTCAAGATTCAGATTACCAATCGCATCGACTGGGGCAACCAGCGGATGGGGCTGGACCTGGTACCCAGCGTGGACGGGAAGATCATCGACACGAACACGTGTAGCATAGTTGATTTACATCAAGTGGTGAGTGTCAATGCTGTCAAGGTGTAAAGGGTGTTTAGATATCAATTTCATGTGCACGAAGTGTGAAATACAACTTCATGTTTAAAACTACTGTTGTGTCTCGAACTGCAAAAGAAATTCAACATTTTGATGCTGCAGTGCTCCCTTAGTTTGTAACATCTTTAAAAATCCCAGTCTGTTTGCAAGATTTTAAAAATGAGTCGTCGTGTCGGTGCAACAAGGTCGTAACTCCATTGTTCGACGAAGTCTTATCTCGCGCGAAAGCGCTCTGAGCAACGACATATCTCGGGGTCCTTTGACTTTGTGTGAACATCCTGTTATTTTAAACGTTGTTCCAAATTTTTAACATTTCTACAAAGTCGTATCTCGTGCCAGAGCGCTTCGAGCAACAACGTCCGGTTATTTTTAATGGGATACAAACTTTTATCATTCTTAAACTTGCATTTCACCTAAACTCTATTTCTGGAGATATGAACTTGTTGCACCGACATGGTGCAGGTAACTTTGATAGGATCTGTTTCATCAGACAACAAACCATGATTTGCTTTCTCTCTCCCCTATCCAATACAGCATCTTCAGAGTGTCGAGCAGACTGCCAAGGTATCACAGGTAAGTTTATAAGGACTTGATCCGGAGACTAGTCCCCCGAAACCAAGATATCAAAGGTATGCCCAAGGTAGTTTCCACCCCCCGCCCAAAACCCTGATAAGAAAGAAGAAAGACAAAACTCAAAATGTTCAGAACAAGTTTGCTCCACGGTCTTTGTTGTTATAATCTCAGCGAATTTGATTTGAGTTTGAGAGGTATTGTGTTTCAATAGCTTTGTGTAGAATAGTTTCCAGTCGCCGTCTATACTTCAGACAAAACTTCTCGTTATTGTTCGGCAAACATGAATCCTTGATCGGTTCCAAATCAAATATCGCTTGCATATTCTGCGTTAATTCATGAAGCATCGAACGCCACCAACGTGCTCTCATTGTTTTTTGCGACATGATTTGGTGGCATTCAAGCTCTCAAGACTCCCAGTAAAAAATTTGTTTGTTTTTTTGTAATCTCTCGACGAAACTTTGTTTTAGTTTGTTTCGCTTTAGTATTACCAAAAGGAGGGAGAAAATTTTGGTTTCATTCTTTTTTTGTATTTTGTTTTACTATAACCATTCCCCACCCTTCAAAATCAAACTGCTCGTTTTGTTTTTTAAAAATTCGGTTGGGTTGAGGGCGGCACTTGTAAACTGTTTATGCTTCACAGCACGTGGGATCGGGCATACCAACAGTTTTGGTGTTGAATGACATGTGCCATAAAAATATGGTGACATTTTTGTTGGAGTGAGGAAGGACCCTAGTGAAACCACTCAAGGGAGTCTAGGTTCCTCTCTACAGACTCGATCATGTTTGCTCAGGGATAACCTCGCTGTCCCGCAGTGTGGGACTGGCCAATCATAGGTCTGTAGCCAGCCTCTGTCTTTTCTACAGCTGTTCTCATGGTAAATGGGCCACCAGTGTGTCCGACCTGGTACTTTATATCGGGGTGTTTGAGCGTGAAACCAGGCTTTCTGCTGGTTCTCACCCAGTTACTCTGGCTTTGCTGAGATGCAGAACAAAAAGCCATTCCAACAGCTTTATTCCATGTACTGCATCTCTTTGGAACTCCTTGCCTGGTGCTTGTTTCCCTCCATCCTACAATCTAGACTGTTTTTTTAAGAGGAATATCAATCCTTATCTTCAGCTTAAAAGTTTTCTTCTTGTAAACTCTTACCAAGAGTGGCTTTAGGCCTTGTTTGGGCGACTTTCCCCCCCCAGCCCCCTTCCCCAGCCCCCTTCCCCAGCCCCCTCCCAGCCCCTGCCCAAGCCCCAGCCCCATCCGAAGCCCCACCCGAAGCCCCACCCCAAGCCTCACCCCAAGCCTCACCCCCAGCCCAGCCCAGCCCAGCCCAGCCCAGCCCAGCCCAGCCCAGCCCAGCCCAGCCCAGCCCAGCCCAGCACAGCCCACCCAACCCCACCCCACCCCACCCCATCCCACCCTACCCAACTTCTGAACTCCACCCCACCCAACTTCCCCACTCCTTTTGGCCTGCTTCGTTTTCCATGATGTCAATGCTTGTGTGTGTGTGTCAATTGCCCAGATATTTATGGATGCAGGATGGCTCTTGGCTGTCAAAAGTGCGGGCATCGATATCGCACCGCCCTCACAGGTCTGTCAGTATGTTCAATATCGACTGCCGCTGTTTCACTAGTAATGCTTGACTATAATCTCATAAACTGCTGTCACTTTATCCTGTTGGTGAATCATTACTTCACGTGTGCGCGCATCTGCTGCATGTGTGCACGATTTTCGTTACTTCCGTGTGCGCGCATCAATTTTCGTTACTTTCGTGTGCGCGCATCTGCTGCGCGTGTGCACGGTTTTCATTACTTCCGGCTCCAAAGCTGGCATGCAGTTGTGTGAAATTCTACGTAAAATCAACCATGCATTTCAAAGGTATTTCTTATGACAGAAGGGGACCGTACTGTGACAAGACCTTGAGTCTTTCCATGACATAATGTGAAAGGCTAGTCCAAAAAAGTGTTATCTTCATACACAATAAAAAACAAGAGCTGGTTTGTGGGAAGGGGGCAGGGCTATCAGTGGGATTGCATGTGCGTTACGCTTGCCAACAGGATAAGGTGTCTTTCAGCCTCCATCTTACAAAACCATTTAATGCCCAAGCTTTTCTGTTTGTTTGTCTAATCCCCTTTACGATTGGTATCCATGGAAATAACCTAAGGACAAGTTGTTTCATCTGAAAGCTTACTCGATGCAAAAATGAAACCAATTCTAATTGTACCGAGAAAACTTCCCGCCGGAAATACCTTGTGCGAACAAAATTGTGCGAAGAGATTTTTAAAAGCTTTGCATGGTGTTAAATAATAGACCTTTACCATGGTGTGGCCAACTTGATTTTTTCTCCAATCCAATCTACATTTTTATGATAGTAACGAGCAAAGTTGCTTTCTTTACTAATGCTGTTCTTTGAGTTGCACTGATCGTTTTGTTGCTGAAAGACACCAACAGACTTTGCTTTATTTCTCTGCACGTATTTTGACAGACTTTTTCGCGTATGCCATGCACAATCCAGGAAACACTTGTATGCAAATTGCTTGTACATGTCTCTGGGTAGCATGAGATAAGGACAGGTCCTGACTGTAACTCACTTGCATCTTTTAAATAACTTTTACTGACTGTTGACAGATTATTTTTCTTTTTTTTTTGTCAAATGAAAGTTTATAATTTCCTTGTCTTAAAAAAATGTTTTATTTATTATTACTATTATTAATATATATATATATATATATTTTTATTGATTTTTATTGATTTATTTATTTATTTATTTATTTATTTATTTTTTTTGGGGGGGGTAATTTTGTGGCTAAAATCTGGCAATACATCTTTAATCTTTACAGGAACATTTAAAAAACAATCATGCCTCTTCATTTAGAGTCAAAATTTAAAGCATGCTGTATGGCATGTATAAAAAAAAAGTAATAATATTCCATGTGAATTGAAGTTTTATATTGAGGCTGTTATTAAGTACACAAACCCTCTTAAACATGTTAAAAGGAGCGCTTCAGAAAGCTAACCTTTGACAATTTCATCAAAAAACCAAAAAACGCTGCTTTAAAATTAACCACCATTCTGCTGGGTTCCTAAATTTTTTCCAAGCCAACCCATGGGATTAATTTTTGGAACATCCGGAGCAACTTATTGTTGTTAAGATTAGGAAATCGATGCAAAACCAAGTAAAGACAACAAATGCTCTCATCAAATGCTCCGGGATTTCTTTTTCTCTTATGGTTTTTGTTCACCATGAATCGGCAATAAGCCACGTTCGATAATACTAATAGGTCATAAGCCATGGCCGAAAGGGAGATTTAGAGCATGAATTCTCGACCTTTTGTCACTCTCTGTACAGAGGGAGAACAAAGCCTATTACCTGTGAGTGCATGCACTTTGCACTCTGCACTCTGCACAAAGGGATGTCTGCATGCCAACCGCTGTCAACTCTGTACCACCAAAAAAAAAGGAGAACAAAATTGTCTTGCCGTGTTCATTTGTCAACCGGCTGGACGTGGACGTGGACATTTAAAAAAAGTATTTACATACCCTCTGCAACCATGCCTGTGAGATTTTGTGTTGATACACATCACCCGGCATAAAGTGGCTGTTGATGGTCAACCCTTCAGAGACCATTCGTTTCTGTACAATCATCACCATGCGCCCAGACGCGGTTTTGTTGTTGATTTTCGGAAACAAATTTTTCTTGTAAAGGTCTCTGAAAAAACAATTTCAAACAAGAATTTGGTTTTGTTTAGAGACATAGATACTGTGTTTACATGGGAACCATTGAACAAATGTCAATTTGGGTCATGACCTTTACTTTGACCTTTTTATGGTTGAGTGGAAGTAGTAGGTCAGATCTTGCAGCCTTTTTTTGCTGCTATGGACACTTTGGTACAAACCATTTCTGGCTGTTAACTTCTGGCTGCTATGGTCTCTAACGGGTTAGTACGCACAAAATTTACAATGATCTGGTGGTATTCTCCAGTTGTGATGTTACAAGGTTAATGTTAGGCGTGACCAAATGAGATTGCCTTGTTATTATCATCACATGCGGCGACTGTGCCACGCTCACCATTTTTTGGGAGTCAATAGGTGTACGTGTGTACGCCGTGTCGCCTAACATTTGCACTACACTGTACACCACACGGGGACGTCGATGCCCAAAAATGGTGCAACCAAGATTATTGTGATGATGACGACGGGTGAATTGGGGTTCAATACCACAGTATTTGATTTCATGTCCTCTGACTTCTCTTGAGCTGAAAGCTTGCATGATGGACTCCTAACTCCTAATGGTCCCAAATCATCCAAAATCCTATTGAGGACGTTGTCTGACTTGGTCAATTTTTGGGACTAACAACAATTGCGTATCGTTAGAATGGGTAAAACAATCTCGGCCCAATTTCATGGCTCTGCTTACCGCAGAATTCTGCGCTTACGCCCCGTATAATTATGCGCTTTACAGGGCACCATAAGGGCAGTATTCCGCAGTAAGCAGAACCATGAAATTGGGCCCTTGTTTCAAGCCATGTCCCTAATGGTCCAGTACACAATTAACCCTCTCGCTGCCTTACCATGGTTTGTATGCCAGCCTGCAATATAGCATCGTGGTGAATGCATCTGCATAATGTACAGTCAACCCTCCTACTGTCTGACCATTCAATATCATCCACGTTGTTTTGAATGATAGATAAACTATGCCAGCCTGTAATATAGTATCATGTCGTGAATGCATCAACACAGTAGACAGTCAACCCTCCTACTGTCTGACCATTCAATATCATCCACTTTTGTTTTGAATGATAGATAAACTATGCCAGCCTGCAATATAGTATCATGTCGTGAATGCATGTGCACATTACATAGTCAACTCTCCTACTGTCTGACCATTCCATATCATCCGCTGTGGTTTTGGAAAGATAGATAAACTATGCCAGCCTGCAATATAGTATCATGTGGCGAACTCATATACACAGTACATAGTCAACCCTCCTACTGTCTGACCATTCCGTATCATCCGCTGCACATTGTGCAATTGGTCTATTGGTTAATGTCAACCATTCAGAGTGCAATTTTGGTTCGACAGTGAGGCACATCTGCTGAAATCTGCACATCAAAAATTTGCAATATTGACCCCTTGCGCAGACGCCACATACGGCTAGTGTCTGCCCAAGATCTACCATTTTAGCAGTGAAATTGTTTGTTAAGATACGGTGAGCGCCTAAGCGGGCTCACGTCGCCTAAAATGCGCACGATACCGCACAGCACATGGGGAAACTAACTCCGCAAAAGACCCAACCAAGAGGTGTTATGATGATGGCGTCATGTCAATTGGTTCAATAAGAATATTTTTTTTAGAAGTGCATGCAATATTTTGTTTTCACGGCAAATGTGTTCAAGAGATATCAACTTGGAGAGCATTTTGAAACGATTTTTTCCTTGATTTACTGCTTGTTTGTTGACATATGCAGGGAAAGTTAGTGGAGGGGATGGCAGCATTCGCTCACCACATTCACTTACAGCTCAAGAACTTCGGCTGCAATATCGGGGAGGAGGCAGAAGCGTTCTTTGCTTTGTACGACGCTAAAGAAAGCAGATTTATCAGGTGACTAGTAACAAGGGGTTTTGGACTCATGTGCCCAATCTCATAGCGCTTTTAAAGGTGCTGCATACGTTTGGTAATTGGAGCCTGCTGATTGTGTTAATCCTATATAAATGTAGGTACATACAATAAAACCTGTGAACGTTTCACTTCAAAAGGTGGTCGGGTTTTTTGAGATACATGTATCACCGAAAAACCGGAGCGAATATTTCCACGCAGGAAGAATATTCCCCATATACACAGGCTGAGAAGCGTTTCTGACAGAAACAATCTGCCAAGTAACATTTTCTGATGGTAGTTTTTTTTTTTTTTTCTCTCTAGGAACTTTCTTTAACCCAAACAATTACCCAACCCGGGGATCGACAAAACAAATTTAGTTTTTCATTTTTTTTTTTCTTTCTTTCTTGAATCTCTTCAGTGAGCGTTACCTGGCCAAGTTCAACAAGCTGGGCGTGCCGAACAACATCGACAGAATTGGCAACCTGTGCACGATATTCAGTGTAAGTGGAAAGGGATTCAGTTCAAAGTTATCAAAGTTTTCATGGTAGTCCAGAAAGAAAAGAACCACTTAAAGGCAGTTGATTTTTTGGGTGATTACTCAAGAAATACATTACCATAAAAACTTACTTGGTAAGGAGCACCTGAGAATCGCTAATAGTATAAAACATTGTGAGAAACGACTCCCTCTGAAGTACTGCATTTTTTGAGAAAGAGGACATTTTTCATTAAAATATTTGAATCCGAGAAAGGCATCAGGCATGAAGCGACTCCCTCTGAAGTTTGATGTTCTAGTAGTGAGACATCTGCTCTAGAATGGCATGGGTTGTGGGTTTGAACCCCATCCGAGTAGTATCCCTGTGGTTTTGCCCTTTCACCGGTGTGTGTAAAGCACTGTATACTCAATATTTCCCCCCGAGTTCTGTGAACAAATCCACAGGCATATTACTCGGGTGGGATTCGAACCCACGACCTTTGCCATTCTAGAGCAGATGTGTCACCAAATAGACCACAGAGATTGCCTGGAAGCTAGTGGCAGTTTGAATCCTTTTTTTTTCCACAGAACTCGGGGGAGTATACAGTGCTTTACACACACTGGTGAAAGGGTAAAACCAAATAATATTCTTTCTCCCCGGTGCAAATTTAGCATCTATTAAACTGATATTAATGTAAAACAGAACAAGGGGCAAAAAGTTCATGTGTCGTTGTTTGATTTTCCTCTTTTCCACTCCAGGAACTGAGCAACAAAGACATAGCTCGAGACCTTTATCTCACCTGCCATATCATAAGGAAAGGTGCCATGCTGACCGGAAGTAAGAAGGCTGTGTCAAACTTCAGGAGACCTTACGGCTGTGGAGGTGAGTACCTTTCCCCGTCCACGTCCACAACTCCCTCCTCCCATAAATTGGTATTTGAAAGATAAGAAGTTAATATCTTCCCACTGTATTTGATTTGGTGTAAAGACAGGCCTGGAATTTCATCTTTAAGAGGGGCAAGGATGTTTTCATCTTGCAAAGGGCACTTCCATTGCAAAATCTTAAAGTCTAGGGGACGCAATTGAAGGGGCACCAAGGCCAAGACCAGGGGCAACTGAGCCCATGGCCTCCACGGTCTCCAGGTAAATCCAGGCCTGTTGAGAAAGTACTCAATATCGTAGAATCTCCATTGTTTTTTGTCTCCCTTTCGGCAGTTGTGAGTTTGATGCCTGTTTTATCGGAACCAATAGACGACGTGTCTTCCACAGCAAAGGAGTTTGTCATGAAGATTGTGTAAGTTTCTGTATAAAAGATCAACAAATGTAGGAATGGACGAAACTTGTCTTTCAAAAAGCACCATCTTGTGCTGTAAACAGAGCCAAAAAACAACCGTGCTACAAACCATGATTGAACTCAAGCATTCAGGGTCGTGCGGCATGCGCCATGTGAGGACCAGGGCTCGATTTCACAAAGAGTTCAGACTGATCGTAACTGCAAATCCATCGCAGTTGCTTAGCAAAGAGTGATGTCACAATACAAATCACTATGGTAATACTGATAACTCATCTTAAGATGAATCTTAGTGCTTTGTGAAATCGACCCCAGAACTTGTAGACCTTTTCCCCTTGATGCACTGCGAAAAATGGCCTCTCCCGGGCAAACTGTAGAGGGGGCACTATAACGCGCATGGCCGGTATTGCAATTGCTAACTGGATTGTATTCCCAACATGCAAAGTTTCAAATCCTTCTTGATATCTATCTACAAGTGATAGTGATAGTATCTCTTGATTTGTTTTGTTGTTTCTTTCTAAAAAACAAAAACAGCCAAGGCTCCTCAGAGGCGGAGTTTTCACAGCTGCACGATAACATCATCCGGAAGCACACGAGTAAACTAGGGACTTCCAGTATGACCAACATCGGCATCTCCCTGTCGCTGCGCATGCTTCACGGTCACTTTGTACAGCTGAAGAGAGAGATGCCGTTACTGTTCAACAAAGGGGTGACCATCACCCGTAAGCTGGGCTTCTCCGATGTCATCATGCCAGGTGAGACAGCTAGTGACGACAGTGTTATTGGTGCTTTTGGTTAACCCTTTCAATACCGCATTGTTTATAGGGTTTACACGGCTGCGTACCGCATTTTTTTACACAACAGAGGGCGCCAAACAAAATAAATACAGGCTCTCAAACGCTGCATCTTTTTTTGTTGAGTAAACTCGACATTGGTACGGAAGCACACACGGCGCACGGTCGAGTAAACTCGACAATGGTATTGAAAGGGTTAACAGACCTTTTTTTCGAAACCACGGCTTCTGCTTCTCAGGCTCTGCTGTCGGTGCAGGGCTTCAAGAAGGCAGGCGGATACCCAAGCCTGAGCCCCGAGCCGTGGTTTCGAAAAAAAGGGTCCTATCAGGCGAACCATCCATGCATGACTGTCAACCTTGTTTTGGATGCCCAAATAGGGATTCCTAGTTGGGCATAGAAACTCACCATTATGATAAATTTGCAGTTGTTGCACATGGTATTTGTCATGCAAAATACCCAAGTATTGGTTTTTAGAGTAATTTTCTTGAATCACGATGTTATTGTGTTTTAATTATGATGTAATTATGTGTTGATTAAGATTTAAGTAATTGTCAAGTTTTACTCTCTTAAGTCAGAATGTTCTTACTTGGGCACAATTTATGGAGTGCTTGGCTTACAGGCCCACCTGGGCCCAATTTCATAGAGCTGCTTTGAAACACCGCCAAAATTCGCAGCGGATATGTCCACGCATAAAGAATAAACCCCTAATAGGAATACACGATCTCAGAAAAATTTCTGACAGAAACGTTTCTGAAATTTTGGGGGATAAAAACTGGCATATTTTTCCATATCCACATTATTTTTAATTGAAATATTTGAGAAATATTTCTCTTTATACTATCGAAAGTTGCTGTACTTCTAACCGAGTCAGTTTTTATTGCCATTAATTTTTCAGAGTGATTACCAATCGTGTACCTTCCCTTTAAAGGAACATTATAGAATTGGGTTTTGCTAACAAAACAGTTGCTGGCAGTGTAAGCACTTTATGTAATCCACCATATACATAAACTGACAAACCTGTAGAAGTTTGAGATCGATCGGCCATCTGGGTCACGAGAAAATAGTGAAAAACCAATTACACATTTGCATGAAATCATATAGATTCAACACATGAATAAAACGCTCACTGAGTGATAAACTCCAATCGGAAAATTAGTTTATTAATTTCTCATCAAGTATGGCATTTCAGACAGAAATATTTCTAGGGATGTTTTCTTCTATCATCATCATTAGACAGTGTAAGTTTTATGTAAATCTGTGATCAAAAGTATATTTTACAAGTTTTTTTCTTACCAATTCTGTAATGTTCCTTTGAATGAGTGAATGTTTTTTTTCCTGTGCTGAATGTCAGGGGACGTGAGGAATGATCTCTATCTGATGCTGGATCGAGCTGAGCTCGAACGAGGAAAGAAGACGGCCGGGAAGAATGTTGAAGTCACTGTTCACGTCATGGACGGTAACAACAAGAAGATGGTAAGTACCGGGTATCATTGATGCAGATTCTGGGCTCTGAGGGGTAGATCCCTTTAATGTATTCAACAAAATTGTTTTTAATGAGATATCGCCTTACTCACAAGACCGGACAGCTACTTCAAGGTGAGGGCTACACTAAGCTGATTTGGGCTGCTGACCCAAATCAACTGTCACCAGGGGCACGTTGCCACCTACTGCTAGGGCTGAAACAGGGTTACCCCTTTCACAGTCCGTACGGATGTAGACATGGGTATCATCCACTGGGAGCCTGACTGGTAGAGCAGAATGCACTACCTTCCCATTTTGTTTTACGAAGCAATTATGTTTAAGTACCTTGCTCAAGGGCACAAGTGTCTTGACCATGAAATGAATATAGTGGAAAGATGTTTTGAAAATAGACTGTAACGATTCACACAAATAAACCTTGAAATTGTGTGGTTTTCTTTTCACTTGTTGGTCATTTTGTAAAACCAAATTTTTGACTCAACAAACTTACGGACCTAGTTACATGTAGTTCACGAAGTAAAAGGAAGACAAACGTAATTTTGAGGGATATTTACGTGTGTGTTAAAACAACTTTCCTTTTTTGTCAGAAAAAATCTTGGAACATGACAGTAGATCACCACCAAAGAAGAAGACTCTTCCAAACACATGTTGCACGCTGTGTGATAGGGTCCATGGGTTTTGTACACCCTCGGGGGCAGATGGTATTTGCCCCCTTAGCGTGTACAAACACCATGGACCCTATCACACAGCGTGAGACAGTTGGATAATGTGTAATACATGTTTTTTTTGCTTGGTGTTGCACTATCGTTGACTTCAACTGTCTGATAAATTATGCTACATTTAGCTCTGTGATCAATCTTTGTACATGTAGTACATGATCATTGTAGTGTGTTACACTGTCATGGCATCAACTGTTTGTAATTGCACATTCTACAGTATGTTATTCTGAAGTGTTGTACTATTGTTGACTTCAACTGTCTGATAAATTACGCTACATTTAGCTCTGTGATCAATCTTTGTACATGTAGTACATGATCATTGTAGTGTGTTACACTATCATGACATCAACTGTTTGTATTTGCACATTCTACAGTATGTTATTCTGAATGTAGTACATGTTCGTTTACGTAGTTGCACCTCAATTTCAGGAATGCATCTCGCTCGGTGGGGACGAGGCGGAAGTGAACGAGTACCAATCCGCAATCTTCTACCACACCAATCAGCCCCGCTGGAATGAGAACATCCGCCTCAGCATCCCCATGGAGAAGTTCAAAGATACACACATACGCCTGGAGTGCCGGCACTGTTCTGCTTCCAGGGGGACCGGAGCCTGTTCGCGATGGCGTTCATGCGGCTCATGAAAGAGGACGGTACGACCGTGGAAGACGGCGAGCACGAGCTGTTTGTTTATAAAGTAGGTTCGACAAAAAAATGTGTCAGTTGTTCTTTTTGTTCTGTAAAATTCTCAGACTGAGAATAATAACTTAGTAGCATACTGTACAACCCCAAAGCTGCTTATATTAGCGCTAGGGGGTTAATCTGATGGCAATATGAAGTGAACTGGGCCCAATTTCATAGAGCTGCTTAAGCACATAAAGTAGCTAAGCACTACAAAATTATGCTCACCAGAATAAGGTTACCAGCAAAACTACCATATCACATGTACAATTTGTGACTTGTTTCCTGCTAATTTCTGCTTAGCAGGCAATTGTTAAGCAATATTTTGTGCTTAAGCAGCTCTATGAAATTGGGCCCTGGTTAAAACTACAACTTCCCCCAAAAATGAGAAATAGTAACAATAATAATGAAAAGTTTTAGTGCGCCATGTGTGTCAGAAAGACACTCCTGGTGCGTAAAAAAGGCACTCTGCTAATGACAGTACTTAAAGCCAAGACTGAACAAGTGAGTTTTGAAGTTAGTTTTGAAGCTGGATAGAGTGTCTACTAGTCTGAGGTTTAGTGGAAGAGCATTCCAAAGAGATGGTCCAGCATGTGCGAAGGAACGATCTCCCCAAGAGCATTCCAAAGAGATGGTCCAGCATGTGCGAAGGAACGATCTCCCCAAGTGTGTTTAGAACGAGGGATGGTGAGGAGCATGGTGATTGTAGAGCGAGGCGGTCTTGTGGAAACACTTAGCTTTATTGAATCCTGGATGTATCTGAGAGATGTGCCACAGATAGAATGATAGATGAGGAGTAGAACCTTGAAATGGATGCGTCCATGTATCCAGAGCCAATGAAGTGCTTGTGAGATAGGAGGGATGTGGGACTTGCATCCTGTGTCTTTACTTCATGTTTCTTTTTTCTTTTGGTCATCCTACACAGTGTGCAGAGAATCAAGACTTTGAGAAGCCGTTGTACCTGAACCTTCCCTCCTGCACCCAGGAGATGGTCACCAGGTCCTCGCCAGCCTTTGGGAATAACACCTTCAGCAGGAACATGAAGGAGACCTTCTTTATTAGTACCATCATCTGCTCCACCAAGCTTACACAGAACGGTAAGAACATTAAGAACTAGAGGATGTCGTACAGAGCCATGAGACAAGAATTCATTTTTGCTTGTTAAGACAATGTTGCTGACCCATCATATTACGCAGGGCCCAATTTCATAAAGCCTGTAAGCACAGAAACATGCTAAGCACAGAAGAATCTTGCTTAGCAGAAACAGGTAACCAGCCAAAATTCCTTAAGTTTACGTTGTTATGACTGGTGCCCTTTATATTTTTTTACTTTGCAAAGAAATTTGCTGCTTAACGACTTTTCTTGTTTGATTATTTTCTAGTTCGCCTGCTTGACTTATTAAAATGGAGAATGCATCCCGACAAACTGAAGGAAATTCTGCATCATTTAACCAAGGTCGGAGGTCAGGAGATTGTGAGGGTAAGCATTCTCTTGAGCCCATCAAAGCCGTGTCTGAATAAGCGGCTTCAGCTACGGCTTGATGGGAAGGTCATATCAATGCCAAACTTGGTTTGTGGATTGGTCTTGGGATCTCCCAAAAGCCTATTATTTTTGGACCGCCAAGGTCAAATGTCAAGAAGTGGACTGGCTTGCGGGGCATTTATGTTTTACCCTACCACCAATGTGTGATAAGCGCTGATGTTTCCAGTTCGATTCGGAGAATGTCTAACTTTCCTTCCTTTTTTAATCCCCCCTGATAGGTTCTGCAGGACATCCTCGATGCGCTGTTCAACATCTTGGATGAGAAAGCCGTTCAGTACGAGAGAGACGTCTTCGATGCCCTCGTCTATATCCTGGGAATCTTGGGCGACACCCGCTTCAAGTCCTTCACCACGGTCTTGGACACCTACATCGACAAATTCTTTTCCAGCACACAAGCACACATGTAAGAAGCTTGAATAAGCTCCCACTTTGATCCACTTTGAACTTTTATTTACCCTCCAGCTCTTAGTAACGTTTGCCTGTGAGTTGACCAGCTTTTCAAAACAATTCAACTGCAGAGGTTGTACATGAAGGGGCAGACATTTCTGTGAGCTGTTTAGCTGCATTCATCGCATGGTGGAGGCTCGCAGAGTGCATTTATCATTCAAAATTCACTGTGGATGATAATGAATGGCCAAATAGGTGGAGGGTTGACTGTGTTTGATCAAGACACTTCACAAAAGGTTTCTTAATCCGAAACAGAATAAAAGTAAAACTCTGTTTGCTTCTTTGTGTTTTTTGTTAACAAGGTTTCTTGTGAAGCAGCTGAAGCGATATGTTGACGACTCAGTGACGGAGAGAGCAGAGATCGTAATCGGAACACTCAAGGCCGTTCAGAACCTCTTCAAGTTCATCTTCAGGTCGCACGTGCTTTACAAAACGTAAGCTTTGTTGTTTCTTTAATGTTGTTGTTATTTTTTGTTGTCCTTTTGAGAATGGTTGAGGAAGGGACAATGCATTTTTTTGAAAAAGTGAACAAAGTTTGCATTTGCTTGTAAAGTCATACGGCGTGTTGTGGCCGAGCGTTCTAGTGCACACTTAAAGGAACATTACAGAATTGGTTTTTGCTAACAAAACAGTTGCTGGCAGTGTAAGCACTTTATGTAATCCAACATATACATAAACTGACAAACCTGTAGAAGTTTGAGATGGATCGGCCATCAGGGTCACGAGAAAATAGTGAAAAACCAATTACACATTTGCATGAAATCATATAGATTCAACAAATGAATAAAACGCTCACTGAGCGATAAACTCCAATCGGAAAATTAGTTTATTCATTTCTCATCAAATATGGCATTTCAGACAGAAATATTTCAAGAGATGTTTTCTACAATCATCATCATTATACCGTGTAAGTTTTATGTAAATCAAAAGTATATTTTACAAGTTTTTTTCTTACCAATTCTGTAATGTTCCTTTAAGTTCAGGGCCCAGTTTCATAAAGCTGCATTATGGTTTCATTTCATTATGGTTTTGTCAAACAAATTGTTATGTTTTTTGAAGCATTTTTTCACTGTTTTTTTGTTTGTTTGTTTGTTTTTGCGTCACCAGGGCAACAGGGGATTTGCACGATGGGAACATCCAGGACAGCATGCGTTGTCTCTTTGCCTCAATGAATAAACTGATGTCACACACAGAGGACAAGGTCAAGATACATCAGGTAAACACTCACAGAAAGAAGTATTGACTATATGGAATCTAATGAAAAATGGCTTTTAATAATTAACTGAACTTTTTTATTTGCAAATCCAAACAAGTTTACAAAATATACAGAAAGAATGAAGGTGTAGAGACATAATGCAGAGGAAATATAAATACAACAAGCTTGGAAGTGGAGGGGGTCCATAAGAAGCACAGCTTGTCGAGTATTGCCCCCTTGTATTATGTTGATTGTAGGTGGGGTACGTCGGAAGTAGGAAGGACCCCCATACTCAGAGGTCAAATGAGTCATATTGATTTAATCCTACGTCTTCATTCCTTTCGTCTTTGCCTCATTTGTTCCCACAGCTGATTCTGTTGAAGAATTTTAGCATGATCTCCAATGAGCTCCTGGTGATGTACAACCGAGCCGAGGTGGCCCAGTTCATCATCGAGCTCCTGGAGCACATGCCAAGGAAGGCCCTGACCCCTGAGATCCTCAAGGCCAAACTCGTCTTCATCTCAGAGACAATCAAGAGCAACCTCTTCAAAGATTCCAGTAAGTCGGAACCAAAAAACTGGTATTTAAGAAGGGATCAAGTTCAGTCATGAGGTTTGGTTGTGTATTTTAGATGGGATCAAGTTTATTCATGAGGTTTGGTTGTGTATTTAAGATGGGATCAAGTTTATTTATGAGGTTTGGTTGTGTATTTAAGATGGGATCAAGTTTATTCATGAGGTTTGGTTGTGTATTTAAGAAGGGATTAAGTTTATTCATGAGGTTTGGTTGTGTATTTAAGATGGGATCAAGTTTATTTATGAGGTTTGGTTGTGTATTTAAGATGGGATCAAGTTTATTCATGAGGTTTGGTTGTGTATTTAAGAAGGGATTAGGTTCAGTCACAAGGTTTGGTTGTGTATTTAAGATGGGATCAAGTTTATTCATGAGGTTTGGTTGTGTATTTAAGATGGGATCAAGTTTATTTATGAGGTTTGGTTGTGTATTTAAGATGGGATCAAGTTTATTCATGAGGTTTGGTTGTGTAATTAAGAAGGGATTAAGTTCAGTCAGGAGGTTTGGTTGTTTAGAACCACCACAAAAGCACATGTTATTTAAGGACAAGGAAAACACTGATTAGTTTATCTTAAATTGAACTGTACTCTGTCTGTATCCAACAGCTTCCAGAGTGTTTCTGTTGGAGCCGTGCACCAAACAATTGAAATACCACATAGAGAACAAGAATGAGTTGGCAATGTGTGTCGACGTCTTCGGCAGTATCCTCTCCAACCTCCACACCATCTCAAAGGTTTGTCAAGAAGAAACGCAACAATCGGTAGAAGGCCTTACCTTTCAACCCTCGCAGAGTCTTTCTCAAAGGCTGAAGGACATTGCACAAGACACACACGCGCGCACAATGACATGCAAGTGTGTAAGCACCTGCAATCGGGGACCTCCTATTTTCCCTCTTTTGTTTGTTCTTTAATTTGATGTCTTATGCTTCAATGCATGACGACGCTGCGATCAAGTCATAGCCGTAGCCGTAGCCGTAGCCATAGCCGTAGCAGTAGCCGCAGCCGCCTAATCGCACCTGGCCTGACAGTCTTGGTGTTACATGCATTTTGGTCTCTCCACACTAATGTGTGATAATTCATTTTAAAATTTCCCGGTCGGTTTACTTCGTGGTTTATGACCTCATTTTCTCATTGCTACATTCTTATTTTTTTCAGACTGATCCAGTGGACAGTGATGTGAGCATCTTAGTGAAGCATTTGTTCGAGAGCATCTTGGACATAGTGCAGTCTCTCGACAGAAAAACAGTGGTGAGAAGTCCCTTCAGAATTTTAAAAATCATTTTCTTCCACAGGGTTAAACAGCACCTTTCGCTGAGCAGGCAAAATGTTCTTCCTACTTTTAGTCTGATTTCCGATTTTTACGCCCCCCCTGAAAAATCAAGAGAAATTGGGATTAAATTGCCCTGAAGAGTCTATTAAAGCTTATACCATGTGTACATGTAGGTCAGCCCTTGTTCCCAGTAATATGTGCCTGTTTTTTTCTCGGGAACCAAAAATCATGCCTGGCTGAGGTCAAAGGAAGTCTGTGGCTGGGAGTTGTACGTGGTGTGTCAATACGTGCACGTTGCCATTGTTTGATTTCAGTTCAATTTAATATTTTATTGTAGACTAAATATAAACTGTTTGGCACAAACTCATAACAGATGAAAGTGAAACCTTAGTTAACCTAAGAACATAACTTTATTGCTCTCCAAAAAGAAGAAATTACATTGCTCGCACAAGTTTACAAAACACTACAAAGATCAAGTTTTGTTTCTCTGTCTTAAGGTGTTGTGCATCACGTGCCTTCTTCACCTCCTCCACTTCATGAAGGAGGCTCACTACGAGGAGGTCAGGTCCAGCTTTGTGGAACGAGAGAGACATCGAGACTTCCTTAAGAAGGTCTTGAGGGTCTTCAAGGACCTCGCGTCGAGGAACATCTACCCGACAGAGTGGATGGCCATGAAGATGCTGTCACAGAGGTCGGTCACAATACCAGAACTTATCATCAATAGACTGTGCAACTCTTGGGTGTATCAAAAAATGAGGAAACAACTCGAATGGAGACTATATTTTTCTGTGAAATCAAATGTTCTCTTAAATTTTATTAATACACAATTCTTCAGTCTGTATTATCCACTACAAGTTCACTTCACACCAACATGTTTGGACTCGGGATAAGATCGGTATGCCTGGCTTAGCGATAAGCAGTTGTTATTTGGGCTTACAGTCTTCAATCCTTCACTTTGATGGTGAGGATTTTGGAGGATCTGGGAGGGTTAGGATTATGGGAGTGTATGTAACATAGAAATGGGTGTTCACATAGGCGTACAAACCAGGGGGGTGTAGGTAGGTGCCTATTGCCCTCCCAAATTTGGGCAAAACAATGGGGGAAATTTGGGTACACAAAAAGAAGAAAAAAATTAGCCAGAGAAAATAAAAAAAAACTTTATATCCAGTATTAGAAACTTGTAATTATTTTTTATCTGTGTCTATCTGTGCAAATCAACCCCTCTGCCCTCCTTAACCAAAGAGTCCCCATACGCCCATGTGTGTTCAAAAGTATACGTCGCCTTAATGTGTTTGAGAAAAAAAAAAAATTTTTGCACCACCCATTTATTGATATTAACTTTGGTCTCCTGTCTGAACTAGGGGGTGGCAATTGCCCTCCCATATTTGGGCAAAACAATGGGGACAATTTGGCCACACAAAAAGAACAAACAAATTGGCCATAGAAAAGAAAAAAACTTTACATCCAGTATTAGAAATTTGCACTTATTTTTTAGTTGTGTCTATCTGTGCAAATCATCCCCTCTGCCCTCCTTATCCAAAGAGTCCCCATACGCCCATGTGTGTTCAAAAGTATACGTCGCCTTAATGTGTTTGAGAAAAAAAACAGTCTTTGCACCACCATTTATTGATACTAACTTTGGCCGACTGTCTGTTATTTCAGCGTCATACTCAATGCAACAAGACGGATATCTGTGGACCTGTCCAGCACATTCCTGAACGCAGAGAATGCTAATGTGCAGGTAGGTGCCTGAGTAAGACCGAAGCCGAATTGGCGGCTGTTGCTAAGGATGTTTCTATTGACGTCCTATTCTTTATCATGTGACCACCAAGCCACAGCTGTAGCCTTAGCCGCTGATTCGGACTCAGCATAAATTGCAAAAACCTGTTTCTGGATGTTGGTCTCAAACATCTCCCTGGATGAACACTGTTTCATTTAAAAAATTATGTTCAGCCAATTTTTAAAATGCATTTTCAAATTTTTTTTAAAATGCTTTAACCAATTAACAACGGGATCTTTCATTTTTTTCTCTTCCACCCTGACGGGATTATTTTCTCGGAATTGCCAGAATAAATTTTTCTTTGAGAGTACCGCTGGCACAAAGAAGCCGTGATTTAACAAAGCAAAGAGAACAGATATTCTGTTCGAAGGGCCAATTTTCTTTCTTTTTCAAGGAAATAATGTATTCATGCACCGTGAATTGCAAAACCTCGGCCGTGAGAAACAGCCGGTGATTGATTATAAACACACACTTAACCCTCATACTGTGCGACCACTCAATATCACCAACTGGTTTTGAATGACAGATACTGTAAACATGCCAGCTTGCAATACGATATCATGTGGTGAATGCATCTACACAGTACACAGTCCACCCTCCTACTGTCTGACCAATCAATATAATCCACTGTGGTTTTGAATGATAGATTAACCATGCCAGCCTGCAATATGATATCATCTGGTGAATGCATTAAATACACTTAACCCTCCTACTGTCTGACCAATCAATATCATATTCAAACTTGCTAGATTATGAGCAGGAGGGTTCAATTGCTGTGATTGCTTGAAGGGTCCCCCAAAACACAGAAAAGATATGAAATACTCCCAATGCAAGAATGTCATCAGCTCAAACCAATCTTGTCATAAACTCAGAACAATAACAGGGCCTTTGCCGGAGAGAATTGGTTGGAAAGAAGAATCGGATATGAAGTAAGTTCAAATCGGTGGTATGTGATCGGTGCATGATGTTTGCATGACTGCAGTTTGTTTGGTGTTGGGTCGACTGCCATTAGGCACTTTTGTTCAACTCTTGGCAACATTTGTTGCTTGATATGTGGCATGGTGTAACCCCCCCCCCCATTGTGTCTTCATTGAATTCTGTGAATCTCAGGAATTATTTTGAGGATTTTCAGGGGGGGGTGGAGCAGGGCAGGAGGGTATCTCTGTACAAGAGGGGAAGAGTGACATCATAGGGACATTAGGGGGGGGGGTACTCGGCCATATATCTGGCATGTTATACTTGACAACAAATTGGAAACGATATATGTTTTGGGCTTTTGTTTCACTTCACCTTTGCAGTGAGGAGTCTCTAGTCTACATCACAGAATCTGATCTCCAAGTTCTCTTAGTTTCCCCCCAACACCCCCCTCTCCTCCCCCAACAACCCTCCCCTCCCTCCCCAACACCCCTCCCCTCCCCCAACACTCCCTCCCCTGCCCCGCCTCTATGGCCAAGCTTGTGCACTCTGATATGAGTATGTGTTTGTCTTACAGTATGCATGGGTGTTAAAGGGGCCAACACCCCTCCCCTCCCCTCCCCCAACACCCCCCTCTCCTCCCCCAACACCCCCCTCCCCTGCCCCGCTTCTATGGCAATGCTTGTGCACTCTGATATGAGTATGTGTTTGTCTTACAGTATGCATGGGTGTTAAAGGGGCCAACACCCCTCCCCTCCCCTCCCC
Source organism: Pycnopodia helianthoides (assembly GCA_032158295.1). NCBI lineage: Eukaryota > Metazoa > Echinodermata > Asteroidea > Forcipulatida > Asteriidae > Pycnopodia > Pycnopodia helianthoides. The sequence continues at coordinate 9,605,374 of CM063244.1, read as the reverse complement.
CAACACCCCCTCTCCTCCCCCAACCACTCCCTCCCTGCCCCGCTTCTATGGCAATGCTTGTGCACTCTGATATGAGTATGTGTTTGTCTTACAGTATGCATGGGTGTTAAAGGGGCATGTTGCTGTCAAACCTCTCAAACTTTTGCTGTTTGGAATTACTCCCTATCCTTTTTTTAAGAGTTGTTCATGCACAACAACACCTGCAGTGTCTTGTGATTAGTGAGTAGTGATTAAACAAAACAAAGATTTCCCTCTGCAAGTACAACCAGCCGAACTTAAAGTCCGCCATTTTGTGGAGACAAAAGTTGGGTTCTACAAAAACAGCAGACTGTGTCTTCTCGTGAAATTACACAAACACACTGTGAATAATTATATGCTACTTTTGAAATATATTTCCAACCATATTCATTTCACAACAAACGCTTTTTTATAGCCCAAACTGCCCAATCTAAAGGCAATGGACCTCTGTAAGCCCGGTTTGTATGTCGACACTCTATATCTGCAACAAATTTGTTTTGCAAGAGTAGAGCGCATTTTAATTTGAGCGAAGCGTTTTTAACGAATTTGTGATGTCAAATTTGCTTCTCATTTGCATGAAGTATGAGGCCTGCAGTACATGAGGTTATAATTTCACTGGTGAAGTTGGTTTGATGTGCCCGTTCATGTCTTTTTCTTTTTAAATGGTGTGTGATTTGTATTTAATATGCGTGGATGTGATTGGTGTTGTACCCAACCCTTGGGTGTTTCTTGAATCTTTCTTTGACAAGCTAGTTGCCATATTATTGCCAAAAAAAAATGTAGACCATTTCAAAACTCGGCCAAAATTAAATTTGGTCCAATAGAGTTATCATGAAAATCAGAAAAAAACATTTCAGAGCACTTCTTTATCTATGTACTGGACACTTGGTGATGGGAGAACAAGCAAATATTCTAAAGCAATATGTTTTTTAATTATTTTTTATATAATGGAATGTGACAAAAGTTCCACATGTTCTTCTTTTTCTTGATATGCTTTTCTCTCTTCTCAAAGAAATGGCAATTGAATTTAAGGTTGTGTCCGAATTAGCGACTGCAGCTGTGGCTGTGGTGTGATTGTCAGGTGACCGTGCGTTGAAGAATAGAAGGCCCATAGCAGCCACAGCCTAAGGCCACATCCCAATTGGTGGCTACAGCTACGGCTACGACTATTGCTAAGGGTGTTGCTAGGGACGTCCTATACCTCAACGCATGATGACGCGGAAATCTAGCCGTAGCCGTAGCTGTAACCACTTCGGGTTGTTGTTCGGACACAAATACTATTGAGTTGACAAACATCTTTGCTCTTGCAGCTGTGGTTTGACTACTTCCGCCTGGCCTGCATCTTCATCACCCAGCCGTGCTTGCAGTTTGAGACCATGACCCACGCCAAGCAGGAGAGGATGATGAGCCGACATGGAGACATGAGGGTCGACATGGCCCAGGAGATTGTCAGCAAGTGGCAGAGCTTAGGTGATGCCAGAAATCTTACTCTTTATCTTTCCAAACAATTTTGTAAAAATGAAAACAGTAGTTATTGGCCTGATGTTTGAGTCTCCATGGCTAAATGACAACACAACACACATGAGCAGGTTTACCGATGTAACAGAAGCAGTCAAGTGGCAATAAATGAAAAGAAAAAGAGGCAGAGAGCACACAGAAAAAAGCAAGGGATGAACAATGAAGAAGGAGACAAAGGTGGTAAAGGGAAGGGGCAGGTTTAACCCATAGAGTTATATAGAAGAACTAGAGGGCGTACTAGCCAAGTTACGTGACTCGTCGCGCGGGTGGTGCGGCCATGTTTTAAGTACCACTACCATTACTTTACTGTACGCAAAACAACAACATGAACAACGAGCGTGTGATGCGTGCATTTACCATACGCACATCGTATACTTCGTATTCAATTTCCCCCTCTAAAAAATGGCGCTAGTGCCTCCTTGCGGTCCCGGCGCGTTTGTGCACGCAGTATTGCCAGTGCGCCCTCTAGTTCCTATATATAACTCTATGGTTTAACCACAAGAGGTTGGAAACGCAAACGACAAAATCAAAGGTGGGAAGAGGGAGACAAAATAATTAGTGAATGAGACAGACTAAAAAAGTGTAGCATCATCCAGATGATTCTCTGATTCTTTGGGCTCACCAAGGCCTGATGAATAAAAATGTCTAAACGAAGACTTGTGTCGCTTTAATTGGGTGTTGTAGTTGAGCAGTCTAAATGCAACGGACTCAAGTTCTGGCGGACTCAAAGTCGTACTTACTTGGTATACTTGGTTGATTAGTCCTCTTCGCTGATGGGGAGGACTCTCAATAAATTCTTAAACGTAGCCACAGTAGGTGCAGAAACTAGTGAATCCGGCAGACTGTTCCATATGTTTACCACTCTATGAGAAAAGAAGCGGCCTGCCAGCTTGGTTTTGGTGCGCGGGACAAACAACTTGTGGGAATGTCCTCTTAAGTCTTTGAGGGGGCGGGAGAAAAAGCTTGTCCGTTGAGGTTTTGCAGAGACCATGAACGTACTTGTACGTCTCAACTAAATCGGTTCTCAGCCTCCTCTCCTGTAGTGATTCCATCTGCACATCTTCTGAGTGTGGGTTTAAATCCCCGTCATGACACTTGTGTCCTTGAGCGAGACACTCAACCCAAATTGCTTCTCTTCACCCAGGGGTAAATGGGTACCTGTGAGGGCTGAGATGGCTCTTGGGATTGATTTAGCTTAGTGCCCCTACATACTTGGCACTACAGGCTGTATACTTCCAAGGGAACTGAAGGAATGAAATTAATGGCCCAGTGACCTGGGTGATAATGTTCATGCACCATGAGCACCAAAATTGGCAGACACCAGCGCTACACAAACATCCATTATTATTATTAGCCTTTAAGTTTTATTTTTATTACTTTATGAAAAATTAATTCTGATGAACCTCTGTGGATATGCTCCCCATCCTCTCTCTTTGATACAGGTGACTACAAGAGTCTGTTCCGTGACCTGACCCGACCTTTTCTAGAGGTCACCATGGTGAGACAGGCAGATATCCGTCGTCTCATCCTCCCCATCATCTTTGACATCATGTGCTGTGAGAAACTAGAGAGAGGCACCTTCGATCAGGTGAGAACACAAGAGGCCCGCTGCTCTGTCTTAGTCAATCTGTTCTGGTCACAGCGATCAAAGGCAAAGTACAAGGTTGATCATTCTTGGGGAAAATGTTGGTCAGTTTCATTGTGTCTTGAATATGGAGCGGTTTCTTATGCATGGTTATCTGTCTCGGGATGAAGTAGATTGTTTGAGGAATTGTCGAGTAATGAACCACAAGGAAAACTGACTGGGTAAATTGTGAATAATTTGGGGTTGAAAAAAAAACCCAACAAATGGGCTAGAGTGGGATTGGAAACTGTGACCTCCGGATTAACGTGCTGTTGCTCCACCAACTAAGATGTCTGGCCCTAATGTTGGCAGTCTACCTATTTTGTCAATATCTTTGTTCGGGGGTGCCAGTCAGAAGCCATTTAACCTGTAACTGCCGTCCATCCAAGTTTACGATACAACCTGGGAGGTGGCAGGAGAGGGATCACCTTAAGGGGCAGCGACTTTTTGTGTGTTAAATTTCAAATATCAAGTAATGAACAACAAGGAAAACTGTCTGAGTAAATTGTTAATAATAGAGAGACCGCCAACATTAGGGCTAGATATCACAATTGGTAGAGTGCTGGTACATGAATCCCATGGTTGTAGATTCAAGTCCCGTTCTAGTCAATTGTTTAAGCAAAAAAATAAAAAAATATAGAAAAAGAAACCTCCTCTCAAAACAATATCTATTGGAACAGTTTCCAGAATGTCATTTTCTTAACGACATAATAGCAATGGAATGTCCACAGTACGTATGGAACACAAAACATATGTGAGTTTTTTGTTTGTTTGTGTAACCGTGAAGCAGCTATGTTTAAGGAGTTGACTTGTTGTTGTTGTTGTTGTTGTTGTCGTAGCTTGAGGATGATCTGATTGACAAGCTAGACACCATGGTGTGTGTGGAGAAGAAAGGGGATGAGAACTACGCTGTCCTCTTCAATCAAGTGTAAGTTTATTCTCACTCTATAGAGCTGCTTAAGCAGAAAATATTGCTTAACAATTGTCTGCTAAGCAGAAATGAGCAGGATACCAGTCACAAATTGTACATGTGACATGGTGGTTTGGCTGGTAACCTTATTCTGGTACGCATCGTTTTGTTGTGCTTAGCTACTTTTTGTGCTTAAGCAGCTCTATGAAATTGGGCTCGGGTGGGTTTGCCGTTTACTGCCTGGGCCCAACTTCACAAAGCCATTAAGCAGAAGAAAAATACTGCGGTGCAAATTTCTCTGCTAAGCGAGAAAATGAGTGGGGTACCAGAGAATGTAACTCTATGGAATTTTGGCAAAGAGAAGTGCACGTTCAGAAATATTGAATTTGAATTTGAATTTTATTAAAAATGACATTCATCGTGACCCGAAGGTCAAATTGCAGAGTCATTACAATAGTTAAAAATAGAAAATACATAAATTATGTTTAAAAGAACACCTAAATATCAAAAATAAATGATATAAGAAAAGAAGATTTCACCCACGCCTATAAAACAAAAACAGAACCACATTAACTAAACAACACCTCCCTGTAGTGTAAAAGGGAAATGGATTATTTGAAGGGGCATAAACGTTTAAATAAAACATAAAATGATAAGAACCACACTCCGACCACCACTAACAATAAAATGGACAAATTAGTTAAGAATTAATTAAACCTATGAAGTAAGGAACAGGACTATTTTTAAAACGACTGGTTCTGGTGGGGATGGTTGAAACATGATGACTATTACGGAGGTTTCGACCATGACTCTCAAGCCTGGTAGGGGGGAGGAGGTCTTTAGTGCGAGGGTTGTTAGCGAGTTCATTAGCAAAACGCCTGCAGTGTGCCACTCTCCTACCAGCCAGAGAGTCAAGGCCAAGCGATGAAAGAGCAGAGTCATATGAATGATAACTATTACCCAACATAATTTTACAGGCACGTTTTTGGATAGACTCAATGGTATGAGTATGCTTAACAGTAACACCCGAGTTCCAGATGACATCACCATATTCTAAAACTGGGCGTACATATCCATTAAAAACAATTCTTAATTCATCCAAACTAAATCCAAAACGTTTAAGTGACCGCAGCATGAAAAGTTTCCTGTTGGCTTTAGCTAACATATGGTTAATCTGCTTGTCCCATCTAAGGTTATTCTGAACACAAAGGCCCAGAATGTTGGCCTCTGTAACAAAAGAAACAGGTTCATCACCAATTGTTAAATTACCGGGATTTTGATGGGATTTACCGAAACACACCTGGATGGCCTGGCATTTGGAGGGATTTAGCTGCAAGTGATTTGAATCAGACCACTCCTTAAAATTATCTAAATCGTCTTGCATGTGGCCACGACTACCAGTCTTACAGTTCTCAGCAAATGTCAAGTCATCAACGTATTTCCAATACTTTGATTGTGAGTTTTGTGCTGCATCGTTAATGAGTATTTGAAAACCAATCGGGCCGAACTTTGTACCTTGGGGAATTCCCCCATTAATACCAACATAATCTGAAAGAACGTCATTATAGCGAACACATTGACGTCTATTACGCAGGAAGTCACAAATCCAGGGAACAATAGACTCACGGACCCCAATGGTGATGATCTTATCAATCAATAAGGTGTGGTCCACCAGATCAAATGCCTTTGAAAAGTCCGTAAGTACCACCGTTCCCACATTGCGACCACCCTCTGCACCCTGAAAAAGATAATGAATTAAATTAATAAGGTAATGGTTGGTAGAAACCCCCCTAACATTACCAAACTGCTGCAGGTCAATTTTAGCGTGAATATCATCAATAATCCAGTCAGTAACAAATCCTTCTGCAATCTTAGCAAAGACTGAAGTAAGTGAAACAGGTCTAAGTTTGTCAAGACTAGGCGGAAATTGTTTGGGAATAGGGACAACAATAGCATCTTTCCATTGCACCGGAACAACACCCTCCATGAAAGAACTATTTAAAATATCTGTGAGCGGCATACTAAGTTCGTATGCAAACTCCTTAACGAGTTTCGGAGGGAATTCATCAGGTCCTGACGCCTTGCTAGTTTTAATTTTTTAAAGTTTGGCATAGACAACCCAAGGGTAAAGATGAGGGATAGAGTCTACCGCTGGCAAGAACGCAGGCAATGTAGACGTATCTAAAGGGTTAAGGTTAGCAGAAACGTCAACAAGCTTGGCATTGATCGCAGTAGCTTTGGCCTTATGATCACTTCCATCAATACCAGGGATGTCTATGTCAAGACCTCTTTTACTATTATTAGTGACCTTTTTAACCTGTTGGTGCCACTGACGAGGATCAGTGTTCTGTAGATTACGAATACGGTTAGCATAATAAGAAATCTTAGCCAATTCCATTTCTCTTTTAATCAGATTTCTATATTTGCGCCAAAGAACCATGTTGTTAGTGTTAAAAGCCACTTGACGGTCAAAAACAAGTTTTTTAATGTGAGGTGTAAGCCAAGGCTTGTCATTAACATGGTTCTTGTAGCTTTTAAAGGGAAAAAAGGAAACCATGGCAGAATCAAGCAAATTATAAAAAATGTCAACCTTGCCCTGAGTATTCGCACAATTGAGAATTTCATTCCAGTTCTGACTTTGAATCCAACGTCCAAAAGCACAAATACCAGAGTTGAGCAAAGGGCGAACTCTTTTAACCTTAAATGTATTCTGTCTTTTTTGGTGCAACTTAGGCTTCCATAAAATACTAACATGGTCACTGCTTCCAATAGGAGACAATGGAATTGGTTTATCAAAAACAGACTTCAAATTGTGACTAGTGAGAATAAAATCAAGCACGGCATCGGCTCTAGTGTGAAAATCCACTATCTGAGTTAAGTCATTGCCTGCAATAATTGTATTAATATTCATGCGATTAAAATCTCCTAAAATAACTACACCAATATCTGGGTATTTTGTACGTAACAAATCAAGACTGGCCATAATATGATTTTCAAGTGTCCGTTGATGAGGAGAGTCTGTTGTAATGTAAACTGCACACACTGCTATGGCTGAAATAGTTCTTGGTAATCTTGGAGGACGAAGTCTCACCCAAATACATTCCAGTTCTTCAGGAACAACTATATCGTTAATTTTAACAGCAGGAATGAATTTTTTTGAATAAACTGCTACTCCGCCTCCCCGTCTAAGATCACGACATCTTGAGAATACATTATACCCTTGGATGGTTAACATGTGATCAGGAATGTCAGGGGTGAACCAAGATTCTGTAATTACTCCTATGTCTACATTGTTAAGCTCAAAAATCAATCGAGCTTCATCAAACTTGTTGACGAGAGATCTAGCATTGGTCAAAAATATTGACGGCAAGCCTGAATGTTTTATAACTGGTCGATCTTCATGATTAGCGCTAGCAGATGTAATAGTAATGGTATCATGGGGCAGGGGGCGTAAAAGTTGAGAGTTCCTGTATCTGCAGGTACTTACAAGACGAGTGTCCTCTCTATATGTAGTGTGCACCCTTATACATGTTGGTCTAGCGTCGGTGGTCGATGCTACAGCCTCCGGTTGCGATCGAAGTGTAGAGTGACGGCGATTGCGGCTGAATTTCCCAGCACTCCTACCCCTATATCTCAGGATTCCGTTGGATTTCAGAACTTGCAATACTTCCTGCTTAAGTTGAGATTTAGGGCTGTGGATACGTACTTGAAGGAGTTGTCTCCGAGAATACTTCAAATGGTTAGGGAAAAAAGGCATGCGGGGCATACCACCAGTGCATGTAGGTCTTTCGGAACTCACGAATGGTGTGTTGCTATTAGTGTTAACTCCACTGTAGTGAAAATCATGATCATAGGTTGTTGAAGGGCCAGGGTTGACAGAAACATCCATATAAATAGTTATGTTAATAGGGGGATCAGGATTGTGGCCTGGAATGAGAATAACTGTTTGTCCACCCTTTGACCATTTAGTAAGGGCCACCCTCGTTCTCAGCTTCACTGGGTCATTTGTCCTATCAAACAAGACAAATGGCGACATACCGAAGTCCCGTGTAAAGGTTCCATGAAAGGTTGACAGTAAAACTATCAAACCTAGAGCCAGTAATCTAGGAATTACTGAAGTCTGCATACTGATGTACAATCCAACAGTAAAGTGACGGGAGCGGCAAACAAATTTACAAATTTACTCAGTAGTACTTACAGGTGGCTTACTACTCTGCACTATGTAGCATGCTGTAACATATTGGGGCTGTTACCGTCACATCAAAGTACTCTATACACGGCGATAAACTTAAAAATCCCCAACAAAGTTCACACTTGTAGAATAAAGATTCCTTACAAATACACAGTTAAAATAAGGAGTATGGATGGCGATTCCAAACAAAGATAAAAACGGATACAAAAAAGAGACAAGGCTTAAACAAAAAATGGCAGCTCGTGACAAAGAGCGCCCTCTATATTCTATGTAAGTGTTTGAAAATATATGTTGACTGAGTGATCGTGCTTAATCTTCAAAGGGAAATTAATACGAATAAACAACCTTTCCCATAACCATGTCTCCCTGAACCAATCTTGCAGCTTTCATTTCAAAAATTTTGCTCGGCTGTTCTGACTGTCGTTACACTTGCCCCCCTTTTAGTCTCCTCGAGTGCATTGAAAGCCAGCCCTGGCGTGAGGAAGGTGAACAGTTTGTAGACAAAGTCAAACGTTTGTTGGAACGTCTGATCGACTACCGCAACGTGTCCGACGGCCGGGTGGAGAACAGGCATCTGCGACTCAACTGCCTGTACAACCTCATGGTGAGTTACTATGGTTGGTATTAAGGGTGCAGTTATGGCGCTTTTGTCTGTCAGCAAGACACTTGACCATAATTGCTTCGTCATGCAGATGGGTTGTAAAGCTGTTGGTACTCAGTACACTTATCGTAAAGGTAAGGGAATTGCGCTGGTGGTTCTGGGGGGGGGGGGGTTGATGCAGAGTATTTTATAGTACCACCGCAGCATATTCATTAAGCACTGCCTACCAGAGCAACTGTCTATCAACGATGTGCATGTGGAAAGCTTGTGCGCCACATATAAAAGACACGGCACAGCAATCCAAATGATGGACAGTTTTTTACATTTTCTGATAGGTTTTTAACATGTCGGACTTTTGTCAGACTTGTGAGTGTGTGTTTGCTTTTATGATTAGTCAATGTATTATAACCCTTTAGGGGCCACAGCAACCGCAAGAAGCTTGTATCAAAATGCCCATAGCAAAGAGGGTCAAAGAAATTTACATTTTCCAATGATTTCCATGTTAACATAGAATCTACAATTCTAAAACAAAACCACGTATTTCTGTTTCTTGATAAATTTTTAAAATTTTTTCCTTAAAACAACGTGGCAAAAAATCAAAAGATTAGCAATGTCTGGGCGTATGGTGATTATTATACAGAAATGAATGGTCCTTAAAGGGTTAACGGATCTGTCTATAGCAGCACTCGGGTGGTCACTTGTTAGTGTATGAATGACGTTGTTTTCTGAAAATAATACAAAAACAGTAGAGTAATTTAAGTATTGTTTGAAGCTTTGCATGGTTTGGAAAAATGAGAAGGAACTATAAATAAATAATTAACTTGCGGGTACAACCATGTGTAAATCTCTTGTGTGAGAGTGGTGGCTCTGAAAAGAGCCGGTGTGGTCTCGATGTTTCAAACAGTATGAGCAGAGTATACTGTTCGAAACGTCGAGATCACACCGGCTCTTTTCAGAGCCAACACTCCCACAAAAGAGATTTACACATGGTTGTACCCGCAAGTTCACTATGTATTTATAGTTCCTTCCTAGTAGAGTAATTTGATGGGCTGTTTATGTGACTCCATCTCCAATCCCAGAACTTCTACAAGGACGACGCCAACCGAGAGGACATTTACACCCGGTACATCTACCGCCTCCGAGACCTTCACCTTGAATCCCAGGACTACACGGAGGCCGCCTTCACGCTGATGGTGCTCGCCAAGTCCCAAGACTGGACGGATAAGATGCTCCCGCCAGACGACAAACATCCCAAGCAGACGGAGATGCAGAGGAAGGAGGCCCTCTATCATGAGATTATCAACTTACTGGATAAAGGAGAGGTGGGTTTGCTCAAGACGTTTTTTAAAATTATTCGTAAACTTTTGTCTTTGATGATTCAAACGTTTATACCCAAACTCATCAAAATCCAAACAGCGTTTTTTGTTATAGTGATGATGGATTGGAGACTGCGCTAGTATAAACTGATCATTTTATGATTGTAGGGTGTCATGGCCGAGTGGTTTAGAGCATCGGATTCAAGTTCTAGTGGTCGAGTCATCGGGGTGTGGGTTCGAATCTCGGTCATGACACTTGATGCTTTACTATAATTCCTTCTCTTAACCTAGGGGTATAAATGGGTACCTGCGAGGGTAGAGGTTGATATTGTGTATGAAAAAGCCTTCGGAGCACCAAAGCAGCACAGGGCTATACACTCCCCAGGGAGCTGAGAAAGATTAGAGGAATGCTATTGGCCTAATGACCAGGGCACTAATGTGAAGCGCATTGATACGTTATCATGAAATACGCTATGTAAGAACTAGTTATATATATTATATCATGGTTTACATGGGATCAGGCTCACTACCATAATTCTGAGTCAAACAGTTTTGATGTTGAGTTACCATGTGGTCTTGGATTTTGTTAGAGAGTTTGAAGAAGGATCACAGTGTCTACTTGTTGAGAAAACTGCAAAAAAAAACTGTCACAGTGTTTTATCATCAAGAACGTTGAATCCATCCACATTTAGCCAGGCGACAGCGGATACCAACCACATCTCTGGCCATAGCAGTCACAAACGGACACCTCGTAAATTTGACTCTCCAAAAGTAGCCTTTAGGCGATCTTTGGAGTATCAAACTTTTTGACGTACTTTTATTGATTTCTAATCTTCAGACAAAATAATTTCACAGAATGAATATTACTTCTATACCAATACCATCTTTATAACAAGTAAGGTTTCGGAAGAAAATTGCACACATTTTTTTCTGGATAAATACCAAAGTACGACCCTACCTTAACACTCTTGTTATTTTTAAATCAATTAAGTCAAAACAAAAAGCGTCATTTTCTGTGATGGTGTACTTTGATTTCAGATGTGGGAGTTTGGAATCCCTCTATGCAAGGAGCTGACGATACAGTACGAGGGAAAACTCTTCGACTACGGGAAAAACAGCCGCATTCTGGTAAGCAATGCTCGCACAGTCTCAAGTCAAACAGTTTAAAAAACCCTTCATCACTGCTGCTAAACTGGTACTCAGTTTTGTTATGAAGCGGTATCACGCTCGGCTCAATGCCTAAAACATTCTCATGGTTTTGCCTCTAACTTTTTCCAGTGATTGGCCAGCAGGACAAGTTGTCTTGTCGTTTTAATGAGTCCGTCCACTCCAATTTGAAGAGATTGCATGATAGCAACCTTATTTTATTTTACCATTTTTTGGAAAGATCCCAGTAAAACCAGCAAGTAAAACCCACGTCGGTTCACTGCACTGCCATGATCACATGACACTTGGAAGTGAACTATCACCATGTACTGGTGATGTTCACTGGTGTTGTCTGGGTGCTTACAGAACTCAGAAATTGCATCCCTTTGCTTGCTTTGTTTTTCTTACTTTATATATTTGATGTGTTTTCTCTTCGACCATTGTTTACAAGTTAGGTTATGTATTTTGTCACTCGGTTAAAGGTCACTGGATTATTGTTGTATGTTAATGTTAATGGCCTTGGTTGACTATTAATCCAATGCGAACGCGGCTTCAGCAGCAGTTAAATCCTAAGGGTACTGGATTCAGGAGATGAATGGCGTTTAACTTTCTAACGAAGATATCAATCCTAACTCAATGCGTATATTTATCTCTTTTTTCCACAGCAAACTCAGGCGTCGCTCTTTGACAATATTCTGAAGAAACAGCGGCAGCCGCCCACCTACTTCAGGGTCATGTTCTATGGAAACTTCCTCTGAAGGTATTGAAGTATTCCCCATGACTTCTCTCTCACCGGTCCCCAATTTCTTAACCCTGTACCAGCGCCCCGGGGCAGCTTAAATGGGCCTAATTTTCGGGTGTTTCAGAATTCTATTAACTTTCCTCTGATGTTATTGAAGTGTTCACTATGACTTCTCTCTTACCGATCCCCAATTTGTTAACCCTACCAGCGCCGCGGACCATTTAAATTCAAAAACTTTTTGGCTGTGTCAGGGGAATTTATAGAATTTTATTTGCAATTTTCTAAAGAAACTAGTCAGTTGTCGCTGCTTCAAAAATGTATAATTGTATAAACAGAGCCTCTTTAATTGATCCTGCCCATACATAGTCTTGCCTTGTGACACTTGACCAGCTAGATTCAAGTGTAGTAGAGCGTACCCCCAACCACAACCAACTGCTTCCATCTATCTAGAATCTTGTAAAGATTAATATTTTTACAAAAATGAAAATGCTGAGTTCTCTTCCTCTCTTATGTCTTCTCCCTTTCCAGAGCAGAGCGTGGATTTACCGCGGCCGGCCGTTTGACCAGCTCAGCACCATTCAGAACCAGCTCCAGGCCGACTTCCCACGAGCTAAGAAGTGGATCAAGACGGACCCGCCAGTCAGCGCAGACCTCCAAGACAACAGTCAGTGTATCCTTTTGAAACCCTTCCTAAATATGTATATGGTTTTTGAGGCATTGCATGGTGAGGTATCAATGTATATTCGGTTTGCGGTAACACCGTGTGTATAATTATCTACTTGCTGTGTAGATTTGTTCTTTAGAGAACTTGTCTTGCTATCTATTCTACTACCGCGGAGTAGATTTTCGGAATTCGGGAGACTTCTCAGTTCTGAAAAGAACTGTCCTGCTTATTAACTACTACCTGGGTGGGAGGTAGGAAATCGGCCTAGACTACTACTTTAGCTTTGTGGATCGGGGGGACTTCTCGTAATTAACTGCACTGCCGCGGAGTGAGTTCTTTTTGGTCTCAACGTTTCAACTAGCTTGCTCTAGTCATCGTCAGGAGACTGAATATGCTTAAGAAATTAATTTCAACTTTGTCTGCTTATTTTGATTAACAGTTAACAGTTACTCATGATAATAGAGGAGGTCAGAAACAATGGGGCAAACCCCTTCTCTTCGCGATAAGTGTAACTGGATTCTTTGACGTGCATTACACAACACACAAGCCTTTATTTTACTTTCACTTAATGGACCTAAGTCTTTAATATATTATTATTTTTTTTGGATTGGTATGCGTCAACGTTTGTCATTTTAAAAGAATTTCGCAAGATATTTTGTAAGTATGTTTAATCTACCTGACCTGAAGCCAAACCTAGCCGACCAACTCTGTTATGGTTTGGCGGGAACAGCAATGCCCCTGTGGCTGAATCCAACTCGTGAAAATGCGTTTTAACCGATGACCGAAGCTCAAAACGTGACTCTTGTCAGGGTCGCCCAAAACTGGTGCCCGGCACCCTGGAAAGAAATGCAGACAAAAAAAGGGTGACCAATTATACAGAGAAATTGTCTTTAACTCGTTGTGAACAACAGACATCCAGATAAGAGCCCTAGAGACGGTTGGGACCAACAACATCTTCAAGGACATGAAGGTGCCCATACAGATCAGTAGCTTCTATGACAGCCACAACATCTCCAAGTTCAAGTTTGATCGGCCCTTCAACAAGGGGGAGAAAGACCCCAAAAACGAATTTAAGGTATTGGTTGAAAGATAGAGAGGGGGACTGTATCGTTGTGTCAGTGCACAATCGTTGTATCTCCTAAGATAGCACTTACGTTACGCTCGAGTTTGAAAATGTCAAAATGTTGTGTCTCGCTTAAAATAGCCTGGATGCACACACAAAACAAGTACGCGCCAAGATATGACATTTTTACACGAAGCAATTTTTGTGGCAAGATACAAGGTTTTTGCAAAATAGAGATACAACGTTTTTGCGTGGATGCGATGATATGTTGGTTTCCTGTGACTCCATTGATGAGCCGGACAAGTAGCACTAAACATTTTTGTTGGTTTGAGTACAAAGGGTTGAGCTCAAAATTTCCCATCCTGCATTGTGCTCTTAGGTCAAAAGGTCATTGATTCCTGGTGTGTTACTCTGCAGTGCGTATTTAAGGCGACGCGCGCGGGGAGATGCGCACCTTATCTTGACAATTAATTTGGCTCCCGAATGGCACACCATGTGCAGTCAGTAGCTGTGCGTGACATCAGTGCACAGGGTCAATATAACCATAGTCAGGGTCCAACAGTATTTACAGTGAATTTATAAAGGAACAGTAAAAAGGGAGTACAATTTGAATAAATTTGAAACCAATTACAAATTTGTTTTTGGACTGTAGATAGGAAGGGACCCATTTGAACCCCCTTGCACAAGCGGCTACTGCCACCACGCTCGCCAATGTGGGAGTCAACTTGTAAATGTGTAATTGCAGCGTCGTGACCCAAAGTATTGAGCCCTTGCACCTCCCCCAAAATGGCAAACAGGATACACGTGTGGAAAGTGTGTTGCACCTTGTGAAATGGGTCAATACGGTTGTGTGCCTTCTGACTGGTGCCCAGCCCCCCCCCCCAAACAAAGATATTGAGAAAATTGGGCTAGGTAGATCAGTTGGTTGAGCACTGGCATGAGGTTGCAGGTTTTAAACCTGGGTCCAATTTCATAAAGCCTGTAAGCACAAAAACTTGCTAAGTACAGAAAAATCTAGCTTATTTGAAACAGTTAACCAGCCAAAAGGTCATCAAGTTCACATTGTTGCCACTGGTCCCCAACTCATTTTTTGCTTAGCAGAGAAATTTGCTAAGCAGCATTTTCTGCTTAATGGCTTTATGAAAGTGGGCCCTGCTCTTGTCAATTTTGTCTTGTATTCATCACCAAATTGATTGATACTTACCCAGTTAGTTTCCCTTAGTGGTTTATTATTTGTTTGTGTTTATTTGTAGACTCTTTGGGTTGAGCAGACGACGTTAGCGATTGAGAATACGTTTCCAAGTCTGCTGAGATGGACGGACGTTATCAGCACAGAAACGGTAAGAATGTGAATTACTTTCATAAAAAAACTGCTTACCAGTAAGCAAATTTGGGAGTTCACTAAGCAGGAAAATGTGGGTAAGGAACGGGTGTTTTTTACATGAAGGACTCAAAAAGATTTGACACAAGAAACAGTAAGAACGTTGTAATAGTTTTTATTACTGGTTTTGTCTTTTCTTGCCTTTTGTGTAATCCCTTTTATTTTTCTTGTGACTGTTTGTATTTTCACTGTTCTTGCATTTTGCTAATGAACCAGTGAGTTTCTTAATCTTTCATTCCACAATTGCTCAAGTGTAATATTTTTTATGTAGCGTTTTATTATGTGTTTGTTGATATTTTTAGATGAACTTTGACCCTTTCAGCTTCTGCTGCTGGTCATTTTATTTGTATATATACCAATAATATATATGCCCTTGTATGTGTATTTTTTATGCGTATTTGTAATATATTTTTATTGCTGTTTGTATATATATTTTTATATTTCAATTTATTGTTGTGCTCTTTAGGACCAGCTGGAGAGGAGAGCCTCTAGACAGGAACTGTGTTTCTTTTAGGCAATTCTTTTTCCTGCCTCTGTATTTTAATTGCTCATTGCTGTATCTTTGAATGTTTTTCACCTAATTAATGTGCGTTATTGTACTTTTTATCTACCCGAGAAATGAAATAAATATAAATATTTAAATTAATGCTATGTCACTGAAGATGTTTGTCTTGTTAATGCGATCATGGGATATATAGGTGGAGATTACACCGATCCAGAATGCTGTTGGTGTGATGGAGAGCAAGAATAAAGCAATCCGGAGCATGATCGCTGAGATGTACGCCAACCCCGACCGTAACATCAACCCACTCAGTATGATCCTGCAGGGTACCATCGATGCTGCTGTACAGGGCGGACCCAAGAAGTATAAGATTGTGAGTACCAGTGGACTGGCCGTGTGTCGTGGTCCGAGCGGTTGGGAGCACCGGACTCGAGCTCTGTTGTTGTCTGATCAGCAGAGTGCGGGTTCGAGTCACGGTCGTGGCACTTGTGTCGTTGGGCAAGATACTTAACCATCAATTGCTTTGTCCTTTGGATGGGGGCATTAAGCTGTAGGTCCCATGTACTAGGATTGATAGACCCTGAACACTTATCATGGAAGAGTAGGGGTTAACCACACTGTTTCTGGTTCACACGGCAAGCACCCTTGTTTACAGGTGTCCTCAGGCTTGCAAGCTACAGTGATTAGGTTCACTTATGAGGCATCCCTGTTTTCATCACCAGAAATCTCTAGTGATAACTTGCAATCTAAGGCCCAGTTCATACTTCACTCAAAAAGCGAATACAAAGCGCATGACTTGACGCCAACAATCGGGAATGCTGGTTTCCAATTATGGCGCAAGGAAGATTGTTTTGTTTTTCGCAATTTGCGTGAAGTATGAACCAGGGTATGGGTTTCGGACTTGAAAAGAGGTTGGGCTCGATTTATGGAACCATGGCTTAGGCTTCGGCTCTGGCTTATAGACGCTGTCTTACTGTTTGAAGTTCTGTACCCAAAGTGTACATTTTCACAGTTACTAACAGAGCACAAGCCGGTTCATAAGCCGAAGCCGTGATTTAGAAAAACGGCCTAAGATTTATCTTAAGTTGAGTTGTCAGTATCGCCGTGGCGATCCGTATCGTGACATCACACTTTGCTCAGCCCATTCAGCTTCAGCTCTTTGTGGAATCGAGCCTCTTGTTTACTGAATGATCGATTGTGGTTTCGATTGAGATTGTGATTTCGTTTCTGTTCACTAAACTGCTTCTGTTACACCAGTACACCTGTTTATGTGTGTTGTGTTGTCATTTAGCCTCCAAGAAAGACTCTGCTCGGGTGGGAAACGTCAGGCCACTAAATGTTTGTTTGTGTTTTTCTTTTTCTCAGGCCTTCTTGAGCCCAGAGTATAAGAAGGCCCATCCTGAGGACAGTGATCTTTGTTTCAACTTAGAGAAGCTTCTAATGGACCAGGTAAGATTTGAATCTTCCAAGACATTAAGAAATGATTAAAGAGGCTCTCCGAGGTCAAATCAAGTTTTGTGATGCACTCATTTTTCAATAGAAGAAGTTCTTATGAAAGTGGGGGAAAAAATCTCTAACCTCTAAAATGGTGTAAAATGTCATTTTATTTGAAATAAGAAATGGCGATTTGGAAGACCTTTTTTTTCAAAACAAAGGAAGTTCTTGTTCAAAACAAAGATATTGACAAAATAGGGAGACAGGCATCATTTATGACATTAGCTCAGTTGGTAGAGCGCCAGCACGTTAATTTGGAGGTAGCAGGTTCAAATCCTGTTCTAGTAATTTGGTGTTACTTTGTTCACCCCCAAAAAGTGAATCGGATTTAGCGGGTCCGTTTCCCTTATGGTTTATTATTTGATAAGCTTAATAATTAAGATACGAACGTCGATGATGTGACAATATTGACTGGTTTTTCGGATTTGATTGCAGCTAAAAATACTGAAGGATGGAGTAGACCTCCATGAGCGTCTCTGCCCAGACGACTTAGCGGACTTCCAGAAGAATTTGACCAACAAGCTGGCAGAACTCCGCAGAGACTTTGGTCTGGTGAGTCTACGACAACCCTCACATGCCCCCCCCCCTAATTAATGTCCTTGGTGCCCCCCCCCCCTCCAATTTGAAATCTTTACTCTTAAGAGTAAAAATGTTACATATGAGCTTTAATGTAATAATTTCACTGTTTTTAAAACCATATTTCCATTTACACGCAGACAATGTATTTGTTTTTGCTGTCACGTGAGAATATTGTATAAAAAATAGTAAATGGCATAACAAGAGCGCTGAAAAGGGGCTTTTTTACTAGAGAAATGCAAATGGAAACTGCAGTTTTAATTGGCCAGAATGGCCCCCCTAGAAACAATGGGGCACTCCTTGTGCCCCCCCAATTTTTTTTTTTACCCTAGTTTGGCGCTGACATAAAAAGTCAAGTCAACTTGAAATCTGACCCCCACCAGTTTCTTGTGCAATGTACTGTTCTACCAAGGCGAAAGTCTGGTCAGTATGTAAATAACATCTGTTTCAGACTGGCGCTCCAGAGTCATGCAGAACCAAATTATTGAGTTAGCACATGAAAAGTACTGCCTGAAGCCTTTCTCAGATTCAAATACTTTAGTGCGAAATTACCTCCTTCTCAAAAACTGCATTACTTCAAAAGGGAGTCGTTTCTCACAATGCTTTATACTATCAGCCAGCTCTCAGGTTCTTTTAATGGTCATGAAATTTTCTTGAGTAATTACCAAAAGTCTCCACGCTCTAAGGCCTCGCGCTGTTTGCTTAGGGCTGTGTGTAAAAAGGTATCCCATTGCAAGTTGTCCTCTTTTTGTCTGCAGGCCGCGGTGGTTACGA
The DNA here is from genome assembly GCA_032158295.1 of Pycnopodia helianthoides. Lineage (NCBI taxonomy): Eukaryota > Metazoa > Echinodermata > Asteroidea > Forcipulatida > Asteriidae > Pycnopodia > Pycnopodia helianthoides. The sequence goes on along the minus strand of CM063244.1, from coordinate 9,586,853 downwards.
GAGTAGGGAGTAACCCTGCCACCCCTACGGCTACGGGTAAATCAAGAAGCAGTACAGCCTCGGGTATATTTACGTATGACGAACTGTAGTGGGACAACAACTCTCAGGTGAGCTAGAAAATTTCGTGTGGACCAGGTGGATTCACAAAACTCTCTAACTTAGGACTAGTCTAGCAATGCTAAGAGATAGGATAGACTATAAGTTAAGACAGCTACTTAGATAGTCATTCTTAGCATTGCCTAGGATAGTCCTAAGTTGAAGATTTTGTGAAATCGACCTGGTCAACTTGTTTGCCACTTTTATTGAGGGATATTTATCAGTCTTCCTTTATCAAGTACGTCATGTCATTTCACTTACTGAAATCAAAACATTGCTTGAAACTCACCTTTTCCATACTTATTTTGCTTACTAGGCTATTTATTTATTTCTCATTCCTTTGGATTGTAAATTCTTGATTGTTGTAATTTGTTATTGTTTTAAAGCGTTGTGGTACCTTTTCTGCTAAGAACACTATAAATGCTTAGATTATTATTATTATTATTATTATTCCCGGCAGGCAAGATGCAGTTGTATATTTTGTACCGTAATTATCACGTCATGATAATGAGGATGATAATCTTTTCTTTCTTTCTAACACTGTAGGAGGAAAGCCTCTTTACCAATTTTCCCATTTCATATCTCGAGTTGTCTGTTGCCATGCTAGGCCCTTACATGTTCTCAGTTCATAGTAAGAGGAGAACACAAGTTAAACACCTTATAATTAAATTTTTATTTATTTATTTTTTTTTAATGCGGAACAGCGGAAAGACCGCGTCCATCGCTGAAGAATCAACCGGTTCCAGTAAGTTCTACCTTGATGCCATCACGGAGAATAACTCACAAGTGTCGCCATCTCAAGTAAGTCATTTCCTGTCTCTTCTTCCGCAGTAGTCCCTCTCTAATGCTCTGTTTAGAAACCCCAACCGCAAGCAAAAGTGGAAGGTCAGAAAAACCCTGGCAGAGACGTACGTCCAATGTTTGAGAATTTGCTTGCCTGTTTGTCCGTTTCTTTTTATGTCACAGTTTTGCTGTCACGAGCTGACATTCTGTGACGTTTCACTCCGACTCTGTCGTTTTTTTTCCTGACACTGTTGATGTCGGTTGTAAACAGGTCGTGAACTCTTAACCGACAGTTTTGTTTTTGTAGATTTTATGATCTTTCTGGAAGGTTTGTTCTTTTAGAAAGGGGCTTTAGTGTTTGAAGTTTTGATTGGCGTAAGATTCATAGAAATACCTTACTATAGATAAGTTTCATAAAATTCAGGCATGCTACATCTCACCTGATATTTCCTCTTCTCTTGTTCTAGTGCCACAGAAAACATTTTTTGTCTGACATAACTTCCTCTTTATTTTTTCAATTATGAAGTTGTCTGTCTGAAGCTTTGCAAGGCAGATGGATTGCAGTCTCCTCTTAACAAAAACCAATGTTGCAACCACCCTTTTCTGCCCTGTTTTAAATATCTACACGGAAACTGCCATTTATTTATTTATTTTTTTTGGTAATGTAGTCTCTCTTCTTGGCCTTGAATATTCTTGAATTTCTTGCGACTTTGCAACCGCTATGTACGAGTATGTTGTGGAGTTCTGCACAAATCATGATGACAGTTTAGATTTTTTCAAGCGAGTGCATTGATTGTGCTAAAACATGTCGAATTGCACCTATGTACGAGTATGTTGTGGGTTCTGCACAAACTCATTGATGACAGTTTAAGATTTTCAGCGAGTGCATTGATTGTGCTAAAACTAGTGTATGACCCCCCTCGCACCAATGTCACCTGGGATGCTGTCTGCCCATGATATTTGAGAGTCAAATTGCACGTCAAAAATATTGTAAGCTAGCGTCGCCTAAAATGCGCACTACACTGTATAACACACGGGACATTGACTCCCTAAATGGGGCAACCCCAAGCTTATTGTGAGGATGACGACGGGGTGAGTTGGTTCAATACTCAGGCAGTATCCAGAGAACCCACACCTCCACTCCCTTAGAGTGCAGCAGTACCACCTCTCATCTTAGCTCGAGGGTTACTCAAACTCGTGAGGTGTCACCGGGAGTGTTGACGAGAGTGACTCGGGAACTAAGGAGTTATTTATTTTCCTTGTGACTTGCCACTCATTTTGAAGGCATGTTTGAGTCCTTGTTCCATTTTCTAAAAGAGGGGTTCCATGGTCAAAATGAGTTTTTGTTTTTAAATCGAAAGTGGGGAAAAATTTACAACCTCACGTTAAACTTTTTTTAAAATATTTTTTTTAATGAGATATCGCTTAACTCACAAGGCCGAACGGCCACTCAAGGTGAGGGCTACACTTAACTGATTTGGACTGTTGACCCAAATCAACTGACACCAGAGGCACGTTGCCACCTACTCCTGGGGCTGAAACAGAGTTACCCCCTTTACAGTCCGTAAGGATGTAGGCATGGGTATCATCCATTGGGAGCCTGGCTGGTAGAGCAGAATGCACTAGCTTCCCAACTTTTTACGAAGCAATTATGGTTAAGTGCTTTGCTCAAGGGCACAAGTGTCCTGACCGGGATTCAAACCCACACTCTGCTGCTGACAACACCAGAGCTTGGGCCCGGCGAACTAGACCACTCGGCCACGACACGCCACAAAATGGTGTAAATTGTCATTTTATTTGATACTCTTTGAGAGCGAAATTTGAAACATGACGTCATCCGACATATAAAACAAAGGATTCTGTACATTCAAAAGAGGATTTTTGCGCCCAGTCAAAATGTCAAAATTCAACGGCGTTTTGATTGAATATCATCAGAATTCAGGAATGAACTAACATTAAGCCTCTGAGCAAAATTGTACAGACCATTATTTGAAATGTGACATCATCGAATGTTTTGGGATTTCAACAAATATTGTACTTTAAGGGTATTCTATACCGTTTATCGTGAGGTTTGAAACCTGTAAATTTTCCCTTTTCATGAGGACTCTATCCAGGGATAATGAGGGGATCCCAAATGTGAATTTGACCTTGGAGCCCCTCTTAAAAATACAAACCCCCAAAACGTTTATTGGAATTAGAAAAACAGTATAAAAATTCCGCCCTTTGGGTTTGTTATATCTGACAGTACCGCAAGTGGTTTGTGGTAGGTAACATGTATGGGGTAGGTACTATGTCAGTCAGGTGCTTGATGCATGCTTGGGCACGATGGACCTTTCCTTTTGGGTTATCAAATTTGGCAAAATTTACCAATGAGCTGGGCCCGATTTCATAGACAGCCGCTTAAGCTCAGAAAGTAGCTCAGCAGCACAACAAAATTATGCTCACCAGAATAAGGTTACCAGCCAAACTACCATGTCACATGTACAATTTGTGACTGGCGTCCTGCTCATCTCTGCTTAACAGACAATTGTTAAGCAATATTTTCTGCTTAAGCAGCTCTGTGAAATTGGGCCCTGTTGATATGTTTCTCTTAAAATCGAAATGTGAAAGCTCTATTTGCATTCAAGATGGGAACTTGTTCATCATTTTTTTTATGGGGTTATTGTCCCCAGCAATATCAATGCCCCATGGATTGATTTGTGTTTTTGAATATTCATATTTATTGTATACATGTATATTTTGCCAGCCCCTGTTCGTCAAAAATTGGGTTTACGTTGCAAAAAGAAAGGTCCGTTGAATGCAGCATAATACTGCCCTCGCTTGGTGGTTAATGAGAGCATAGCCTGGGATACTCCCCACATTGCACCGTGGCATATTCTCTTTGTCCTTGCATGATACAGCGGTTTGAAGTACTCAAGCTAGCCTGCATGGTTGGCATCCCCCCCCCCCAAGCCTGGAATGAAACGGCAGCCACAGAGGCCACGGCCTTCGTTGCCCTGGTCTTGGCCTTGGTGCCCCTTCAAATGTTTCCCGTAGACTTGAAGATTTTCCCATGGAAGTGCCCTTTGCAAAATGAAAATGGCCTGTGCAGAATGAAATTCTAGGACTGACCCCCATCAGGCCCACTTCACATGGACTGGATCCAATGGTCAACAGAAGCTTGTGGGAGATTCGTTGACATTAAACCATAGAGCAAGGATGATTAAACCATGCTCGTTACACACAGGCCTTTGAAATTTGTTGATGATTTGGTCATTGCATGTCTTGATGGACATTATAATAATCTGATTAAGAACAATTCATTTTCAGGTAGTAGTTAATAAGCAGGACAGTTCTTTTCAGAACTGAAAAGTCTCCCAAATACCGAAAATCTACTCCGCGGTAGTAGAATACTAGAAAGCAAGACAAGTTCTCTACCGAACAAAATCTACACAGCAAAGTAGATATACACATGGTGTTACCGTGGCTAAGCACAACAACATTATGCTCACAAAATAAGGTTGCCAACTAAACTACCCTGTCACATGTGCAGTTTGCGACTGGTATCCTGCTGACTTCTGCTAAGCAGAAGCAATATTTTGTCGAGCAATATTTTGTCTGCATAAGCAGCTCTATGAAATTGGTCCCTGGTAGAATCAAAGAGTGAGCAAGGTGTACCTTGAGGAAGAAGTTAAACTCGTCATAACTTTAGGAAATGTCAGACCTATAATGTAGGAGATGCTATATTCACATAAGTGAGAGTTTCAACATTTTTCGTTTAGCAAACAATATTTAGCAGGAGGTCATTGGACAGCACCTGTTATCGTGGGATGAACATGCACCTCATTATGGTATATGATTTTTGCAGGTTTTTCTTTGTCTTTTGTCTTTTGTTTTCTTATAATTTTTCTGATTGGGTAGTCCCCAGCGATATATACCCGGGAACTTTTCATCCCAATTTTAAATTACCTCAGTTCCTTTATTTGTGTCATTAGGTGTGTTTTTTAAAATTTTTTTTAAAGGTTTATTAAATACATTTTTTTTCAATGGATTAAAATGGCAAGATTTATGCATGAAGTTAAAAATGGTCGTGCATGTAATTGTTCCTCTGTAAGCAAAGCGTGGTTGAACAAGTAGTATTCCCAGCAGTTACGTCTGAAATAAGTTGACTGTGCTTGTGAATTTATGCTTTGTGAATTGTGTTTTTTATTTAAAAAAATCTGGCACACTGTGTAGTAATCTTGTCTGAGAACCAATGGTGGCCCTAAAAAGAGCCAGTTGCATGCCATCATTTCAAAGGCGTATTGGCACTCTAGTGGATTTTGAAGCATTTTTGGGAAAAAAAACTTTTTTTTTTCTTCCTAGAATAGATGAATTAACACATGGTGTCCAGAAAGAATTATACAATATTTATGTAATGTACCACACACAAAGCTCTTTGTAATTTGGTTGGTGACGTGTCAGCCTTTATTACTGTTAGCCATGTATACTGCCGCGACGCCCCAAAAATTAATATTGGAGTCCAATAAGGCAACTTATTGGATGCTTCGCAGTGTTGTTTCCAAAATGGGGTACGGGCAGACATGGTTGGTGTCTTCGTGGAGTCATCCACGTTGTTTGGAAGTTTCTTTAAAGAATTTTCAGAGTGTGAGGAGGATCAGTTTTCATAATTTATTTTGTGCTTTTTATTAACAAAGTTAAAGTAACAAGGATCTGTGTGTGAGTTCATACAAAACAATTATTGAAAGCATTTCGTTCGGGCATTGTCGCAGAATTATAATCACTCGGTGAAATCTGGCTTTCCGCGTCACTTCGCCGAGTGAAATGGAACGGTCCAGATTTCACCTTAGTGAATCGTGATTCTATCCTGTGACAACGCCCTCAAATGCATCAATAGTTGTACAGAGTCTCCACCATGCAAACCCTTAATTTCTGCATCATTGTGAGTTATGTTGCATAGGTGCATGTTGTCTACATGTGCATGCTTGCACGTTGCACTGCTTGACCTGTATCTTGCACTGCTCAATCATCTGACCCTGCAAAGAGAAAAGTCCCAGATTCTGAAGCAAATCCATGAAATGTTGGGAATTTTTTTAACTTTGATTTTTTTTATATATGTAAAAACCCAACAGTTTTATAATCGGATGCAAACGAAAGAAGCTGCTTCATTGAAGAAAAAAAAGCAAACTTGCAAGGACTTGAAGAACTGATTGAAGTTCTGCTTGCCATAAAATCAAAATCATATCAAATGCTGCTCAGGTGTTTTTCAGACGGTTCATTTGGGGGATTTTTTTTTTCCAGCTCGACTCTTGACGAAAGAGTTGGCACAGCCCTCGGCAATCTCTGCACGGTTTCTTGGCATGACTCCAAAACACTTGCCTTCATTGCTTCACCAAGGCTTTATATAACACACTCTTATTCTGCAGCACGCCACACTCAACAGGCTCAGGCCATTAGAACGGGAGCAAGCCATGAGACGGGGCCGGGCCACGGTGGCCACTATGCGCCAATATTATAACGAGGTAGCCCCCCCTGTCCTCCATCTCCATCCCTTCCCCCCACCCCCTCCCCCCCTTCCGCCAGTGAATATGTGCAATATGGCGTGGCTGCAAGTTGCATGGACTTGCTTTTTTTCACGAGGAAACGTGGCACACCTGTTTGGCTTGTGTTTATTTAGCATGCAGGGGGGAAAGGCGTTGAAAATGTAATCATTCAACAGAGGGAGGAAAAGCCGCAATCGTACCTGTATCACCTATTGAATAGATAATTCTAAATCGACATCACACAAGTGTCAGGTCGGCCATCTTTACGGCAATGATCAATAGTTTTTTGAACGGACAGCTAAACGTGGTTGAGTTGGTCCATTGCATGATTGGTCGATGAACCGCTTGGCTGTGTAGACGAATTTGAACTCTCGACATCACGGCATAATGCCCAAACCCAAAGTAAAGATGGCATTTTTTGGGGGGGCGGGGGAGGGGGGGTGGAATTGTATAACACAAGTAGATCCTTGTCATTTGATTGGAGGATTGTTGGTCATGTGTACTATTCACCGTGGTATCAATTACGAGGAGCGGTTTTTTTATTTGAGAACTTAGAGTTGTGTTCATGAAGGTGACGGGTCTCGAGAAATAAAAAAAACTTTTTATTTGGAAATAAAATGGATAGTTTATCATCAAATTTTTTTTTCCGTTCTTTGTAACTGTAGATTTGTTTTTCAAGTTTGTTCTTGTCTTCCCCGAAGGTTTCTGGTGGGGATGCAGGGGAATTTGGGGGTTGATAATGTGTTTTTTTCCGAAACTCTTTCAAAAATATAGTCAACGCAAGACAGAGAGAAGGTTTGGAGGGGGTCAAGGACGTTGTTGATACGCTCTGCACCCCTCCAAGTCTTTTACTCTTGTCTGACCTCTCTGACGCGAAAGCAATAATTTTATTTTTCTGTTGTTTAAAAAAAACGCTGGCTACTCACTTGCATGCGAGCTGGGCATGTGAGCTTATGGATAAAAAAAACAAATATCACCATTAATTCTAACCTAGATCTAAACAAACCCCCCCCCCTCTCCCGTGCTCCCCTCCCCATTTTTCCCTGCCCCCTCCCCCTCTTCCCGCTTCCTCAACCTCCCTATTGCAGCATGCTGTACAGGATGGACGCAAGGCCGGTACCTCGCCAATCAAGAAGGGACGGGCCACCATAGCCGTTCCTCGATACTTGCCATTGAACAATGAGGTATACACCCAAGGGGGGAGTAACACATCCAAAACTCTACCATCTCAGGGAGGGGGGGGGGGGCGGGAATCTCATTTCAACTGGCGAATCCATACTCTTTCATGCATTGGTCATCTTTATGTTTAGTTTTGAGCAGTACAAGAAACATGACTTTCATTGATTTCATCATGCACAGAAGGACGTTTGCACTCTGCATTCTACACTGCACAGGTCGATACATTCTGCACGAATCTCATGTCTGCTGTCAATTACACCTCTCCCCCCCAGCCACTGAGAATTTATCCCACTGTCTCAAACTTTGACAAGACCTGACCCCCCCCCAGGTGAAACGCAGTCTGGGGCCGGGTAGACTCTGAACTAGACAATATCATCACCTAACGGTGACTGCCGGGCACTAGACTAAGATGATCAACGGTGTTGCTTATTTACTAACGCATCTGGCTGACAACTTTTAACAATCAGAAAAATCCCATCTCCTTTTTGCTCATGAATGTAATGGCAATTTAACTTGGTAGCGGTGAACATGGTAAAGCTAACTACTTTCTTTTAAAAAAAAAATCTCCTTCTTTCCTTGTTTATTCATTTTTAATTTGCTACCTTTTGCTACTTTTGCCTTGATAGATTTATCATAACATTAACTCATTGGTATTTATTGAAATGCTTTTAAGGAATAAACAACTCGTGGCATGCGGCTCATACTCAATAAAACACAGTACATGTACGCAGTCAACCCTCCTACTGTGTGACCTTTCAGTATCATCCATTATGGTTTTGAATATCAATAGCTAAACTATGCCAGCTAGCAACATGATATCGTGTGGTGAATGCATCTACACAGTACACTGCTGGCTAGTTCTGCACACAGTTGTGCCACCCTCCACAACCCTGCAGTTGAATGGTCCGTAATGGTTGGTTTAACTCTCTCGCAAATGATGCGGAAAGTAGGAGGGTTGGATTGAACCTGTTTGGGTTTGGATGCTTCATGTACCTACATACAACTGCAACTACATCTATTAACTGCTGCGCCACGTTTAACTACATCTATTTTCTGCTCGTAAATGTCAGAGTTCCTTTTTTATTAAGTGCGTTTCCACATGTAAGATTAGTTAGGTTTGGTAAGTTTTTGTCTGATGACAGCATTTGTTTTTTTCTCTTTTTCCTACAAAAGTAAGATTTTTAATATAGCTCTTAGAGACATATCTTTGTAACATTTAACAAAATCTGTTTTCCCCTTTAAACCTTTAGCCGGAATTTGTTGTGTATTTTTGTGAAAGCTTAGGGGGTCAATCTTTCCTCTTCTGACCCCTCATCTGTATGTAATGACAGACCTGTGCTCAATTTCATACAGCCTATAAGTTCGAAAAATTTGCTAAGCACAAAAAATATTGCTTAGCAGAAACTGGTAACCAGCCAAAATTCCATTAAGTTTACATCGTGTGACTGGCGCCCCCATTCAGTTTTTGCCTGGCAAAGAGATTTGCTAAGCAGGATTTTCTGCTTAACAGCTTTTATGAAATTGGGCCCTGCATTGAACACGTAGGATATGAGCCCCTTGTGGCCTCTGGATTGCAAACTGTGTGCTTGACCAATGAGGATCTGTGTCAGAAATATTGGATGTTTCATTGAAATGGAACTCAGAGAATGCTGGCATTCTGTGTTCTGCCAGCAAATGCGGGTATCGGTACCATGCGACACAAGCGCGTGGCAAAACGGTATCACGCAAAATATGGCACACTGGCAACACGCACAGCTCTGAGAACTGGTCAACAAAAATTTAGCGTTACTTTTACTTGTGACTTGCATTCTTTGGACAATGCTCAGTTCTCTATACACTTAAGAAAAATCATAGTCTTCAACACTGTCAAAAAGAAAACATCGTGTGGACATGTGTATGTCCACATAGTGTTTCAAGTCCCTACATTATGGTGACTTCTTTTGTTTCCGAGGTCCACACTTTGTATGCAACGCTAAATTGTTGTTGACCAGTCTATATGGCGTAGTATCTGTGTGGCAAATTTTGCCGTACACCCATGTCATGTGATTATTGTTGACTATAAGCACGCATAAAAACACGGCGTAATAAAAATGGTTACTCGCGCCCCTGTAGAGTGGTCTGACAACTGAATCACACGAGTAATGACTCACCCAGCGCTCTCCGAGTTCTGTTTCTAATGGTGTAGATCTTCATCACGGTACAGCCATATTTTTCTATCTCCTGTTTTGTGAGTGTGACCTAATTCCGTTGTGAGCCACGCCCACTCCACACAAACTGGCTCCACTGATTACCAGAATCCAATAGGATTGCATTGGGCTAGTTTGTGTATGGGGAGTTATGTATAACAAAATGTTTACGCGGCGGGGGGGGGGGGGGTTGTTTGCAACCTCTTGAAGTCCTTTCCAGAACCATCAGTTTCTGTTATCAGAATGGCCTTTGAACAAAAAAATTAGTGATTTCTTTTGTAATAGTAGACTGTGTAATTCTCGCGCGTATCGAAAACCAAAAAAACAACTCAAATGAAGACTATAGTTTTCTACGGAAATCAAGTCGCCTTTTTAAATTATATTTATACAAAACTCTCAAAAAGTAAAAATACCCATAAGCACTTTGTTATGAAAGCAGTTTCAATATTGATACAATACAAATAATTTGTTGAAATTAACATTGAAACAAAAACTTTTTTTTTTTAGAAACCCCATTTTCCAATCACGCCCAAATAAGCGTGGCCATACATAGGTTTAATGACAACATGAGCGTCAGTTGGGCAAAATTCTTAATTGTTAACAAGTTACCGGAAACGGAGGTCCTCCTGTGGTTTTCTTTGTTGGTTTGTTAAATTGATTTTACTTTCATAAAAGTTGTACTTTCCCAACAATTTAACATAATTTTTGTAGCCATACACTACTCTAAAGGCAAATAACTTGTTTCGAAATTGTTTGATTCTATTAATCCTATATAAATGTAGATTAGATATATACAATAAAACTAACCTGTGTAAATTTCATCTCTAAAAAGGTGGTAGCGTTTTTAAGATATCACTGAATATAGAGCGGTTCGTTGTAGAATAATCCCTAATTGGAAAACCGGGTTTCATGCAGAAAAGATTCTCAGATTGAAATGTTTTTTGAATCCCTCTCTCTAAAACCACGTTCCTGTTGAAGGGAACTGTTTCTCAAAATAGTTATACATTATCAACAGCTGCAGTGCTTCTTTAACCAAGTAAGTTTTTTGGCCATTAGTTTTTGGAGTAATTACAAAAGGTATACCCTCCCTTTAAATAAAAAGTGTTTTAAGAGATGACAACATGTAAAATATAGGTTGGACTGATTTGGTCCGGATGATTGAACACCCGAGAGACTTGCACAGTCTATTACAAGCAAACGTGGAGCTGGAAGGAGCCAATATCTTGCATGTAATGCAGATGCATGTGCACGTGATGTAATGTTTTTACCAGTGGGATAGTCAGGTTCCCCGTTTTGGTATGATGAAATCTGTGCTCCTAAATTGCTCTCGAAGACAGGAGACATGACGAGTTGGAGAGTGCCTAATAAAAAGTCTGTTGTCCAATCAGTGGGTTGGTTGATGAAATCCCTCCAATCAGAAGTACTATTTGCACTCATTTATATTTCACTGTTGTCGTTATCAATCATCAACTGGGCCCAATTTCATATAGCTGCTTAAGCACTAAAAGTAGCTAAGCACACCAAAATTATGCTTACCAGAGTTAAAGGTTACCAGCCAAAATACCATGTCACACGCACCATTTGTAACTGGTGTCCAGCTAATTTTTGCTAAGCACAACATTTGTAAGCAAAATTGTTTGCTCAAGCATCTCTATGAAATTGGGCCCTTGTTAAAATCAAGAACTGACACCAGTCTCAATGGGAGACTATCGGGGATGCTTGGTGGCAGCAGACTTACCGGGTTAATCCGTTAACTCGTTATGGAAATGTGTGCAGAACAGCGGCAAAATACATAAGAAGTAGAAGGCGTACAAAATTTGTGCACAACGGCCCGCCATCAAGCATTTGTGCCCATTGAGACGGTGATGCTGACCGCCCCCCAGATTACACTGGTCACTCGTCAGTTTACAAAGCAAACTTTTCCAGTTGACCTTCATGTGCAATATATCCCACAGGGATTTGTGCCCCTTGCGGTCAGCGGAGTTACATGCATGACATAGCGAATGCACCCTCTAGTGATTATATATAACTCTATGGCTGTTGCCTAGCATCCCAGACTCTCCCATTAATCACCAGGGGGGGGGGGGACCAGTGTCATTGTCATGCCAAAGTATCATGTGATGTATAATGATTCAAACTGGTTGCCTGCTGTTCCTTTTTGGCGTGGAAGCTGAACTGACAATTCTAGCCCAGACAGGATTTAGAGTTGTGACTTAAACTGCTTGGGATACCAGACCTATATATTCCCAAATGAGCCATTGCGAGTTAGTATTGAATAGATTTGGCATACGCTGTCGAGTGGTGTTAGAGCATTGGACTCGAGCTCTGGTGTTTCTGATCAGCAGAGTGTGGGTTGGAGTCCCGGTCATGGCACTTTTGTCCTGAGCAAGATACTTACCATAGTTGCTTTGTCCTTTGGAGGGGACATTAAGCCGTAGGTCCTGTGTACTAGGATTGGTAGTGCACTTAAAAGAACCAAGAACACTTAATGCGCAAGCTGGCCGCCCAATTTTCTCGCTAGCTGCTGTGAAATACGCTCACGTGTAAGCAAAGTTTTCTGCTAAAGTAAGCGCGAAAATTTGCTTTCCGTTCAGCAGCACTATGAAATTGGGGCCTAGATGGGCGATAGCCCTGGTACCATTGTGCAATACACATTCATTCAGGATTGTGTGTATGTACTTATGCATGTTCTCCATTGCTAAATTCCGTTCTCCAAATGTGTAATGGGTGTTCACTTGTATCATACATACCCACGCAAAAGGCTTGCACTGAACTATGTGGTGTAGGAACATTCTTTCTAGTCTGGGAAATTCAAATAAATTAAGCGGTCACTCACTGTGACTTGGCCAATCAGTGTTTCCAGAGAGTATTCAATTGGAACTCGCAATTGGCTGATTTGAACCGGTGTATTAGCCAACAACAAAAAATAGTCTGGTCTCTCTTTATTAAAATTTAAAATTTCCCAAAATGATACATTTCAATTTTTTTATTTTTTTACACCCAGAGTGGTTCCCGGACCAAGCTGCACGTCCCATGGCCGCTCAAGAAGTCGGATTCCTCCTCGAGCATAGCGGACAGATCAAGTAGTGAGTTTCAATGCGTCAATGTTTTGAGCGTGCGAGGGCGCTTCTGAACCGGTTTGCACTTGACCTTGACCTTGGCCTTGGCGGCCCTCCGAATTATGCCGAGTTGAAGATTTTCTGTGCCCTTGTATGATTGAAACTTTTCCTGCCAGTTAAAAGGCACTGAGAGTTTATTCAGGTTTGGAACTTTTTTCAAAGAAAATACAAAATAAGAAAGAAGTGAAACGAAAAAATGATCATCTTACTATCATTGAGCCGTCTGATCCGATTGTATTTGACAGCTGCATCCCTCCAGTCTCCTGATATTCCAGACAGTCCACGTTCCGTCACTCCGACAGACAAACATCTCAAGTCTCCTCACAAGGACAACCTCCTGAGAGAGAACTATAAAGGCCCTGCCCTGCCTCCTAGGACCAGCATCGGGTCTAGACCCAACTCATCTGGATCAGGTATAAAGAGACCCCCCCCACCCCCCAGCCTGGGCCAAAGTTCATAGAGCTGCTTTAAGCACAAAAAGTAGCTAATCACAACAGAATTATGCTCAACAATTGCCTGCTAAGCAGAAATGAGCAGGATACCAGTCACAAATTGTACATGTGGTATGGTAGTTTGGCTGATAACCTTACTCAGTTGAGCAGCTCTATGAAATTGGACCCAGGGCGTCTGTGTTTGCGTAGTGGTATCTCTCCTTGCCTTCCACCTCTAGGACCCTGGTTCGAATCCCGCCGGGTTCACTTTTTGCGGATTGGGCTTTCGGTCCCGACCCGATAGCGTGGCCGATGTTTTTGCGTGGAATAATTCTCTGGGTTTTCCTCCCACATCTAAAACTGAAAACTTCCTCGCCTTGTCTTCGCTCCACTGGGTTCTTGGCTAGTGGAGTGATTGAGTTCCTTTTTATGAGAATCCTTGGCTTCACAACCAGAATTAAGAAATGAAATGAAACCTAGTGTCTAACGCGTGCCGCCATTAGTTGGGTGGCACCGTCCCAAATGCTACTCCCAGCATTAATTGTGTTACTTACCACAGGTATCTTCAACAAATCATTGCTGGTCCCACAAACTGACCTCTATGTCGAAAATCAGAAAAAGTTTGCAAATTGGTTTTTGGATCGTCAAGCTGTGGTGCTTCTGATCAGCAGAGTGTGGATTGAGTCCCGGTCTTGACACTTGGTGTCCTTAAGCATGACTCTTACATTGCTTCCTCCTTTGGATTGGATGTAAAGCTGCAGGTCCCGTCTGTCGTGTAATGCACGTAAAATAACCCAGTTACACTTATCATTAAGAGAAGGGGTTTGCCCCGGTGTTTCTGGCAGTGGCTGCTGAATGCAGTGGGTGCTACATTACAGAAATCGGTCTCATTATTCAAACATTCCATAAACCAGTCCTAAAAATGTTTCTCTTCGTAGTACCAATGTTTTGATGTGCTTTTTATGTATTTTAATCTATCATTGCATTAATTAATTACCAGTATTTGTAATAATTATGTAAAGTGCATTGAGATTATTTGTTGATATAATGCGCTATATAAGAATGAAATATTATTATTATTTTTACTAAGTGCCTTGAGTACCTTATTGGTAGATACGTGCACTCTATAAGACTCTGTTATCATTGTGGAGACATTTTTCTCTCTCTTCCTGTTGCCATAGTAACGAGTAGTTCATCCACCAGTTCCCGGGGCGATGATGCGGGAGCAACGGTAGACGATCCCAACGCACCTCCAGCCTTGCCAGAACGGAAGGTAAGTCTATCCATATGGAGCATAGTTATCTCTCATTATCTTATGAATATTGAGTTCTCGGTAAAATGAACATTGATTGGTCCAAGACTTTGTTCTGTCTGTAAAGTATAGCTTTTCATTGGCTGCCTCTTAAAGGTATTGTACACTTTTAGTAACAGTTCCAAAATCAGTGTCCACATTTTGTGTTATTCAACATATGCATGAACAAACAAACCTGTGAATGTTTGAGCTCAATTGGTCATCGAGGTCACGAGAAAAGAGTGAAAAGAGACCTTATGTGTTTTCTGTTGTTTCAAACACCAAGTGATAAAAACTATGGTTTTACTAATTTCTCAGAAACGATAGCATTTTAGGCAGAAATATTTTAAGGAACCCCTTCTACCATTGCTAACTTTAAATCATGTAAGTTATGTGTGAATCTGTGAACATTTGTGTTTTTCGATCTTACCAATAGTGTACAGTGCCTTTAAAACCAAGCACATTACTATCAACACTATTAATATCTCATACTCATCGGGCCTTTGAAGCATTCCTGAAACCATCTCAACAAGGCATGCAGTACTGGCTACGATTTGGCGCATTAATCTCTTCTCCCTTGCATGTACCTTTTAACTTAACTAATATGTGGTGTTCTTCGGTTATTTGTGGAAATAATACTTCTTTTATTTCTTTTCAAAAATTCAAAAAAAGCCCTGCACTCCGGTTGACTCCTCCTCTCCGCGTTCCATCATAATCGATAGTGCAAAACCCCTACCTCATGAACAGCCTGAGAACGGTGACACCTCCCCGCCCCCTCCTCTCCCCACCAAGAAGACAAGCATAGGAGGGGCTCCCCCCGTTCAGTCCTCCAGAAGGCGAACAGGGTACGACCAAGCACCACCTGCGATACCGGTCAAGAGCTGCCGTTCCCATTCCATACCGACGATCAACAGACTGAGCGGCAGCGATTGCTCCCCAAGGACCTCGTTGACTGAGGGAGACGAGGCCCCTCCGCCTATCCCGAGCCGGCCCGAGAAACGCTCTGCCACCAACCCGTCGCATATGGACACCGCCCCGTTGTCACCTAGCCCGCAGTCGCCCAGCCCGCAGTCGCCCAGCCCGCAGACTCCCAGCCCGCAGTCACCCAGCCCGCAGACTCTAGACCTGATGCCAAGCTCGCCGCCCCCACCTAGTATACCCCCTCCGGAGCTCCCCGAGACGCTACCGGCTCAGGTTGAGAAACTTGCTGGTGAGTTGAAAACTGAATCTAACGGGCGGGTGAAGGTACCCCCGCCAGTACCGACGAGGCCCAAGTCTAGAAGAGGCTCAATGCCCAACCCCGATTCATCGGACCTCTAATCTATTTTTAGTCTTTTTGTAACAGTAAGCGTACACTTTTTTAAACCTTCAGGGATACGACTCAATCAAGCCTAATAATCACAGTAATTTTTTTCTACCATTGTGATACACACGCTCAGACCGATGCTGTAAGGACAACAAAAGTAGACTGGCCTTCAGGCTGTAGATAGTTCCCAGTAGACGCCATTTTTACGGGCAACAAGGGTTGTGGCATTGAGCCGTGTCAAGTGTTCTAATTTTTGTGTACGTTGTCAAGTTGTTCACCGACAAACATGCTCTTGGTGTCATGCAGTATGTTTTTGCACAACGTAGTGATGCGTTGACAAAAATTGATACATCATAGCTCCTTTGGGATGGCCGACCTTGCACTGTGAGACGTCAAGTAGGAACTGTTTATAGAATTTTGTATTTGTAAAAAGAAGTACATGCTTAGAAAAAAAAACTTTTTATGCGGGTAACTTTTTTTGGATCTTAAAGCACATGTACAACATTGGCAAATGTCCAAGACCAGTGTCTGCACTTAATGTGACCCAACATAAACATGAAATAACAGACCTGTGAAAGTTTTAAGCTCAATCGGTCGTCAGAAAATAGTGAAAAGAAACCCTTATATATTTTCACTGTTTTCAAACATCAGGTTTTGAGATTACCGGTTTACTCATTTCCTAAAAATCTGTAGCATTTTAAGCCAAACTGTTTCGAGGGAAGTTTTCCTCTATGATCATCTTTATACCATGTTAATTATGTGCAGACCTGTGAACGGTTATTATTTTCAATCTTACCAATGTTGTACACACCCTTTTGGCAGATTTCAATGTGAGCCTCTCAACACATTTTTGTCATCCACTCTCTAACCTTCAGCTCATCGGTGGTAGTTGCACTAAATGAAATGGCTTGCTCGTTATCCCCCAACTTTGAAGCTTTTCAACTTTGTCCAAGCATGGGTGTGTGGGGCTACTCTCTTAAAAAAAAAACCCAAGAATAGTCCATGATTTTTGCTGTTTGACTTTAACAACAAAATTTACCACAGGTTTAACGGAGGAGGAGATGCTCAGCCTAAGATATGACACACAGTAGATATCCGCCGTGACATCGTCACACCAGCCACTGAGGTACTGTTTCACGCATAAAACCCTTCCCTGGTGGCGGGCTAACTGAGATATATATATATATATATTTAAACAAAAATGAAATCATCAATCTTTCTTGATTCCACTTTTGCCGTCCTCTTTTGTTCCTTTTGCCAAACCATGAATGTGCAGTTTTTTTTAATTTCTGTTTTCAATACATAAAGTTGAATGTATCGAGCTCTTCTTGACGACACAGCATGTGGAATTTTTTAGGCAGGCATTAGAATATATTCATGGTTCTTGCATTTGAACCTATGCTGGTAGTAAACCTTAAGTGACTGACAAAACGAAAATCACGCTCCCCTGTAGATAGAAACAAGGGACTTAGTTCCACTCAATTGATTGTACATTAGTATTGAGAATGACAGTAGCTGAAGATCTGAAAACAATGATGACTTCGTAACGCCACAGTTGGAGTAGTCTAGAGTTTTATGAAAGCCAACAATTATTTTGCTAGTTGTGTAGACCACTAACCCAACTCACCTGGCGTCACAACCAGAGCTGCCAACTCTCCCCCCGAGTCTGCAGCTAACTGAAGTTAACCACTCTTTCCATGTTCTGATGAAGCAAATGACACTCCCTGATTGTGGAAACTTTTTTCCCTGTCATGTTGAACGTAATTCTAAATAACTTTCTGATTGTCGTACGAAATCTTCCCGATTGCAAAATGCAGATGTTGGCAGCTCTGCACCACACAGCAAGTCTTGGTTGCGCCATTTTGGGAGTGGGATTCCCCTAGTGTGTTGGTGTGCATTGAGGGGACAGGACGCGCAGTTAGGTGTGAACCATATCTGTACCATTTTTTTGATCTCTGAGAAAACTTGGCGGGATTTTCCTATTGGGCAGAGCAGATGATAGCTGCGGTGTGACGTCAGGTGTCAGGGGGTCAGGGGTCAGTCCTATTGGTAAGTGATGACATTTTGGAGCCGAAAGTGCAATGTAATTAAGCGAAGGTAAACAGACATGTTCGTTAACATTCGTTTACACGGCACGTCCGGTTTCAAAATGTCAAACTTACCAACAGGATAGGGAATTTTGTCCGGGGCTTTGCCGACCGCAGAAAATATTTGCTGAGTAGAACGGTGTGACCAGTACGAATGAAACGTAACGTTGATGATTTGACTGGTTTCCCGTGGGATTTTATTGCTCTGTAAAACACATTGAGTTTGTTTTCACAGCGATGTTTTCTGCTCGGTTGTCCCCCGTCAAACTTGTTCCCTGATGTCACGGATATGGTGTAGTCAAGTGTAAATGGGTAGTGGTTGTAGCAATGATCTGCTTTATGCACACTCTGCACACGTCGAAATAAAAAAAAAAAAATATCAATTAGATTTATTACTCACCAAAACTTTCCTCTCAAAACATCAAGCAACAATTTTTAGGTCACTTCAATAGAATTGGAAACTTGATATGAGAGGTGCTGGATACAAGCGATTGTCTGTGGTTATTTGCCATGACGGTTTGGTTAGGTTTTTTCGCAATGAGTTTAATTTGAAACGACAAGCTCCTAAAGCCATAAATTAGTCAAAGGACATGAAGCACCTTGCATGGGTGCGAACTTTGAGAAATTGTGAGTGTGTGCCCATGCAATTTATTACTTCATTATTTTTTTAAAATTTTGTTTTAATCTGAGATTATACCTGAAGCTGTTGGTATCAATCATTGTAGCAAAACAAACTACGTTTTTATCTTGTAATCTTCCTACTGTCTGACCAATCGACATCATCCACTGTAGTTATGTACAATAGATGCACTACGCCGACCTAAAATGTAATATCATGTGGTGAATGCATCTACACAGTACATAGTCAACCCTCCTACTGTCTGACCAATCAATACTAATCACTGCGGTTTTGGATGATAGGTAAACTATTCCAGCCAGCACTGTGGTCAATGCAATGCACACAGTACACGGTCAACCCTCCTACTGTCTGACCAATCAATACTAATCACTGCGGTTTTGGATGATAGATAAACTATTCCAGCCTGCACTGTGGTCAATGCAATGCACACAGTACACGGTCAACCCTCCTACTGTCTTGCCGTTCAATCTCGTCAGCAATGGTTTTGAATGATGTCGGTCTGCAATTGATAACAATGTGGTGAATGTATCGCAGATAGTTTTAGTGCAGTTTTTCTACCACACTCAACCCATGGAGTTTCAATGGTTGGTCAACGTACTGGCAAAAATGTAATGGAAAGTCCGAGGGTTGAATTATGGTGTTTATTTTGCATGTAAAACTGTCATATTCACCCTGAGGAAACCCTCCTATTGCACCCAGTCCTATTCTCCATGGTACCCCCGTCTTCATTTTGATGTGCCTCTCTTTTTCTCCCCATCCTAAGGCTGGTTTATGAATGATTGGGAACAATAATGCCAAGCACAACATTGATTTAGATGATTTAGGTAGATTAAAATGTTCAAACATTTTAATACCTGAATCATAAACAATAAAAAAATGCAAGTTCACCCCAAACAAGGCTAAAAGCCACTCTTTGTAAGGGCTACACATGAAGAAAACATTTGAGATGATAATAACTCGGGGGAGCTGAAGGTGGGAATTGATATTCCTCTTAAAACAGTCTGGATTGTAGGATGGAGGGAAACGTGCAAGGAGTTCCACAGAGATGCAGTACGTGGAGTAAAACTGTTGGAATGGCTCTTTGTTCTACATGTTTGTATGAAACTATAAACCAGCCTGCAAACTCCCTTCCCTCGCCACTTTTTCATTCAACATCTTGCATGATAGTCTGGCGTATCCCCTGCAACCTCATCCCTTTCCCGTCATTTTAATCACCCCCCCTCCCCCCCTTCCTTCCTTTTCCACTGTAGCTCAGAGGCTGTTGTTCCTGCAAAGCTTTCTCAGACATGCAACTTTGTTTTTTGCCCCCCCCCAAAAAAAAGAAAAGAGGAAACTGCCGAACACACAAAACTTTGCACGGTATTTTCCAGTTTTCTGAATTGAAAAACCATTCCAGGGGGAACAGAGAGTTTAAAAAAAAACAACCAGGGGGGCAGGTCTGCCAGATTGTTCTACCAAGTCACCAAATTGCTTGCTAAGTACCTTGGTGATCACTTCATCCAAAAATGAAAAAAAGGCACACTGAGTTGACTGTCTTCGGGAGTCTTTGGTAGGTTAGAGCAACAACTCTGCCCCTGCTTTCCCCCTCTGCCCCATGCACCCTCACATCCGTTCAAAATTGATGCATCGCCCAGTTTTTGTTTTGCCATTTTGAAAATCGATTTGTTAAATAGCTATTTTTTCTGTAGTCAAGGAAGTTATACACTTTTGAGATGAAAGAATGGAAAATTTTCCAATGAATGGAAAATGTGCCAACGATGAGTTAGTTAAATAATTATGAATGAGTTTTGTTTTAACAGGCACTTATCTTATCTCTTGTCACCAGCAAACTTATACAAACAATTTGCATGTTGTTCGGTGAACCTTTTTAATCTCTTTTTAGTCTTTCGGCAAAAAGGCGGCCATCCAATATTAATGCAAAAACAAACTTCCATCAGATTTTACTTTAACGTTTATTGTGATGCAAGTTCCTTGGTCGATGAGACTTCAATAATCAAGAAAGGTGCGCAAGTAAAGCACAACGTTTGCAGGCTAACTTTAGCAGTCAAGCCCCCGTTCATACTTGACGCGAAAGCAAATGTGAAGCGATTTTACAATCATTACGTGCTGTTTTCCGATCGTGATGCAGAGCATTTTGCTTCGGTTTTCGCAACTCAGATGAAGTATGAACCAGGCTTTAGCCTTCAACTCTTCGCTAGGCATCTCCAGAGGGCCTCGTCGCACATGGCAATCGCACAGGCAACTTCGGGGCAACCAACCGTACTAATTGCACGAGGATCATTTCAACAGTTGCCCAAGAGACATTTTTTTTTATAACGAGTGTCTTCCTGTCTCCAAGTAGCCCCCCTTTCACGGTAGACGAATTTTCCCAGGAAAGCTGGGTTGACCTTGTCACACTTTTCAAACTCCTGGGAACTGGCAATTTTCCCAGGAAATGGCTACCTCTGCTTGGGTGTAGGGTTAAGCCAGATAATCCACTATTCACTCTTGCCAGGATAAATTGCATTGAGTGTAAAAATCAACATTGGGGGGGGGGGGGGACGGTGGAGTCAAATCTCCCAGGGAATTTCCTGGGGTTTTTATCTCCTGGGATCTGGCTCGGTATGTGAAACGGTCTGATGTGGAAAATTTAATGTGAACGTTTACCCGTCCTGGAGATGACTTGGGTGAAACTTCAAACAGCTGCTTAAGCACAAAAAAGCGGCAAAGCACAACAAAATGATGCTCACCGGAATGAGTTTACCAGTCGAAGTACCATGTCACATGTACCATTTGTGACTGGTGTCCTGCTAAGTGTCGCTTAGCAGGGAGTTGTTAAGGAATATTTTCTGCTTGCGTGGTTGCCTTGCAAATTGCTGTGTGACGTCGTGGCCTGCATGATTGCATGTGGCCAATGACATATGCTGCAAAAGTTTACCAACTACATGTATGTCGAGCGCCTACTTAAATTGTAAATAGCCTTTTTTTTTTTATAAGTTCACCTATATATTATGAGGAGAACTATATGCCGTTCTGTCATTGCTGTATATTGTTAAAACCATACCATATAAAGAAGAACAACAGAATAATGTATATAAAATGTATATATTTGTAAAATGTAAACAGACATTTTGGTAAAGCTCTTTTGGACTATTTGGTTATTCAGATTGATTATGCTTGACATTCCTCTACTGTTGTTCATGTGTGTAGATAGTTAGTTCCCAAAAAGACGCCATCTTTATGGGCAAATTGCATTTCGGCTTGCAGGCACATCAAGCGCTCAAGTTTGTAACGCAGCCGCATTGTTCTCTAACCAATTGTGCAATTAGTTTTTATAAAATGTGCGCGGGCTGCACGCCGTTCTCGCGCAAAAACGCACGACTGCGTGTTTCAAGTTGCCCGTAAAGATGGCCGATTTACGTCATATTGCAACCTATCTATTAAAAAGAACTTTATTCAGCGTAAAAGCCGTGAATAAAGTGAAGTTTTAAAACATGTTTGCTTTAGGTCTTCCAAGAAACGACAGCAGCAGCAATTCCTTACGATTTTATTTTACCTGTGTTCCTTGTATCAGAGCTTAAAAAAAAACAGAACATTGTATGGGATTGTGTTGTTCCCAATTGTCGTGCATTGAATTTTTAGACACTTCCGTGACTTTGTTTGTTAATTTTTGTAGAGCCCTAGCTGATCGTGACGCAATGGATTCGTTGAGAAGGACCAGTTATATAAGTAGCTTATTTTATACCGCTGACCTTTTAAAAAAAACACAATTTGTAGTGCATATAAAGTATGGGCCATTTGTAACCGTGTACAGATAACAGTTTATACTCAGCATGTAATAGACATGAATATTGACGATTGTTGTTTTTTGTTTTGTTTCATGAGGTCTTTTTTTCTACGGAGGATAGCGGTGATGGATTGATGGAATTATTGAACTTACTGAATGGTTATTCGGAAACAAATGAAATGTAAACGTAGGATGATGATAACTTAATTCTAATGACTTCTTTATTAAGTTTTTTTAATGGGTTTTTGTCTCTATTTTTTGTGTACCTTTTTTCAATGTAGCCTTTGTAAAAATGAACGAGAAACTGAATGAAAATCTCGACCAGATAATGATGCTAATAGACAATTTTGAATCGGGGATAACAGAAGAATGTTTGGTTTGTTTGTGATAACCACTGCTTATCACAGTATTTGAACTGGCCTGTCATCACCAGGCTCTAGAATAAAAGGGTCATGGGTTCGAATCTCACCCAAGTAGTATGCCTGTGGTTTTTAATTTTTTCCCTGCGGGACTAGGGGAAGCAGTGAGTGTATACTCAACTTGAAATTATTATCAAGTTACAACCTGTTAACTATCCTATATGGGCCTTGTTTCATGGCTCTGCTTACTGTAAGCAAAGAATTGGGGCTTACGGAAGCAGGGAATTCCAAGCTTACATCAAGCATATTTCACAGGTTAGCAGGGAATTTTGTGTTGTGTGTGTATGTGTACTCCAAGTTACTAGGCAATCTTTGTTACACAGCTAGCGCAGAAATTCGGCGCTTGCCCTGTAAGTGACGACTGGTGAAGCAGAGCCATGAAATTGGGCCCTGATGAATTGTGTGTCCTGAGGTGGGTAAATTTAGCTTCAGGGCCCAATTTCATAGTGCTGCTTAAGCACAAAGAGTTGCTAAGCACAACAAAACTATGCTTCCAAGAATAAGGTTACCAACCTAACTACCTTGTCACATGTGCAATTTGTGACTGGTATCCTGCTCATTTCTGCTAAGAAGAAAATTGTTAAGCAATATTTTATGCTCAAGCAGCTCTATGAAATTGGGCCCTCAAGATAAAATGTAGGTGGATATGAGTTTAGGTTTTGTATTTGGATCCGCACCCATTTGACAGATTTCAGGGATTTGTGGCAAAAATTTGATTCACTTCTTTCGCGGAATTCTCCTCTTACGGTCAAATTTACCGCCCACAGGGTTTTAGCGAGCAACTTGTATGCTAGCTGTGAAGTCAAGAATGCATATCACAACCGTATTCATTTTTATAACATGAAGTTAACTACATGTGAGTCTATTGTAGCATGGATGAATCCGCTATCATTGTAGGTACAGTTTTTGCTAAGCTAGATTTTGCCGTGCTTGGTAAATTCAATTACTAGATAGCGGGATAAAAGTTGACCCAAGTTGATTTTGAGACTCAAGCTGTTGGTGGGATCGTTACAACAGTGGGATTTTTTTCATATTTTTGTAAGTGCAGAGTACAGATTCCTTAATTTGGCTGGACTGATAGGATGTGATTTTGCTGCATGAAGACCCCTTGCATTGGCCGACGTTGCTGCGGTCAAACACTAGGGGACTTTTGGGACGCTAGGTGGCAGCAGACTTACCAGGTAAATCCATTGTTCTCGGCAATATGCGCGTGCTTAGATTTGCGTAAACAATGGAATTTTACCTTGTATGTCTGCTGCCATCTAGTGTTCAAAAGTCTCTCATTGAAACATGTTTGGGTGCACAACTCTCGGCCAATGACATGTCACCACCGACCTCTGTGAGCCAGATGCCGTACTGGCTTGTGATGTCAGGCCGTGTCCGAACTAAAAAGCTTTCGGCAGTGGGAATGGTCGGAACGCTGACGAGGCCTTTCTTTGAGGTTGTCGTGGCAGCCAAATGGCCTTAGCTGTAGTTGCTTGATCCGGAAATAGGTTACCAGCCAAAATACCAAGTCATGTGTACCATTAGTGACTGGTTTCCTGCTATTTTGTTGCCCGGCAGAAATTTGTTTAGCAATCTTTTGGTTGCCTCCCCTTCCCCGCAAAGACAAAAACCCAAAACAATTAACAAACCACAAGATCTAAAAATAAAAAAAATTGTTTCAGGTAATAATTTGAATCAGTGCCTTTTTTTAGTAAAGAAAAATGGTGTATGACCAGCTTGTTACATCTGTCAAAAAAGTTTGTTTACATTTGCAAATCAATTTCTTCTGAGTGTTTAGTGCAGTTTTTGTCTACTTTGAAACTAAACCAATTCAGACGAGAACATTCTCAGGGTAATAGTTTGGCCATCGTTTTTGTGACCCTTGACCCTGGAGGTCATTGGCGGTCGTTGGGTCAAAGAGACAGTCTCAACTTTCCGTGCACTTCTGTCAGTATCTCTGATGGTTGGCGACACGCTTCTCCTTGCTGATACCTGGCCAAGGAGTTTTCTAAACCAAGCGAGCTTTCAAATACCATTGGATGGGTTTTTATAGATTGATACCAAGTTTGTAGTAAAGTCATCCACTAATCTGTAGATAAACTGTTTGTGTTATGAAGAAATACTCAGACTGATGTGTGTATTGAGCAAATCGGGCTCATTTTAAAATAACAAATTTAAACGAATAACTGTTTTGCATTTCTGAGTACAAGTATTATATTAATACATGTACATGTAGCAATGGGCCGGTATTATTTTAATAGATGTAACTATTGAATTGAGGATGAAGCCTTTCACTTTGGTTTTTACCCTTACATCCGGTGTGATAACCACTGTAGGAAATTCCTTCGGTCTCAGACCCGTTTTTTTTCTGTGTATCAGTGTTACCATATTGAGGCTGGAAGGACAAAAATAGCCAGGCCCCTTTTTTAAAGTAATGATAATCAGTAATCATGATGGCTGGAGGACATTGGGTAGTGTTTGAATTGATGGCTTTAGATGTGGCCATATCGCTAAACGTTGTCGTGGCAGCCAATTGGCCGTGGCCGTAGCCGCAGCCGATTGGCCATAGCCATAGCCGAAGTCGCTTCACTGGGATATGCCTATGCAAAGATTGTAGTCAGCAGAAATCAGGGCCCAATTTCATGGCTCCGCTTACCACATAATTCCCTTCTAAATTTGATGGTCGCCCATTCCCCGCTTTACAGGGTTGGCACCAACTTTCTGCCCTTGCTGACGAACGCGTGGAGTGAAGTAAAAGGCAAGCGCACACGCTAATAATGATTCCCTGCTAACCTGGGAAACATGCTTAAAAGTGCAGAATTTTCCCCACAAATAAAGAGAATGGGAAGTAAAATAATAATAATAACCTTTGACGAAAAAATAGCTCAAAATCAAGCCATATTTTAAATAACAGGGTTTTTTTTACCACAAATATATATCCAAGAACTCTCTGTTTGTGATACTCTCTTCATCTTACTCAGAGTGTGTGTTTTTTTATTACTCGTAGTCTGTTTTTTTATAGGATGTGCTTGTGAAATTCAGTGTGGATATAAAAATGCTGCTTTTTAAATTAAACACCTCATTCCCATTCTATTTTCCAATTGGGATTAGGAACACAAGGACACAGATTTTAAAATTTGGAGGAACTTCTTTTTGGCAGGACGAACTTATTTTTCAAGTAAACCGTAAATTAACTCGCTGTTCTTATGTTTGTCCTCGACAGTGGGGCGAAATCTGATGACACATGAATTTATGAAATGGACTTATTTGCTAATAATGTATAAGAACATGTGTATTTTGTAGATGTAAATGTATTATCTTTCATCTACACTATTATCATTAAGTTTATTTAATTACCTGACGATATATTTTGATAACGGATTGCAGTATATCTTGAATTCTTTTTTTATAACGCCTCTTTTCAAAGTGAAATCTTTCCTTGTATAAAATGACCACTGTGAGTTTTCATGAAATGACAATCTTTGACTTTACGATGAAAAAAAATGAAGTGTGAGATTAGAAACAGGATCAATAATGTCTTATATTATTCCATGATCAATGAGTAAAGAATAAAAGCTGTCAGTTGAAGATTCATGATTGGTTTTAATTTTTTCTAGGATTTATGCCATGTAAATTGGAAACTGTTTCGGCGTTTCCACTGTGTATCGGTAATCAGCATGGTATTCATTCCACTCCCTTCCCCCCCTCGACATTAAAGAGGGGCACCGAGGTCAAATTCAGTCGAACTAATCCAAAGGTCGCATGGAGGCAATTGCCTCCGTGAAGTATCTGGCCTGAACGTACAATACTTTTTTAAACACGAGGCAACTGTACAAAAAAAAACACTCATTTTAAAAACGCGTCTTCAGATCTGCTGGTTATTTTACTTCTATACACATTATTTCAAGACAAGATGTATTATATGTACGTACATTCACAATTTACTCGTCACAATGCACTGGACACACCAATCACACATCATAGCACTGTTTAGAAAGAAGGAAAAAAAAGGCCGTCATGTCAAAAAAACTGCACCATTATAGAAATTGAAACTGAGGAACGCTGGGTACATCGGTATCTGTACGGTTCCTCGTTTGCATAGACCGGGTTGGGGACTCCTCCGTTGCAACAGAGTCTGGCCTCCTACCAGGCTACAGGTTGAACTACCCCCTACGTGTCACATTAGTAACAATGTTTGTTTCTCCATTGCTAACATAAAACATAGAGGGCCTGAACACAGCCCACACAAATATTGATCAAACAAGAAAATCTCCTGGTTGTCTTTCTACACATTTCATACGTACAAACTTCTCACTTGCCCCAAAATGTCAATAAATCAATTGAGAAATTGAGTTAATGATAATCCCATGTGATATTCCCTTGTGATAATCCCATATATGACTTTTCACACATTCGCACTGAAAACTTCAGAACAAATCTGAAAGAGGAACTTTGGAGAACAATCAAGCTTTACTCCCGTGCAAACTGGAAAAAACTTGTATTTTTTTACTCTTCAAACATTTTTGAGAGCAAGTTTGAATCTCCTCACAATCACTGCATGTGTAACCAACAGTGACCCAACTCCTTGGAGGCCCTTTCACTTTAACCTGTCACAAATGCGAATCATAGCAAGTCTTCAAAAATGAAAAATTTGCGGTACAAGACCACCAAAGATTAACCCCAATTTGACCCGACTTGATTAGTTTATGAACTTCATTATGATTTTCAGCATGAACTGTTGTGTACAGTATATTTGTTATAATCACTTGTACATGCAGTTCAAACCTCCACTGCCACGCCCCCTCCACCACTTACACTGTGTATTACTCTGGCTCAAACTGCCATTGCCCGCCCAAACCCTAATCCCTCCCAATCCCACCCCAACACTTATAATGTACATATATCAGGGGTGAGAGTCATTACTGACAAATAGGTCTGAAACTAGGATAACTAGGATCCAAGTTGTAGGAAGTACATGTTGAAATGACGGCATTTCCATCATGTGGCAATCGCACAGACTTCAATGAGCTTCTGGGATCAGTTTCCTTAGCGCTAAGGAAATATCAACGAGAATGACTTCCTTGTAATGTATCAGAAGAACACCCGTTTTTCACCAGGCCGACATTAAACATGATAGTCTGAAATTATTCACCCCTGATGTACATACTTGCAGCTCGTATCTCTACTTGCAGTTTTGATTTAACATAAATTTGTGATTACCAGTACACAAAGCAACGGCAACATCACAAAGTGCCAAAAGTCCCCTACAGGCAAACCTTTGGAGAAAACCCGTTTGAAATTAAGTTAGTTTTGAAATCATTGGTTCGTAGACTGATCCCCAATTTACATAACACGCATTTTATGACGGGAAGTGGAAATCTTAAATCCTACAAAAAATTTTTGGGGGATTTTGTTCATACTATTAATTATTTATTTAACAAGATTGTGTCTTCCTGAAAACTGTACAAACGTGGTCTGTGTGCCGCGCGTTGTGTGTAAACATTTTTGGCTGTTCATAAACAGTAGGTCAAAAGTTTGGACACTTTGTGAAATCACATAAGCCGCAGCACTCACGTTTGGCACCGTGTCAGCTATATAATCAATACGGTTGTGTGTATATACATGTACAAAGTGCAACAGATTGTTGGCACTACAACAGATTGTTGGCACTTTGTAAAAAAATAACTCTGGGTTTTGAGGGTTTTTGCCGTTCATCAACTTAGCAAAATAAGGAAACTAGATGATTTGGAGATAACTTTGTAAATAGTTCGATACTGATCCACTAAAATCAAAACCACCAAGAGAGTCAAATTGAGCTTTCCTGCCGATTTTTCATGTTTTTTGGCACTTCGTGATGTTGCTGATGAAATTAAATAAAAAAATTAGCATAGTAAAAATTACAAAAAAATTAAAAGTCACATTGGAACAGTCCAAAATCATTATCCCACATTTATCTCTAGTTTCACATGCCCTGGGCAGTTCATTGTCAAATCATGGACTTTATTCAGCATAATTGACACCGACTGATACACTGTAGTAATAGCTAAATTAAAAAAATAAAAATAAAACAATTTCGTGGCTCACGTTTTTTGTCAGATGAGCTGGATGTGTTCATGTACGATCGAAGAATAAAAATGTGCACATTGAAAAAAGATACATTTAGCTGCCGAAAGGGCTGGGTGAAAAGTAGAGAAAATGTTAACCAAACATACTGATTGACTTGTTTTTATAAATCTGCTTCTTATGCGTCATTGGATTTCATACACCACATACATGGGAATAAATTGACAAGCTCTCCCCCCCCACCCCCTTACCAACTGACCCCCAGGGGTTAGCCAAGAAACATGGAAAGAGGGCGCTCAATTGAAAAACTACGGCATCCGCAATGCTCGTTGTTAAATGCTGTAATTAGAAATTTAAATGAAACATAATATAGTGTCCACAGACTCCACACCCATTCAAAACAAGGACACCAATATGCATGTACCCCTTTGGCTAACACATAGCCCCACCCCTCCCTGTCCAGCCCCATTCCCGAACCATCACTAGACCCCCCCCCCAAATCCATCAACATTTCAACGGCAAACACCATTCACATTATAATGTAAATCCCAAACCATTAGAATAGGCCCCCTGCAAAGGCCGCCATTGCAGAGGTCAAACAATGGAATCGTGTACATGTGTACGAGCCACGAACAACTCTTCAGCCAATGATAGGTCTTCCTTTGATCTTTAGTGTGGCAGGGCATTGTTTGACCTTGGGACGTCATTTGCAAAGGGGTCTATTAATGTGAGTACACATTGTGTTCTCTCATTGGCTTTGTTTATACCGAATCAAACCATATTCAAACAACAAAATGAGACGGACTATGAAACTGAAAGCATTGGTCGGCCTTGCCTCATGGAACTTTACACTGGTTTGGCCAATGCAGTGCCGAGCCCATTAAGTTTAAACACAGCACTGCTGCTGGATTTTTGGAGTGATAAACATAGTAAGGGCACTAAGAGTTTGTCAACGACTTCAGACTGTGACTCATTGAGTACAGCCGTGTCCGAAGTTATGGCTACGGCTGTTGCCAAGGATGTTGCTAAGGGCAGCCCTTGCTTCAAATTCAACGCATGTCTAACGTGGTGATCCAGCCATAGCCACCTATTTGGAAACGGCTTAATATTGTGGAAATAGACCCCTTGCAAAGACTGCCAATGCCGAGGTAAAACCATGGAAACGTGCATGTGTGTGTGTACGCGCCACCCACAACTATCAGCCAGTCATAGATCTTCTTTTGACCTCATTGAGGGCGCTATTGAGCTTTTGACCTCACGTGCAAGGGATCTACTTAGACCTTTATCACAAGTAGTGGCCATCTTGGTTGGGTACGTTTCCTGTAATCACAATGGCTACAGGAACCTCTCCAAAATAAAAAAATGGCACCAGACCATTTTTTCTTTCTTTCTGGCCGATTTCTGGTTTGTACTGATGATAACACAAACAAAGAAGGCCGTCCCCTGATAAAGGTCATACATACAGTACCTAAATATTTTTTACATCATTACATGTCAATGTGCTAGCCAGGACTTGGTCTAGGATTTGTGCTGTAAAATCGCCCACTTTCAACACCTTTTCATTTCGATGTAGAGTTGTCAACATGACAAAGACCACGGCTGGCTAATACTTCTTACGTAATCTTAACTGCCCCCACTGGAGGCCTTGAACTTCATTGGACGCTAGGCACTTTACCATGTTGATAATAATTGGATAATTTATAAGGTCGTCAGACAGTAGACCCTAGAAATGGAGATAGTTGCCGCAGCTAAGTTCAAGGCCTACACTGTCTTCAGTAGATGTTAAGTTTGCATCGAGGATAAAGAATACAGGTATTATTTGTTTTTTTGTCCGAACACAGTATGTGTATTAAGCACTGACTGTACACCCAGTACTTAGCTCTAGCTAAATGGTCTAGTGGTAAGACATCTGCTCATAGCAATGGCAAAGGTCGCTGACTCGAATCCCACCCCCCTTGTGATATGCCTGTGGTTTTTTCACAGAACTGGGGGGGGGGGGGAGGGGAAATACAGAGTATACAGTGCTTAGTACACACCGGTGTATGAACAAAAAAACAGACAATAGCCTACATGTACAATGTCATAAGTTCAGTATATTTTTTGAAAGAAAGAACACACGAGTAGTAAAGCTTCGTTGTCAAAAAAAAACATAGCTCTTTGATGAGTATTTCAGTTCCTGATCAGTTCAGCTTTGGAATGCACGGTTCACTGACACAGGATGCACCATAATAATAACACAACACATGATGATTCGCCTGAACAGGATGCCCCGCTCGGACACACTTAACACGTAGGATGTCACTTCCTGCTCCGGGGGGGTCGAAGGTCATGGGCACATGGCGATCACTCCACAGAATACACTTTTTTTTTCTCCATTAAATCAGAAAATGTTCCTCCTTGTCGACTTTGCAAAATTGATGATGCTACGCATCTGAACACAAACACGGAGCATGGTCACACATGAGTCGATCCACAGAACCGAGGGTCTTGGTTTTTTTTTTCTCCCGCGAGATTTCTTGCGGCAGCCTCCTTTAGGATTCCATCTCGATGAGACAACACGACGAGAGGGCTCTTCCTGGGGTATCAGATTAAAACATAATAGGCACACAAACATGAGGCCCTGGAGAATGTGTCGCTTTTCCACATGACAGCATGAGTGCACAAAATACAGTAAGACGATCTCTCCGAATCAATGAGATGTATCATTGACGTGGGTATAATTTTTCTTAAATTTTAAAATCAGTATATTGCACGAAAACAATTGCACGTTTTTGAGGTTTAAAATTTCAGATTCTGTCTCGTCACTTCCGCACGGGGGAAATCATACTTGAAAATTCTTCACAAAAATCTGTGCTCGGCAAAACAAAATTCACTTGAGGTCACAAAAGCAGTGGTCTCTAATATCATGGAGCACAGTGCAATCAAAATGTGCTGCAGAAACACCACTCAATAGTCTCCACAGATCAAAACTAGCTCGGAATTGCAAAGTTCCATTATCGACACACTGTATATAATTCTCGCAGATGCATTTCTCTCATAAACTAAACGCACTTTTGTTGATCAAGGTATAAAAATATCTTGGCACTCAATTCTACTTTATACACACAGCTGCAATTTTTTATAAAAAAACAATTCACGTGTCGGCAGAATGAAGAACACTACATGCTTCTCAAGGCAATAATACACGTACCAATACAAAATTGTACATCACACACACAATAGTATTTTGGGTTTTTTTGGTTCAGAATTTCAGATATCCTCGTCGGTCTCCTCCGTAGTACAAATAATTCAGTATTCACTGATCCGATAAACTTTCCTCTTTTATCAAAAATATACAAAATAAAAAAAACACTTGGGTCCGCCTCTATACATCTCTCTCTGGTCACAACATGGCGGCATTAATATTGGTGGACACAAAATGGTTGTAATTGGCTCATTTGCCCTTACCTCACAATAAATCACAAACTCCACCTGATTTCACACAGGAGCAGGGGGGGTGGGTTGATGCATCACTCATGTTGCCGTGGCGACTGAGGGTATCACAAAGTAGCAGCACATCCCAACTTAGCGAGCACTGGAGAGCACATGACGTTCCTACAGGCAGGCGTTCACATTCACGACATGGTGACTGATCAATCATATGAAGAAGGTGACGTGTTGACCTTTTTTTGAGTTCACTGTTTGAGCACTGGATTCAAACTTAAGCTCAACAAGATCGCTTTTCATTTTTTTTTTTTTCAATTCCGTTTCCGATGAGGTGACTGATAGGGGAGTAACAGCGAGCAGGTTTTGACGTTTCGGTCCCGCCGATCATGACAACTGACAATGACGATGACACTAATTTGGACACCAACTCTTTTATCAAAGTTACGATGAGGTGTTGAAGAGGCAGAGGAAAAATTGAGCAGCAGGTCGGCCAACTTTATGACAGCGACCATGACGTATGATTGCTATTCTAATGGCCCCAAGAGATCATTACAAAATTTGCAGCACAGTCCCCTTGATGACAATGACCATGACCATGACAAATGTCAATGGCCACACATATTATGCATCCTTTCTATGGGTGTGGGGGTGGCTCTGCTCTCTCTAGATGAGGCACAAACATTGCACAGTTGGGAGTGTTGGTCCAATGGCGACGATAACGGCGAGCTTACTTCACGCTAGGTGGTGCTTGGGCGTCGTTTCACTCGCATCACAAAACATGTAGTTCGGCTCATCCATATAACTGTGTAAGACACCAAATCCAACTGCAGCAGTCCCAGTTGAATGCAACGATTGCCCTCAAGTGCACAAGCTTTGCAAGGCCCGTGTCATTTCAACTTCGTTAACAGATTCATTTTTCCACTGGATGTTACTTCTCGACTCTTTCCGCTTGTTCATGTATCATATTGTGTGATTTGACAAACATCAACACTTCTACCGATATTTGATGCGTCTTGTGGATTTCTCTGCCCAGTGTCTCCTTTCTTGGAACAAATGGTTGGTCACAGTTCATGGTTTGCTTAAAGATGGCTGGATGATGGTGCCCAGTTTGACACCGCCAACTTAAATTGGATAAAATATGACAGGACAGTAGCAATTCTAGTGACGGTCTCATGCCGATTGCTAATGGACCTTAGTCTAAAGAGTGACTGTCTTTATTAAACTGACAACTTGCATTTCTCAATAACGGTCCATGATTTTTGCAGCATTTTTCTTGAATCACATTGAAAGGGGGGGGGGGGTTGGGTCGCTTTTGTTAACTTAGGGGGGTAGCGTATTGCGGGTATTGAGAGATTGCGATTTTAAAATGGCGTTCCTTTTTGTTACCGTGGCTTTTGATCAAGGCACATTTCTCATAGACAAGCTTGCACACGAAGATGGCGTCATCCATTGACTGGGTTTCAAACATCACACCATGAAGCATACAGGTTGGCAGTGCTTGCTGGTCCCATTCATAGGAACATCATCACACACACCAAAAAAACAAAAACGTCATTCCACAATTTTTTTTTGTCACCAATGAGACCAGGACGACTTGGTGCAATGTTCTCATCACATAATTCTTGTTGGCAAGCCATAGGAGCGTAAAGACTACAATGAAGTCACTCTGACTGACGTGTGTGTCTTCATTTTAACAAAGGGCTTATATTTACAAACGAATATTTTTTCCCCCCAGTGATGAAGGCACTTTTTTTTTCACATGATTGTCGGACGTCTGAGAAAAAAATACGAACTGAACTTTCACGTTTTCTCTCTGCAGCTACTGCAATTTTTTTTTACCAACACAGCACATACATATTGGCGACTGAAGCATACTGCAGAGTTCTGATGTTTTTCTCTCGGGCAAAGATGTTGCTATTTCAAAGCCGTATCTCAAAGGAGATACCAAAACCCTTACTGTTCAGATTAAGCACAAACACGGAGGCAGAGATGAGATGAGGAGATTGATAATAACACGCATGCTGCAAAGACGGTGTCTTACGGACAATTCTCTTTCAAGTTTTTTTCTCCACACATACGAGAATCCAGGATAGGAACCAAGTTTAAGGCTTCATTGCAATTTACGGCAAAAATACTTTGTACACAAATTGTTCACAAATAACACAGACTTTCTAGAGTTACCGTGTACGTCCATGACGTACATTTACACGACAAAGCACATACTGTATACTGTACATGACACAGTGTTCTCAGAAATATACTAAGGATTGAGCGATTTGACGTAACTGATCCAATTTGGCAAAAAATCTTTGCGCTTTTCTGTCGATGTAAAAAAGCTGGCCCCCTGCCACAACTTCATTCCTTGAAATTCAGAACAGACAAAAGCGGCAGCCTTCTGACAAAGACTTTCAATGTTGGCGACTTCTTCGGTGCTGTTGATGTTTTTTCTTTCTTTTTTCAATCACTCACAAGAATTTTGAGGTCAAGTAAATATACAGTACGACTCAATAACAAATAACTAAATACAAATCTAAGCCTTGACAATGGGTTGCTGGTGGCGTTTGACTCTCAGCGCAGTCAGGCGTATAAAATGAATTCTGAATTCTCCATTTTAATGCGCTTACAAAAAACCAGGATGTATTCTTACTTAATTTTGCAAAAAGGGAAAGTACATACTGCGTACACTATTGAATTTTGTTTTGTTTTCAATGTTTTCAATTCCAAGAAACAGATCGTGAAACCTGTGGAAATTGTGTCACAAATGCTGAGCCTTTCTTGTCGGGTCTTACACTGTAACACATGTACAACCACTTTTTTTTTTCAGGGTGACTAGTAATGTTTGTATTCTCTCAACGCTAGTCAGTGTCCCTGGCCGATCTCGGACTGTGAATTGGCAGTGCCGAGGCATATTCACACACATGTATTTTTATAATACCATCGTACAGGGCACTGCTAGGGTTTGCTAAACCAATATTTCTTTGATATTTCTGAAACTTGGATCGTCAGTCATCACCAGTCACCAATACTTAACAGTGTTTCCATTGACCCTTCAAAAACCATTCCAAAGCGAGGCGGCACACCTCGCTACTTTCCGTGACCACCTTGCAAATGTTTTGCCAGTATTCCCATCTTGCCGTGAAGACTTGCCATAAAGGAAATACTCGTTTAAACAATTTTGTTTGGTGGCATTTATGAGCTTGTTCCTTGACCTCTATGTATGTACCACAAACTCACAATTTGGATGCGTATGGACGGAACCATGGTGCATCTATGAGACCGCTGCATTCTTGTCAGTTTGCAGGCTGCGTCAATTTTGTTTCAATCATCAACAGCACTCTGCATTAATGACGTCACTTTTGCTCAAATTACCCGGCTGTCGGACAAACATTCCACCACTTACGTGATCACCGCATCATCAACATGCCAGACCGCACTAGTAGTACAGTCAGTACACACGAGAAAACATCAAACTTGGACATGTTCACCTGCATTTGCAGGGTTTGCCTCTAACTTTTTCAGCGACTAGCCGGCAGGATCTTGTGCTTTCCTTTGTCCGCCAGCATTTTTACTAGTCCTTATCTCAAATGAAATAGGGATGCTTTTCAACACTGCACTAATCAGCCCAACCGATCGGAGTAAATTTTGACTGTTTCTCATGTGTTTTAACTGGCATTTGGCCAGATCACTGCTGGTATGATATATTATAATTTGACACGTTTGTCTGAGATCCAGGTACTTCGCTTATATTTTTTAGCATTAGTGCAGAGTGCTTGTTGAACTGTCACCACCTCGCTCGGTTTATAGCCAGGAAAAACACCAATGCTGAAAGTTAATACCAGGTCACACTTGTCCCCAAGCAAAAAGAATAAACCCTTTTTGTTGAGTAAAAACAAGGTACACATATTTTAGGTTTACCAAAGAAAAACATTTAAGGGTGCGGCAACTTGCGGATTAACTTCTACAATTTTGTATTCTTTCCCACACACACCATCTTTGCAGTGCGACTGTACAGGTGAAATACACACCAAATCAAGAACCAAGTTGCATGTGTGTTTCTCATGTGTTTTTTTTTTCTTTCTCCAAGACTTCCAGTTTGCCAACACACTATTTCCTTTAAAAAAAATCCCTTTTGGTGAACACCCCAAGGGATTTTTTTTAAGGCATGCTTTAATACACAGTTTAATGATATAATAATGAGACAGTATCTAACAGGCTATTCACACTATTACAAGGTAACAATTTCTTTGGAACATTAACAACCAATTTCGTCCTGATGGTTCAAATTTCTTTATCGAATCCAGAGCCAGTAATGAGTGTCCCTTGAAAATAATTTGTAAATTATGAAAATAGGCTTTAAAGGTAGGGTCATCGTTTGGTTTTTGTCAACGCAATGCTGATCTATAGGCAACATGAGAGTTTGAGCTGAATAGTGTCTACCGGCTGAGAAAACAGCATAACACTTTCACTGTATTTTCATAACGAACAATGACGAATGTCAAATCCATCCACGTTTAGCGAGGTGACAGCGGGTACCGACTGCATCTCTCGCCGTAGCATCCCCAAATGAAATTCGAATCACCAAAAAGCACCTTTAAGCGATCTTTGGCGGTTAAAATTTGTCAACATACTTTGATTGATTTCTAAACAACGAGGGCAATTCAGACGAAACAATTTCGCAGGATGCTTACTGCCATTACCATCTATATAAGGAGTAAGCATTCAAAAGAAAAATTACACCATTTAAAAATGACCCTACCTCTAAGTTAAATTGAGGTAAAATTTGTATTGTTCATAATTCCTTTATGGATTCCCAGATCACTTCCAATGACCGTGCATAATTGTAAATTGATTATGAACAATTTCCTGGGTGACTTTGGTATTTTAATTTTTGTTTCTCTCACAAGCGAGAACATTTCTAAAAAATTTGCACATTTTTTTCTCAAAGCTTAAACACACTAAAATACAAGCTACCTAGCACTCACTTACTGATTGTTGCTCTAAATTTTACTAAATCTATTTATTGTACAAGATTGTAACTTAGCAACCTACACGTAACAGCACAATACTAAAAATTGCTAACTGTGCTTACTGTAAGTTAAAAGGCTAGAATAATTAACGATGATCCATAATTTGATTGGTGGAACGTCAAAAATTAAAGTCATGACCAGCTGGGTTTTGAAAAAATTTCAACCACTTATAATTAATTTGCACACACAAACAAAATTACATGATGCAAATGATGCAACAGGAAAACATTAAAAACCACATAAAAATGAGTTAACGCAGACCCTTTTAAATTATAGCAAGCTACCCCAACGATTGTTTCTCTCTCTTTTCTTTTCT
This sequence comes from Pycnopodia helianthoides, assembly GCA_032158295.1. Classification (NCBI taxonomy): domain Eukaryota; kingdom Metazoa; phylum Echinodermata; class Asteroidea; order Forcipulatida; family Asteriidae; genus Pycnopodia; species Pycnopodia helianthoides. Next base: position 9,549,211 of record CM063244.1, on the reverse strand, counting down.
TTTGCGGATGTTTGTAGTACTAAGCGGCACCACGAACGATAACCACAGCCAAGTGATCCTCACTGGTAGCGTCCGAACTGAGCCCGGGAACGTAGCGCAGGAGCTGTTTCTGCGAGAACTCACAAGGTGGAAAGGCGTGCAGAACTCCGTAGTCCTCCGATCCAGTCGCCACGGGCAAGCTGATGATTCCGGCAGCTTGCTTCTGCTGCAAGTACGTCACAAGATTGCGCAGGGCACGCGACTGAGTGCCAGCGGGCGTGCTCTCCTGGGCGGGTCCCGGCAGGGCCAGCAACAAACAATGGCCTCCAGATCCCGCATCCGAAATCCTCTTGCCCACCTCGTCTAGCTTCGGCTGGTCCAGGCGTAAGCGTTGAGTAATGCGCAGTGGCGACTCATCGGCAGTGCCACTCGCTGGCAACAAACTCTCGGCAACAGACACATCTCCACCGATAAAATACATGCAAGTGGAGAAGGCACTATTTTTCAACACAATATAGTTCTGCCAGCTTTGTGGCAGAAATTTCACAAGATCAATCAAGCTGTTGTACTTTTCCGTCCGCCGACCTTCCTGCTTTACCTGGTAGCCTCTGTCAGACGTCCTTCTGTCATTGCGATATCCATCACTATCACGCCTGTCGCCATCATCGGCGTAACGTTTCCTACCATGAAATTCAGGGACGTCTGCGTTGCCCATTCCAGCTCTCTCCGGCGAGTCAAAACTTCCATCATATCTCCTGTCACCACTGGTAGCACCACCGTCGGGGGATCTGCGCTTTTTAAACGGTCTCCCTCTTTCAGATGGACGGTCTCTTACAAAATCGTTGCCAGGGGATGCCTGACGCTTACGGCGGTTGTCCTGCCCACGAGGGTTAAACTGCTTTCCTCCGCCATCCGAGTTTCTGCGGTTCCAATCGGTGTCCCCACGACTGTCGTCACCTTGCCAGCTGCCACCACGGCGGTTAAAATCTCCACGGTATCCCCCTCCATCTGGTCCCTGCCACTGGTCGTTGCGTCCCCCGTCACGGTACTGCTGGGGCGGTGAGTTATCACGACGAAAATCACGTTCTTGGTTATAGCGGTTATTGTAACCACCTATGGCATCATCTCTTGGTGGTTTTCTTGGTGGTGAATGTATGGAGTATGGACGGTTTCCAGTATCCGGGTCAGCAAAATCAACACGGAGGCGACGGTTCGGTCCTCCCAGAGGAAACCCTCTCATGTTTGATGCCGCCGCTTGAGCTGCTTCCAAGGTTTCATACTGAATGTAGGCGTAGTCGTCCCCTTTCAAGTAATCAATTTTGCGAATCGCTCCAAAGCGATCAAACTCGTGTTCAAGAACACCAAGAGAAACCCACGGCCCTAGACCTCCCACCCACAATCGTGTTGTCGGAGACAGCTTGCCATAACCCGTTTTAGCCTGGTTCCTGCCTATGTATTGGCCGGACATAGAAACCATAGCTTTGTGAGCCATGTCTAGATTTAAAAACCTAACAAATGCAAAAGGATTGCCCTGGCCGCGTGGTGGGTATTTTATATCCACGTCCTCAACGATGCCATAGCCTTCAAACGCATTCCTAAGCTCATTATCCTGAATTCCCTCCTCTAGGTTTCCAACAAAAACCGTGCGTGTTGCTTTTGGATCATCCTCTGGGAGAAGCAACAAATCGCGATCGCGGTCGCGTTCTCTAGATTGGTAGCCATCGCCACCACTACCACCGTACGGTCTTCTGTTGTCATAACCCTGATCTCTATCCCTGCCTCCTCCAGGACCATCACGACCCATGTTTCTGTGTTGCTGGCGTCTCCCACCAATGGGTTCCTGGCCTTGTCTTCCAGAATAACCTTGGTCTGGAGAAAGACTCCTTCGTTTATACACACTATCAATTCTCAATGGCTTACCAAAAAGCGTTAACCTGTCTCCTTTAGCTTGTTTCGCATCTCGTGCGAGATCAGAAGAGCGGTAATTAACAAAGGCAAACCTCTCATCCCCACTGTACGCCACCCGTACGTTCACCTCCCCAAATTTTTTGAATTCATGAAAAAGGGCATCTTTGATTGCCATATCTGATACATGGGATGGGAAATTACTGACACGCAAACTCGAGTATTTTGGTTCCTTGTCATGTTTGTCATAAGTATTGTACCGATGGTCGCCACCACCGGCGTACGGCTCCCTGCCGCCACCGCCATCACGCTCATGGTCGCCGCGACTGGAGCGCTTGCTATCCCGACCAACTCTGCCTCGCTCTTCCTTTTCTAGACTGCGGGACCGACCTGCTTTGTTACCTCCCCTACCTTCATACCGATCATTTCCAGGGCTCATTCTGTCCCTCGAATTTGTCCGACGAACCTCGGGGCTTCCTCGTGTCCACTTGGATGTGTCTCGACTCGATTGGTGCCTCATTTGTTCGGAAACTATTGAGTTTGATGCGATTGATTTCAAAGCGCAGCCACCTTACTTCGCCGCCATGTTGTTTATTATTTAATCTGGTTGCGATTTTCGATACAACTTTTGATGTTCTCTTTTTGTTAAATGGAGGTTAGGTACCAGACCTGTGCGAGGCTGCAGGTCTTCACTAAAAATATTCACCGCTTTTGTATCTTGAGTGTGGCACCGTGTGTTTTTAAAATCAATTCATATCATTACGCTCTAACATAACTTATGAAATACTTCAAGCCACATCCTTTAGGAGAACTTAATTTGTAACACATCATAGTTGTCCTTATTAATTAAAATTAAATTTCAAGCGGAAAGTATTATTATTGCTGGAAAATAAAACAATAAAACGGCACTACTTTATTTCAGGAAAAGAGAAGGAAGAAACCACAGTTAATAGCCTGGTTCGGAGTTCTCCCGTCATTGAACCGGTGCTTTATCTGAGGAAAATTGTGCAATACCCAATTAGGCAGTTACCAGACCAATTATATCCGCGATGAAATGTGAGCTAAAAATAAACACCTAGCTTTATGATGACACGGCGGTCGAGAAGTGCCGAATGACTTTGACATAAATTTTTAACTAAAGGTAAGGCCGCTCAATAAAGCTCATGTTGTTGTGGAATTAGCCACGTTTTCGTTAACAGCTTTTGCCCTCTTTCTCCACATAAAATGTAAGCATTTTTACTGTGAACTTGCACGTAGTTATGATAGTTGAAAATTGTCTTTGGTCTACCGTCTGCAACCGGTTTGTGTTTTGTTGTCTGTACTTAGATGTGTGTGTGTGTGTGTCCTCGTTGTGCAATGCCCTCTGCGGTAAAAACAACTCAGGAATTTAATGCTTGGTGCTGACCTCTGCTTCTTGGCTTTGTGTATTTTCTTCAAATTCTTGGAAAATTCCATTGCGTTGACTTCAATCCTGGCGCCTAAAAATAGACATTTACTCATTTTCAGTGTAGGTAGTAAGCTAGCCTGTCTCTACCCGCCATCGGATCTCACACTTGTCTAAACCAAAGACAGAAAGAAAATGGATGCTTTTTCATGGTTAAGGTTAGTTTTAGAAATTCCTTTCTCTATCGTATCACTGTCGTGTCAGTGCTTGTTCAGACTGTAGTGTAGGCCTAGAAACTGTGTTATTTTCTTTTTGCACGTAATCATATCGCACACAGACAGGGTACTGCACCATGCATGTGAATGTTATTGTTGTGTGGATTAATGTTATTGTTAACACTACTAACAAAAACATGACTAACACCATCATTAAACACTAACACGTGTAACAGTGTTTACTATTTTTAAGGGGCCATTCAGAATAAGCAATGTTTAAAAATGCCTAGTATATTGTGGGTGGGTGGATCAAAAGAAATATTTCTTTTGACCCACCCACAATTTTGAAAAAAAACCAACTAATTAATTGAAAATTTAAATTGAGTTTTCAATTAAAGTTAATAAAGAAACAACAACAACAAAACCAGCAGTCTCTTCCAGATTGCCTGTAATGTCTGTGCTGTCGGTCAACCTCGTTTTCAATAGCCGACCTCTGTGCCTGATGCAAGATCAAGTGGCAAAAATGTCCTCAACTACAAAGTTGCGCGCTGAAAGCCAGGAAAAGCCATTGAAAACTCCTGAGCTGGGAGAACATTGATCTAAAATATCTGCTTCATTTGAAGCATAACTTTGTTCTTCAGTGTACAGTGTATATTTAATAGTCTGTCTATATTTAAAAATCAGAATATGGATCTAGGTAGGTCAGAAAATATCAAAATTTGTAAAGAAATTTACTCTGAATGACCCCCCCCCCTTGGCAAGTGGTGATACATGTAAAAACCTAACTCTACGTATTTCACCTCTCATTAAATGCCATGTTTTCTTTGTGCATTTATTTCATTTGTTTTTGTATTAATGTTTTGTAATCATTTTATTGAGCAACCCATTAATACGACTCCATCACAGAAAGTAGCACAAATGCTGAACCTGAAATAAAGGAGAGTCTATTGTGCTTAGCTGCTTCCTATATCTTGCACCAAGGCTGATGGCAGAGTTAATGGGGTGCAGAGGCAAATACTTTTTCCATATTCCACAGGCACTGTGTGAGAATAACATATGCAGCAAACAAAGAAACTAATCTAACGTTCTGTTTCAATTTCATAACTATTAATGTTTCAACCTCATGGGGTGTTTTTTTTTTCTTGTTCGATTATTGTTTCTTCCAGCAAACTTGAACACAAAATTATTAATCCAAAGTTCGTTTTCATAACTGTTAAAAACTTAAATGTTTCAACCTCATGGGGCGGTTATTTATAATTTTTTCTTAAAAAAGAAAAAAAAACATGAAAACGGCCAGTTTCCCTTGTGGTCTATTATTTGATATTTGAAGTAAAAAGTTGCATCCTCCCCTGGCTGCCTCTTCCCAGGTTGCATCATAAATTTGGGTGTGATCCCTTGCTATTAATTATACGGCAGTTACAGGTTGAATGGTTTGTGACTGGCGACACCGAACAAAGATATTGACAAAATAGGGAGACAGCCAACATTAGAGCAAGATACCTCCGTAGGTTGAGCGCTAGCATGTTAATCCCGAGGTCAGAGGTTAAAGTACCGCTGTAGTCAAGTGTTCTGTGTTCAACCAAAAATCTGTAAGAAATTACATGTAATATTACAACTATGAAACAAAGGATTTTTTTCTCCCATGCCTGTGTTTGTGCATGACGTGTTCATTACCCAGATCAAATACGGCATTATCATTCCTGGAGCATTCTTAATTCTCTGTGGAATGTGTCTGCCAACTACATGTACAGGCCTGATACTTCACACGGAGGCAACGGAGGCAGTTGCCGTGGTGACCTTAAAATGTTCCAATAGGAATTTACATTTTCCTCATAGACATGATAGAGGCATAGTGGGGGGTGTCTCGAGGTGTCTTTTGGACACCCCCCCTGTTTTAAATTTGGACACATCCCCTGTTTTATCTGTCATTAACATGTAAATGTATCGTAAGTGAACAATTCGGACAACCAGTTTTTGAATTTCCAGCAAATTTTGGCACTCTTTTAGTTTGACCAAATCCTGGCTAAAACCTTGCGTAGAGGTGCCCCCTTTACCAGGGAGAATATGCCTTGGTGTCCTTGCCCTTTCATAATGAAGTATCAAGCCTGCAACTACATGTACATGCATAGTACTCATCAGCTCATTCATGTTAATATTGTTCCTACATTGTAAGTAAATTATAATTGTAACGCTCTACATTGTTTTGTACAGCTTGATGCCAGGTGTGTAGATGTACGTAGGTTACAGTACTTGTGCACATTGTATTACATGTACTGTTCTATGGTTCAAAAGAAAGCAATCTACAGTGTTGTGTCAACTCACAAATGTGCTGAATTTAATAACTAATCCTCCTGGCTCATGAAAAGATGTTATACTTGTACACCAACCTCATTCCCATGGGTGATCGATCTCCCTGCGGCATTTTTTTCCTGGCATGCCTTGCTCACCTGTAACCCTTGGAAATGTGTATTCTGAAAATATGGTACAGTGTAGTTAAGGTTGTGTGTGATCTACTCGAACACTTTGCTTTGTAGGCAGGAAAAACACTAAGTTCAGTCAGGCAGGAGCACACAAGGGATGTTGACATCTGCTCCTCTTTCACAGGTCGGCTCAAAATACACACACAAGATACATGTGGAGAGCCGTTGTGGCAGAAGATTTTGTCCCCCTCCGGAGATTCTGTCCCCCAACGAGGCAAACTGTGTACAAACTTCTTCTGATAGCGCCCTCTTTTGAATCAACCTCTTTCAGCCAGGATGTTAATTTCCCATATGGGGGACAGAATCTCCGGAGGACAGATTTTCCTAGGACACCGGCATCAAAGATTGGGACTACATCAGCCCTGATACTTCGGCTCTGAAGGGGCAAGGCAGTTTTGCCTTGACTTTTTGTAAAAATGTAGGGCACCAAGGCAATTTTCGGGAATTTTCAAAGGGCATCAAGGCAATCGTAAGAAGTTGCAAAGGGCACCAAGGCAATATTGGGAAAAAACACATATTTTATAAATTAGGCAACAAAAAGTGGTCTGTCTCCAGTTACCCGACCGACCCTAGCTTTACACCGCGACCCTAAACTTTTTATTTGGCTTTAAAAGAAAACGTGGGGAAAACGAAAAAAAAACAACAAAAAAAAACAACTATTTTTCATCGAAGAAAATGTCTGACTTTTACCAATTTAACATGTTTTAGGCAACATTGAAATAAAAACCAGAACATATCAAGAAATATTTACAGAAATCTCTGTGATTTGAGCCTGCGATGTCCTACGACTCCACGATGAGAGAAAAATACCCACAATGCAATGCATTGAGCGCACGTGTAAGTACATGGCGCTGTGAAACGCATTCGACGGGTTTGCGCAAGCTGCATATTGCGCACATTTTGCCCAATCGGTCGCTTGAACTGCCATATCTAAAGAGCGCAAACTGAGGATTGCGCACAATTTGCAAGGTCGGGCAGATTAACTGCCAAATCTACAAAGCACAAACAGCAGTTTGCGCGCAATTTTGCCTAATTCGTTGTGCAAATTCGTTGATTGCGCTCAACACATGAACGATCGTGGACATCGTCAATCGTATCAGGGTATTAAAAAACGCAAACAAAACCAACTTTTTAGAGATGAATGTCGAACTTGGGATATCGTTAAATATAAAAAAGATTCAGGAGAAAGGGCACGACGGCAATGACAAGAAAAGGGCACGGCAAAAATTGCCGTGAAAAGTGGGATTTTTGAAGGGCATTGCGGCAATAGATAGGGGCAACGACAGCAACTGCCGTCTTTGCCGTCGTGAAGTATCAGGGCTGCTACATGTACACTTGCACGTTAGTTACGATTCCAAATTTGGATTGGAAACAGTGAAACGGTTGAACCAAAGCTCCTTTTAAAATGTTAACCATTTAGGAAAATCAACATTTACACAAAGTACATTGAGATGCACATAATCCCCAATTTTAACAAACAGTAAAAATCATTTCTTGGTGGTGCATACCATGTCCAAAAAGTATGCACTGACTGTACAGTAGCAGAAAAACCACTCATTATATAAGTGTAGTAATTGTGTAATTCACAGGTTAGCATGGTTTAGCAAGGTTTTTTTACTAGCACGAACATAATCTGTATTTGATGTGACATTTAGCATTCTTAAACAGTACTGCATAAATTTGTCGAAAAAGTCTTTAAAAGAGAAACCTTTAAGCACCAAATGGTACTTGAATCACGGTGCCTGAACAGCCTTACAACAATATCCCCCAGTTTGGCCCCTATGTTTCAGTTCGGCTGACATCAGGTCCAGGGGCACATTAATACAATGTTCACCGGCTGACGTAAAAAGCCAAGAATAACCCCCGCAAGTGCAGGTGACTTCATAAATCAGATCAATACGGGGACCCCTGGTTCCAGCTTAGTAACGATCTTGTGTTAGTAAATAACAGTGGCTCAATGAAGCATCATCACCTGGGTGTGATGGCAACATTGCCACCCACCCCCCCCCCCTCCTTTCGTCATTGCTTCCTGTGTTGTCCCCTTTCGCTATTACTCAGTGAGGGAGTTTGGAATACGTAATTGCATGATTGAAACCTACAATGTACATAATGAAAACCTTCATTTTAAAGACACTGTAGTAGCAATTTACGGAAAAATATATTGAACTTTATTATTTTTCTTAATCACTTCTTATTCACTACACCGTAGCTATTATTTTTTCTATTCTTGTTCAGCGATTTGATCTCCCTGTAAAAGCGCTTTATAAATTCCTATCCTTATTGGTTTTTATTATTTACGTTTGTTCTGGTGCTAAATCGTCCTAGGAATTATTTCCATCAGAAATTGTGTCATTTTTTAAAGAGTGATGTACTAAACTAATCCTACTTGAGATACTGTATTTGTAAGGAGTAATACTTTGATAGGATTACGTACATATAAACTGAGAAAACAGAATTAGCTGTTGCAGACTGCCGACCACAATATGCACCAAAAGGACGGACCTATGGTATAAATGCACAATTTTTTATAATGACCCTACGTTTCAACCCTGGCAGAATGTTATCTCAAAGGCTATGACAACACAACACACACAAACAAGAATACTAGTGTCAAGTAGAACGTAAGTGAAAAGAGAGAGGCATAATGCAGTGAGAAGAAGCAACGGATGAACAATGAAAAATTGACGGAGGGGGGGGGATGGGTTTAGAGAGAAGGGGCTGGTTCAACCACAGGAGGTTAGAAAAAGACAAAATCTAAGTGGGAAGAAAGAGACAAAATGATTAATCAGTGAAAGAGACAGACTTGTAATGGGGGACAGCTGTGTGAAACAGGAGCTGTGTGTGGCGTCAGTGCAAGGGGTCAATAGACCAATGTGCCCTTTGTTTACATCTGAAACGCCCTCTATTGAAATCTTCCCGTCGGTATGCATGCATTTCTTGTTTTTGCATAATTTGTCGGTATAGATAGGAGTGAAGTCAACGGTTCATGCATTATTAATTTCTCAGATTTCTGAGGGTTGGTGTCCGTTTGTGAATGCTGTGTGACCAGAAAGGTGGTTGGTACCCGCTGTCACCTTGCTAAATGTGGGTGAATTTTGTGAAAATACCGTGACAGTTTTTTTGCTGGTTTTCTCAGCAAGTAGATTCTTTATTCAGCTGAAACTTTCACTCGTGACTTTTATTGTATCCTTCTGTTTAATCTTGCCTTTAACCCTCCTACTGTCAGCGACTCTTGGCAACATTTTCCAGTGAGTTGACCAACCATTTGAAACCATTCAACTGCCAAGGTTGTGTACGGTGGCACAACTGTGCACAGAACTAACTGTGTACTGTGTACATGCATTCCCTCATGGTATCATATTTCAGGCTGGCATAGTTTATCTATCATTCAAAACCACTTGTATGGTATTGAATGGTCAGATAGCAAGAGGGTTAAATCAGCATTAGATTGACAAAAACCAAACGAAAGGAACCCTACCTTTAAGGAACCTAAATGTTGTTTCCCAGTGGGAATGAAACCTAGCTGTCATTCATTAATTGGCTGGTGGCATTATGACTCAGCTGAGTCAGATTTCAGCTGACTTGAGTGTCTTGAAATGCAGCCAGCAGGTGGGTCCCCTACTGGAATGCAAGCACAACTAAAGACAGACTGCATACTGTACACAACAACGGATCATAAATCAGTTGTAAGAATTGTTCACATACACAAACCTAAGTCAAACTTAGGCCAACGACTTTTAACCTGAAATGGCCGGAGAGACCAACGTGATCAAAATCCCCTTGGCAGTGACCCTGACGGGTAAGTTACGACCTCTTGCCCTTGCTGGCCAGTGTTAGACCCAGGGATTTTGCGTGGATTTTGCCTGGTAGAAAGTGCAATGCACAAGTACAGTTATAAACATCTACATGTAAATTAACACTACTCACAGACATGTATTATTTTGCTGGTACTGTAAGTTTGATGATTTGTTTTGGGTTTTTTGCGGGCAATCTGTTGATCGCGGTAATGGGAGTTGAAGCTTTATCACCTGATCTGGATTTTACAAGAACGGCGCTGCGATGTTAAAGAGGCATCATGTTCTCCAGCACTGTGCAACTGTTCATTTTATTTATTTATTTATTTATTTATTTTTTTTTGTGGGGGGGAGGGATTCTTTACTGGTGTACATGTACATGTACTGAGATGTACCGATGGGAGTTGTGTGTAGAGTTGTTTTGATTTTGAATTAAAAAAAGTACAAATTCTTCAAAATCTGACATTTCACAAGATAAATATCCCATTTCCCAGTCATACCTTCATACTGCATGTAGTCAGAAGTGTTGAAAAACATTCGTGGACATGTACATGTAATAATAATAAATAATAATTTATTGTAACATACACATCTCAAAGCGCTGTACAGGAAATCAACAGTGTACAGTAAACATATGCATGCTAACACAGTCGTTTCTCACAGAATTCAACGTGTACAGTGTTTGCACATAGTGTCCATTTTGTATTGCATAAATTCACAAAATGTAACTGTATGTACCGGTTCATGCACTCGCATTTGTGTACAATCCTGTTTCTTACAAATGCAAAAGCTGCCGCCTTAAAAATATTGTGGTTTTTTCCCCCCAAAAGACAGAGACAGACACAAATACTGGTTAATAAAAAAACTCAATAAAATCCAGAGGAAAAAGGTACATTGGTGTGATACTGTGTACAGGTATGTACAACTTTAATTTCCAACATCGTCTGTTTGTATAGTGCATGCAGTGTTAAAATAAATGACCTTGTTTTTGTTACAGAGTAATCACAACCTCAGTCCAGGTTATTTGTCATCCATCAATGATTTTAATTTGTCTTTCGCTCTGTGCGGCTGTTTTATCCTCGTTTTTTTAGAGATAAAGCCAAAGGCAAGAACAACAACCGCTCACAGAACATGATGGGGGACAACCAGTCCACGCAGTCTGGGATGTCGTTCGCTCCCAAGAAGCATGCCATCACCGAAGACTACGAGATCAGCAAGAAGGTGCTGGGTCTTGGGATCAACGGCAAGGTCTTGGAGTGCTGCAACAAACAAACCAGACAGAAATACGCGCTCAAAGTAAGTACATGTAATGGTGGAGGGACGGGGAAATACGAACCCGAGGTGTTTGGCCTTTAAAATGATGCCCAGTCATCCGTAGTCGTTTATTTTGTTGTTTTGAATGCTTGGTTCATTTGGTTGCATTGAGGGCAACTCCATGGTGAATTGTGATTACACTGACCACTGGTCTTGGAAATCAGGGCCCGATTTCATAGAGCTGCTATCTGAAGCACGAAAAGTAACTAAGCACAAAAAATTATGCTTACCAGAGTAAGGTTACTAGCCAAAATACCATGTCGCATGTACCATTTGTGACGGGTTTCCTGCTAATTTGTGCTAAGCGGATATTTGTTTAGCAATATGTATCATGCTTAAGCACCTCTCTGGTTTTGTGAATGATTTAGTGACTTGATATGTTGAAATTTGTCACTGTCAATAAAACCTTCTGACACGTAGGTTCACGTGTACAATGTACCACAGACTGCCAGTACATGTAAGTACCATAGCCTTCCAGGCTAGCATTGGGTGTATGGGTTTCTTTTTGTACACTTACGTGGAAACCCTGTAGGTTTTATACAGTGGACTTTAGTCTCCACAGTCTCTTGTGGTATTTTGTGGAAAGAGCCAGCTGGGCAGGAGAGTACACCGTTAGCAATAGGGATACCAGCATATCAAATCAAGACCGTTGTTTGGAAAACCAGCTCTCTGATACCTTTAGCCAGTGTTATTGCGAGTCACCACAGAATCACCCATTAAGTGTGCTTTTTTGCTTACAGTATTGTATGGGGCATCTTCAAAAAAGGCCACGTTTATGTGATCTGTCGTGTGATCGCCAAGCAGGGTTTGGTTTAGTCTCTTGGCTCTACGTATTTTAACACTTGTACACTGTGGACAAGCCCAACTTGTTTACCACTTGTATCAGAGCACTGTGGACTAGCCCAACTTGCTTCTTCGGTGTACATGTATTTTATCTTGGCGGGCCAGGGCTCGAAATTAACACTGGACTGCAAGCCTGATGCCAGTGTTTCAAGTGTCAGGCCAGTGAAACTCACTACCGAACAAGCCCGGTGGTCTTGTGTTTTTCAATTGAATAACAGGCTATCTCAGTTTAATATCTTTGTGAAAAAATGTTGACTATGAATCCGATAAATGTCTCTAAATTTTGTTGAGTATCCAAGTACACTAAAGACGAATGATATAGATCATCTCTTAGAGCTTGTTCAACTCTGGTCTCGTAAAAAAAACTTCTGGTCAAGTAAACATTCTGATCTGTAAGCCCTGTGGTCCTGTGGATTTTCCCCCAAATTCAAGCCCTGCGGCCAAGTCAAAAGTATGCAACCTGCCTGTCTGAAATTACACGTTCTACATGAAATAATCACGTCAATCGTGCCCTCTACGTAAGCTTGGCTAGTATTCTGACCAATGGAAAATTGTCAAAATCAGTAGCCTCAAATTTCTAAGCTATTCTACGGCATGGTGTGGCTTGGCAATGCTTGGGTGCCGTTCTCATCATCCGTCAAGCAAAAGTTTGTCTTACTGTATTTAAAGGCACAGTACACGTTTGGTAATGACTCTGAAAATTAATGGCAATAAAAACTTACTTGGTAAGAAGTACAGCAGCCTTGGGAAGTATAATGAATTTTGAGAAACTTTTAACTTCGAAGTACAACAGTTATGGAAAATATATCACTTTTTATTCCCCAAAATTTGAATCTGAGAAGGTTTCTGTCAGAAACGCTTCTCAGACTGTGTATTCCTATGGGGAATATTCTTCCTGCGTGGAAATATTTGCTCCAGTTTTTCGGTGATATCTCAAAAACGTGACCACCTTTTGAAGTGAAATTTTCACAGGTTAGTTTTATGATAGGATTAACACAATCAGAAGGCTCCAATCACAAAACGTATGCAGCACCTTTAAGTACTCGTTATTGGCATCCACTGCCTTTCCTGGAAGGCAGTAATGGGAGAGTTATCAATTACCTGTTCCTAAGCCTCACAATTTAGGTTGTATAATAGCGCCAAATAAGAGTATGCATCTACATTTCTGTTTACGTTTCTAAGCGTTTAAACGGAACTTGCGACTTCCTGTTGAACCTTTTTTAGCGATTCCAATCCAAATTGAGAATCGGACCTACAGTGCAGGGTACCCGCTATCATTCTGGGTGGACAGTGGCTGGGGCTAACAATTGTATTTACATTTAGACACCAGTGCAATTTTCGTTGGATGCCTTCGTTTAAAAGAAATACATTACTGTAATGGCTTTCAAAATGGTGGAATGCAACAATGTGTTAACTGTTACTATTACACCATGCTTGTGTGTGGGGGTATGCTCACTGTTGGTCACTCAAAGGTATTGTTATCATTGTTACTAACTGATACAAAACAAAGAAGAGAAATAACTCTCTACACCCAAGCCTAACGAAAAGGAAGATCCCATTCTTTTACTGTCGGGTTTGTTTTAAAACATTTCGGAAAATTGGAAACAGATTTCGCTGTCCCCCCCCCCCTTGACATGGTTTACTGGTTAAGTGGTTGACATCCCAATCCTATATGCTACAAAAGGGTTGTGTACATGTAATATCAGGGGACTAAATGCCAAGGTTCAGTCTTGAACAGATTGACTCTATTGTGTGAGTCAGTTGCTGTTAGGCATTACATCATAGTAATGTCTAAATCGGTCCCAGCGATCACCAATGGCTGCAGGGTGTTTTTTTTTTCCTCCGTCAGTTTACAGTGATTTGTCTGTTTTGAGGGTCGAATGGTTCATCGTGTAGTCAGACCAGCATGGTTTCCTGTGACGGATTGACTGTTGTTGTTTGGTCATAGCGCCCGGTACCCTGTAATTGTCAGAAACTGTCCCTTGATCTCATTTGTGAGACCTGTGACCGTCCCAAACCCAACAGCTTCTTTGGTTGGTATTTTTTGTGCACAGCCGCAAAAAAAGGCTCCATAAGAGTCATCTACATGTACTGAAGTTTGGAAAGATTTAAATAAAGTAGTCCACTAATCTATGAGGTTATTCATTTAAAGGAACATTACAGAATTGGTAAGAAAAAAACTTGTAAAATATACTTTTCGATCACAGATTTACATAAAACTTACACAGGGTCTAATGGTGATGATAGTATAAAACATCCCTTGAAATATTTCTGTCTGAAACGCCATATTTGATGACAAATGAATAAACTAATTTTCCGATTGGAGTTTATCGCTCAGTGAGCGTTTTATTCATTTTTTGAATAAGATTTCTTGCAAATGTGTAACCGGTTTTTCACTATTTTCTCGTGACCCAGATGGCCGATCGATCTCAAACTTCTACAGGTTTGTCAGTTATGTATATGGTGGATTATATAAAGTGCTTACACTGCCAGCAACTGTTTTGTTTGCAAAAACCAATTCTGTAATGTTCCTTTAGTTAGCTCTGTGAACATCTGTTGGCACATTCACATGTACCCCTTTGTTGACATATGTACCTGTAGGCCTACTCATCTGTTTTATAATAATAATAATTAATAATGATTAGTTTTTATACGGGCGTCTCAAAGCGCTTACATGTACATGTATCAATATTTATTTCCAGGCAGGTTTTTGAAGTTTATGAATGATGAGACCCATTTATGTAACACCTTGTAAGGGTTTACAAGGTGCTGCGGCGCACTCTGCAGCCACTGCCAGAGACACAGGGGCAACTTAAGCCCCTTCTCTTAGCAATAAGGGTTCTTTAAAGACACTGGACACCTTTGGTAATTGTCAAAGACCAGTCTTCTCACTGTATCTCAACATATGCACAAAATAACAAACCTGTGAAAATTTGAACTCAATTGGTAGTCGAAGTTGCGAGATAATAATGGAAGAAAAAACACCCTTGTCACATGAAGTTGTGTGCTTTCAGATTCATGATTTCGAGACCGACCTCACGCGTGAGGTCTCAAAATCAGTTAAAATATTATCTGAGAAATTACTTCTTCTCAAAAAATACGTTACTTCAGAGGGAGCCGTTTCTCACAATGTTTTATACTATCAACAACTCTCCATTGCTCGTTACCAAGTAAGTTTTTATGCTAACAATTATTTTGAGTAATTACCAATAGTGTCCAGTGCCTTTAACAACCAGAGATGTCAGCATGAATGATTTGGGTGTAGCATTTTTGAAATTGCGGTCCAATACGGAGAACAAAACAAACAAAAATATTTTTTGTTTTCTCTCTTTTTTTTGTGTGCATCTAGCCCAAATAAAAATTCCTAATTGTTTGGCCTCTATTCTAAAGCAAACCCATTATAAATCTTGATTGAACACTAACATTTTTATTGCGCAATTTAAGCCAGTTGCACTGAAAACCTCTAACTTAAGTGCTCGGCGATGCTACTCTTTTACTCTTTTTTCGGAAAATTTAATATTGGCATATTTGCACGACACACACAGAACCAATGTCTTTATGTTCCATAGGAAGGACGAAACTTTATTGGGGCATGTTTTTAAATGGCAAATCTATTCAGATCATTTTAGATCTCAAAATATGAGATCATTTCAGAATGCGTTTCAAAATTGAATATCCCTCTGGACAGTACAAAAATCAGTTCAAATCAGCTATCAAGTCGGCCATCAGGGGCCCAGTTTCATGTTTTTGTTATTTAACTGGGTGGCTAAGCAAACAGAGAATAATAATGTAATAAAACACTGTTTTTCTTTTCTGGTTCATCCCAAGCTCAAATCCAATCACTGCAAAGGCTAAAATTACAAGACAACCACATGTACTGTACATGTAACATACCTCAAAACTTTCACAAGACCTGATTGTTGTTGTTTTTTTTTCATAATGCCTATTACTTGATTTGTATTTGCTAAATTTTCAGTGGAGATTCGGAATCGAAAATCGTCAGACTAGTTTTTGGTAAAACACTAGACTGCAGGGGTTGTTCGGTTGTTGTAGTCTTGTGAGTTTTCCCCAAAATATTTGAGCCCTGCATCATGGGGGAATTGGGTCGGCAAACTGACATCTTGCCCAGCCTTTCATCTCTGTGGACCCTGGTTCGAATCCTGCCTCTCACACCGGAGTCTCACATGTGGTTTAGGGCCGAGACGCATGCCTTCATAGCAGATTCCTGTTGAGAGCTAACACCTTCCTCCTGTGCCAACCGCAGGAACTTGATCTCTGGAATGTCAAGCTTGAGACTTTTCTCAACTTGGTTGGGTTATTTGACTTCTAATTACTTCGTTCACACCTAAAGTTAATGAGGGTTCCAGAAATACTATCTGACACACAGCCCAGACTGTAATGTAAGCTCCCCTGTGACAAGGAAAGTACCAACAACAAGACAGGTTGGAGGGAAGGGGTGTGGGTGGTTGAAGACTGTTTGCGACTTTTATATGTATAATACAAATTTTGATATTTCTAAAGAAAAATAAAATCAAAGTGGGAATGACAAGGAATTATTTTGTAAATATCTTGCCTTTTTTTTTTGGGGGGGGGGGTGTATCTATGAACATTATGTTATTGCGTATCAAATTCAACACAAAACCCCGGTAATTGCTTTGATGCCCCTTGAACTGTTCCAAAAGAAATTTACATTTTCCTCACAGAAGTGTCAGGCCTGCAGCAGGGCTCAAATTTTTTACTGCACCAGAAAATTTGTTACAAAACCAGAATCATATTATGAGAAGAAACTAATGTCACAATTGAACTTTTTATTTGATCTTATGGGCAATACTTTCGTACTCAACGAAATTGAAAGATAGTTATCGGACTCAAAGATGAACTTAATTGTTGTAATTAAAGATGAGGTGAGGTATAATTATAAAAAAACACAAGACCGCCATACTTGTCCGGTCATAAGTATACTGGCCCAATGCGAAAAAATACTGGCCTTGGGCCTGCGGTCCATTGTAAATTTTGAGCTCTGTGCAGCTATTTGTAGTTTATCCCAGGTATCTGAAAAAATGTAAACAAAGTAAGTCAAAAAGCGGTTTGAGCTCTGTGCAGGTATTTGTAGTTAATCCCGGATATCTGAAAAAATGTAAACAAAGTAAGTCAAAATCAGAAAGATCGACCATGTCGTGTTGTGTGGATCATGTCTAAAGGTAAATTGGCACACATTTTGTGTGCACATGCAGTGTATGTAAGTACATGTACACATGTACTTACAGGTTCTACTGTAGACAGTGGAAAGTGGAAGTTGGTGTACTATGTTACATAAAATCTGAATTAATTGTAGGCGCATTAATGCCTCTATCAATCATGGGCTTCACTGTTTGGATTTATGTAAAGTGAATTCACAGGTGCTTTAATGTTTGATGGACAATCCTACCAATGCATGCACAATGCTGAGGTACTTTGCATGACTATGGGTGCAGCACTACTGCAGTGTCACCATACGGTCAAGGTTGCTTGTGTTGAATGGTGGCTGTTGAAGGGATGAGATAAAATTAGTATTAAAGGAATTGCTTTTTGCTAACAAAACAGTTGCTTGCAGTGTAAGCACTTTATGTAATCCACCATATACATAAACTGACAAACCTGTAGAAGTTTGAGATTGATCGGCCATCTGGGTCACGAGAAAATAGTGAAAAACCGATTACACATTTGCATTAAATCATATAGGTTCAACAAATGAATAAAACGCTCACTGAGCGATAAACTCCAATCGGAAAATTAGTTTATTCATTTCTCATCAAATATGGCATTTCAGACAGAAATACTAAGGGATGTTTTCTACTATCATCATCATTAGACTGTGTAAGTTTTACGTAAATCTTTGAAGCTTTCCTCTCTGTAATTTTTGGGGAATTTTATCAGAAAAACTAGCCCACCCCCCTCTTTGATATTTTTTTTTTTTGGCGGCACCCTGCTTGGTTCACAGCAAAGACCCATTAAAATGAAACGTGAAATCAACCCCAAAGTACCAGTGCCCAAGAAAACCAGCACAAAAACTGGTCCATACATGTACGTCACAACACGGACTGGATGAAGGTTGTTTATCAATGTGGCTCTGCATTTTCCATTGTCTTGTTTGGATTGAGGTCGTAGTGTGATGTCACAGTGCTGTTTTGATTCCTAGGCGCTCAAGGGCGTTTCTTGAAACTCTTCATTTTTGTCGAGAACTGTTTTTTAAAATTTTATGTTAAACCATTTTTATTGAGTTTAACTCAACTAAATGTAATCATTACACAATTGTTTACCTTTCTATAACAAATCAACAATAATGTTAGTTTCCTTCAAGTTGGCTTTTAACCCCATAAGGTTGCTCAACCCTCCAGTACCCCCTTTTGACCTTTGACCCGATTCCCAGATGTCGTCGCCACAATAATCTTGGTTAGTGTCATTGGTGTCATTTTGGCAGTCGATGTTCCTGTGTGTTATACAGTGTTAGCGATTGGGCATTTACACGTTTGCCATAATTTGAACAGTGCATATTGCTTCCCCAAATGGCGAGTGTGGCAGACAGTTGCTGTGTGTGCATTGATGCAAGGGGGTCAATAGGCACATTATTAGGGTACGTTATTGAATAGAAACCTGTGTGAAATCTTGATGATTACCCAAATCCTTCAGCAAATGAGGCGACAGTGGGTGTCCCACTCAGCGGTCCTTTTCTATTGTTCTCGTTGCTGAGAACAATGAAGAATGACAGGTGAGTGGGACGCCCACTATTGTCTTAAAAGTTTCCCAATTAAAGAACATTTACCTGAACAATTATACCGTTCTAAAGGTTGATATACGTGATAATGCCTGGCCATAATATTGTAAGAACAGTTTTGTTGAACTTGTAAAACTTGAGCATACACATGGCAAACATTTACATGTACATGTACAGTGAACAATTATACATGTAGTTGAGTCCATTATGAACATTATAAGCTGGCTTTGTAAATTGTATGAATAAAAGTGGCAGGCCTGGAATTTCACTTTTGAGAGGGCAAGGTCATTTTCATTTCTGTAAAGGACACCCATTTGGAAATGTTGAAGTCTGCATGCATGGGATTATTAAGAAGGGCCACCATAACCAGGGGCTCCAGAGGCAATGGCCCTCCATGCCCTTAGTGTGATTCAAGGCCTGTACGGTAGGGTACCCAAGCTGGGTACTCAACCGGTACCCACACCCAAGTTACAGAATAAGGTGTCAAAATTCAAAATGGCAGGGCTAGAATTTTTGGGGAAAACCTACAAGGGTTTGTACCTCAAAATATTTACTGGACTGGAATTTTGAGTACAAGACCAGAATTGAAGTGAGAAGAAAAAATGCCTACACAGGTTAATAATTGAACTGTTTGAATTTGAAAAAGCACTAGGAGAAGATTGATCTCATTTGAATATTAATGATGAGCAGTCTTTGATAATCAACAGAAATGTATTTATCAGACTGAAAGTCAACATTTGAACACAAACACAAGAGCGACGGACTTGTCCGGACATGAGTTTACTGGCCCAATGCTAAAATCACTGGCCTCGGGCCAGCGGTAAAATTCGAGCCCTGAATGGGATGTCTAAAACAAACACAGACACTCCTTTGACTAAAACCAGGATAGGCTGCTTCCCCTGCCCTGAGGTCACACACGGTCTGCCAGTGTGGCAGTCAAATATACACAAAAGTATACGGTGAGCATGGCCTAAACAGCAAACTGCACAGTAACACTTGCGGTGTCTGACCCCCCAAAATGGTGTATTAACCAAGATTAATCGTGGCTGATGATGTCACCATCCCTGACCATCATCATCATGTAGTGTCTGTGCACGTGCAGCGCATGGGCGTTGCTCGGTGACTACACCATGACATGACGTCAGGTATAACTGGGTTAATACGATCGTTTCTTTACAAACCCAAAGTGAAGAGAATGCAGAACTTTGTGGAAAGCAAGTAGGCCTAAAACATAAAATGCATGTAGCAGAGGGAATTTTTGTTGAACATTTTTTTGAACAAACTTTGGAGAGTTAGAGTACCCAAGGTTGCTGCATCTTTAAAACATCTCTTGACAATTTAAGTTAATAAGACGATTCATCCAGAACCGAGTCTACATCACGTCGGCTCAAAGCCGAGCAGGGCGTTTGTTCATGCAGAAAACATATGATAGGTAACGGTCCAGATGTTGATGCGCACAGTGTACGATGGAACGTACAGTAGTTCATCATTATACGCCATGTGATGGTTTCGTCTTGGTTTTTGTACATGCACATGTTCATCACATGATCTCACTGCGTTCAATTGTTAATTTAATTGTTTGGTTGCCTGAATGTGCACTATTCTGGGCTGGACTTTACACAGCACTAGATACATCTTAAGATGAGTTGTCAATATCTCCAGGGTTCTGCCCACAGTGGTCGGTGCTGGAAAACCTGCCCCGGCACTCAGGATTCCCCAACCACCACTGGCAGAATATTCTCTGTTTCTGACCACCACACATTTTCCAAATTTGTTAACTACACTTGCAATTTCCTTTCAAAGGTTTTCAACGAAATGTAAAATTGGGTATTTAACAGTAAAAATGGTTTCCAAATCCAATTAATTTTGAGCACTTCTTTGGATTGAGTCTTTTATAATGATCTACCGTGTAACTGATCCATCTCGCAATGGTTTCCAGGGAAACATTTTTCCACCACTAAAGAAATCCTGGGCAGAACCCTGTATCTCCATAGTGTTTTGTATTGTGAGACATCACACTGTGCTTAGCAATTTAATTAAGAGTGATTGGCAGTTAAGATCAAGCGTAGCTCTTTGTGAGATTGAGCCTTGTGTGAACACATTAAAAACTGGCTGGTTTGACCCCAAAAACTTTTGATATAAATTTTAAATAGCTGTTTTTATAGATTCAAGAAAGTTATAAGCTCTCATTTAAGGTATTGCACACAAAACATCTGCCAATGATTAAGTGGTAGTTAATTAGAAACTCAAAATGAATTATTGTCCGGATCCCGACCCCCCCTTCAAATCACGTCTGTCAGCCATGTACAAAAAATGTTGTTTGTTGCATGTATTTTGTGCATTGTTCATGGCAATTATAAGTGAAATAAATTGTATTCTTTTTGTTTTCAAAAACAAGCATCATTTGTCAAGATGCGTTTCAGAGAAAAAATTTGCTGAAAATTGGGCCATGCAAATTAATTAAACCTTTTACATGGCAAAACTAACACATTACAATGATAGACCTGTATGATTTCCAAGCGAATTAAACCCCCTTTTTGGTTAGTCTATTACTTGATTAAAAAATACCCCACTGTGACA
This sequence comes from Pycnopodia helianthoides, assembly GCA_032158295.1. Classification (NCBI taxonomy): domain Eukaryota; kingdom Metazoa; phylum Echinodermata; class Asteroidea; order Forcipulatida; family Asteriidae; genus Pycnopodia; species Pycnopodia helianthoides. Next base: position 9,527,963 of record CM063244.1, on the reverse strand, counting down.
GGGCTCGAATTTTACACTGGACCGCTGGCCCGAGGCCAGTGATTTTAGCATCGGGCCAGTAAACTCATGTCTTGACAAGTCCGGTGGTCTTGTGGTTGTGTTCAAATCATGATTTTCAGTCTGATAAATACAATTCTGTTGACTATCAAATGAGATAAATCTTCTCTTAGTGCTTTTTCAAATTCAAACAGCTCAATTATTAATCTGTGTAGGCATTTTTTCTTCTCACTTCAATTCTGGTTTTGTACTCTCGATTCCGGTCCAGTAAACATGTTTAGCTACAAGCCCTGCGGTCTTGTGGGTTTTCCCAAAAAATTCTAGCCCTGTGTGATATTGATTCTCTTTTCAAGAAGAGAAGGAAACAGAGCATGACTTCACCTCTGACATTTGTTTTACCCAGAGCATTTTTTTTTTATCAAACTTGTGTGTATTATGTACAGAAAATGATTTGTCTGTGTGTAAACACAGTTCAAATTTCCATGATGTGCAACTTATCTTTAGCATCCAAAACTAATTGCTCAGGAACACTTGCGCTGTTCAGTCAAATATGAACACAATTTAAATAGTAAAATCTGCAAAATAAATAAGTAGCTAGCGTACATGTACATACTGTCCATCTAAAAGTATGTATTCCAAATTTCGTGTTGGATTTTTTGTATGCTACTCGTAGCCACAAACTTTGTAAACCTTTGCAAATGACATCCGGGACTAACCTTTCTTTATGAAACTAAATTAACTCACATCCATTTATAAGTTGAGATTTCTAGCCCAAGTTTGTGATGATTTCCTGTCAAGCCTCGTAGCTGATCAGAGTTGATTGTTTTGCGTTTAGTTATCGTGATGGCATTATTAACGTTTCAATCATTAGTATCTCAATGATGCGTGACTCAGAAGTTGTTCAGATTATTTTTTTTTTAAATGTCAAGGAAAATGTTCAGGTTAGTTAGTTTCATTTTTATTACCCCCACCGACAGAAAAAAAACCTCTTGCAATTGGCATATAATTGTTTTCCTTTAGAAAAACACACTGTGACTTTCTGAAAATTGTAGCAATTTTTGCAAAGAAGGTTTGGTGTACACAATGTTTTTTGAGAAAATCAAACGTAACATGTTGAAAAGGTAACAGAATGCTTTAATAATTTTACATGTACATTGTATGTGTGTACACAATGATTTTGAGTTAGAAGAACCAAGGTAGCGCTCTGAAATGGTAAATTAATTTTAAAAGAAGGTATTGTGTACACAATGTTTTTGAGCTGGACAATCAAACTTAACATGCTAAAAATGATAAATGTGGCAAATTATAAACGAATCGGGGTTGACCGATGAAAAGTTGACTAGAGCGGGACTTGAACCTGCAACCGCTGGATTAACGTGCCCGCGCCCAACTGTGCTATCTTGCCATATGTTGGCGGTCTCCCTATTTTGTCAATATCTTTGTTTGGGGGTAACAGTCAGAAGCCGTTTGCAATACATTTACAATACATGTACCACTTTTTTATTTTAAATGTCAAGTGATTTCAAGTAATAAGCCGCAAATTATGTGTGAATGCTCAAATTATAATTGCACTATTTTCCTAAACGCATGGTGCAATGAAGGTTTTGGAAGAAGCACAAATGTACATGCACTTCAAGTATAACAGTATAGACCGCTTAATGGATAAAACTACATATGTACATGTTATCAAAAGAAAAAAATAACAATTTCACAGAAACATTTGAGCAGTTTGTCCCCGGTGGCTCTCAATCTACTGGCAAAGGTTATAACTTAAAGGGACGCCTTGCCTTGGATTGGGCGATTTGGGCTAAAAAAAGTGTTTGAAAGCGTTATGAAATGAGTATGGTTGGAAAGATGTTTTAAAACTAGAATATAATGATCCACACAGATATAATGATCCAACTTTTGGGGTTTTCCTTTTCTTCGTGAACAAACATGGTCCTCCATTTTGTGGAGTCAAAAATTGTGTTCTACAAAATGGTGAACCGTGTTAGTTCACAAAGTAAAAGTAAAAACACACAAGTTCTAGACATACATGTACACATGTATCTGTGTGGATCATGTTATTGTACTTTTAAAACATCTTTTCAACCACCTTCATTTCATAACAAACGTTTTCAAATGTTTTTTCCTAGCCCAAATCGCCCAATTCAAGGCAACATGTCCCTTTAATGTTTTGAGGCAAACATTTTTATTTATTATTTCAGGGAAATTCCAAATGGAAATCAATGGGCACTCTGCCCTGGTTGTCTGTAGGGACTGGTGCTGTAGTTCAAGTAGCAACCCATATGGACCAAGGTGTCTTATTATTTTGGCTCTTTACCAGATTTCTTGGAAATCTCCCAATTTGCTAGATAATAAGTGGGCTGCCTAGCAACGTGATAAGATGTACTCAAGGGCACTTCAATATCCTGGTTGGGAATGTACACAAAGCTATATTGTCCATGTAAATGTATCAACACATGTACTCAAGCACAAAGCAGATTATTATTATTGTATTACTGCATTTAACAATCGAACATGCAGAGAAAAACACATAACAAGTAGACAGGTTACAAAGCCAAGGATAGCATGCAAAGTTGTTTAAACACGGCTTACTACCATCCGGTCCTTAATAAACATGAAGACAAATAAATATATATTTAAAAAACAGGAAAAATTGCATGGGAAAAGCGAAGAATGGTGATCAACAATGTCAAAAGCTGTTAAAATATTGATATGATTAGTTGAACTTTTGATGCTATTTACTTAAATTTCATTCAATATATAAAAAAAATGTGTTGCACCAATGGCCCTTTTATTCTTGGGAACAATTAAAATCGGTGGAACATTGATTAGAATATTTAAGTAAATATAGGTACATCTACAAAATATGTATTTCTTATTTCGTATACATTTTTGTTTCAGATTGGCTGAATACTTTGAAGAATCTATATGTAGCAGCCCAATTAATTAGATTAAATCACTTATTAATTAGATTAACTCATTAGAAATGAGAATCTCATGTACAGTGTATATCATGTGTTTTTGTTATTACACGTGTATTATGTATGATATTAATGCCTGTAAAATAATCTTTTTACGTCCGTCTTATATTTCAACACTTTGTGTGATGGCAATTTTCATGATGTTGATGTGTCGTGGTTAAGCGATTTATATCAGTACATTGGACTCAAGTTCTGGTGCTGAGTCATCAGGATGTGGGTTCGAATCCTGGTCATGACAATTGTGTCCTTGAGCAAGATACTTTTAAACTATAATTGCTTCTCATTGCCCAGGGGTAAATGGGTATCTGTGAGGGCAGAGATGGTTCTTGTGATTGATTTAGCTACATATGTGCGCTACATACACTGTACATATGTACTTGGCAGCACGGACTGTATACTCCCCAGGAAGCTGAGATGGTATGAAATGGCCCAGTGACCAGGTGTAATAATGTTTGAAGCGCAGTGATCACTCTTTGGAATTGCGCTATATAAAGACCCGGTAATATTATTATGATTTTAAATATGTTGAGCAGTGTTACACGTGTGTATGCACAACATGGATTTTCTTGCATAATGCATGGAGTACCACGTAGAAAATAAAGGAATAAGGAAGGATTTGATGGTTTTGAAAAATGCCGACTTGAGCTTCAGGGGTTTTCTTTTTCTGTAATACATTGTACACGTACAATGTAGAAGTCATAAACCACTTCATGTTGGATGACGTAGATTAACGCCTAATTTTTCCAAACTGGCTTTACGGCGAACGTTTTTTTGCAGTCAACCAAACAGCTGACGGGTATATCCACCCGGACATTCCATTGTGTAGCGTGAACAGCCATGCTATGCCTTGTTGCCCCGTACAGAGAGGGACAGAAGATACTGGAATTCATACTAATAATCTCCCTTTTTCCGGGGGTTATTGTGTAATCCCCAATTCCAGACCTTTGTCCTTTTGTTACACAAGTATTGCTTTCCTGGTTTATCATTTCATATTCAGCTCAATGGCAAGTATAAAGTCGGAGAGTTCTTTGATTCCAGCATACCATAGTATGTACTCATGGGCCATTCTCGGTTACGTGTGTGACAAAAAAAAGGGAAATTATCTATAGTTTACATCTCTATTGCAAGAGAATAACAAATCCTAGTGCCTGTTATGAGAACCTTTGTCGTCTTTCATTTGCCAAGTCGGGGGTTTCATTGTGACAATGATATTTGCAAAGGAAAATGCTTACTGCAGAAGCTCCAAAAAGATCCGATAAAACAAAACTGTGCAGAGGCATGGACATGTGCTTCTTCTGACAACCAACTTTAAGTGTCTAAATACTACAAATGTACCATGTACCTTGTGTAAACACAATGTCGCAAGCATTTAAACAAACACAGTGTGTTAGTGTGCTCATGTCTATGGTGTTGTGTGCATACATGTAATGTGTGTGGTCACAGGATTGTGGTACAAGGAAAACCACAATGCCCTTTCTTATGTTTCTACATGTACTTCCTTGTTGATCCGTATCATTAAATGTGTTTGATTGTTTTAACCATGTTTTAACTAGTACGTGAATAGCACAAGTACGTACACATGTAAATGTACGCGTATCCATCATTGTACATTTGTTGAATTGTTTTTCCTTTTTAACTCTCTGGAACTTTTCAACAAATGTCAAATGACTAACCTGCAAGTATGAAGCAAAATTTTACTCTAAGATGAAGAGGCAATGTAGATATATTCATGGAAGGATGGGAATGAAATATATTCTTAAAAAAAATAAATAACCCCAATGATATGCAGATACACAGCGTACTAACGTAGTGTACATGCTGTGGTATACCTATACATTGTGTACATACATGTACCTTTATGTATGTACAGTGAAGCCGACTGTAGACAGAGTTCAAGAGCATTTAGCCCCTGTACACATATGTTTTTTAGTACTCCAAGGTGAAGTAGAGCACGTCCAGCCAATATGAACAAAGTGCGGGTAAAGTCTGCAACAAACGTTAAGGGGCTTATAAACGCAATCGATTGAAATGGTCAAGGATTCTTCTGGACTGCTAGGAATGTGCTGGGCGGTTCTACATTCTCCTGACGATGACTAGAGCAGGCTAGTCGAAACATTGAGACCCATTAAGAACTCACTCTGTGGCATTTAAAGGAACATTACAGAATTGGTTTTTGCTAACAAAACAGTTGCTGGCAGTGTAAGCACTTTTATGTAATCCACCATATACATAAACTGACAAACCTGTAGAAGTTTGAGATCGATCGGCCATCTGGGTCACGAGAAAATAGTGAAAAACCGATTACACATTTGCATGAAATCATAGTAGTTTCAACAAATGAAAAAAACGCTCACTGAGCGATAAACTCCAATCGGAAAATAAGTTTATAAGAGAAGATTTATCTTACTTGTATTATGGGTAAGACTTCTTCACTACTCATCAGAACTGAAAGAGATTGATCAGACTGAGTGTAATGTCAACATTTGAATAAAAACGCAAGACGGCTGGACTTGTCCGGTCATGAAGTTACCAGCCTGATGCTAAAATCAATGGCCACCACCGAGACTGTCGTTTCTGCGTTGTGATTGGTTGAAATGATCACGTGAACATCCTTGTACGCAAGTAAAGAGACTCGAAAAAAGCCAAATAAATGTAGATTTTTCTTAAAAAATCGGGATGCAACGAGTGGGAACACTTCAATTTATAAAATATCATATTTTTAAAGACACATTAATGGCACTTTTAAGTTATACCTCACCAGAGACTACGAAAAGTCAACGTAGCGATCGATGCCCTATAGTCTATGTTGGCTCATTGCAACACCCTTAGTTTAAGCATGGAGGTATAAGCTTCCTCCATGAGCCTAACAGCAGCTGCTAATTCATACATATCCTTAAAGGACATTACAGAATTGGTAAGAAAAAAACTTGTAAATAATATGCTTTTTGTTCACAGATTTACATAAGACTTGCACGGTCTAATGATGATGATAGTAGAAAACATCCCATTAAATATTTCTGTCTGAAATGCCATATTTGATGAGAAATGAATAAACTAATTTTCCGATTGGAGTTTATCGCTCAGTGAGCGTTTTATTCATTTGTTGAATCTATATGATTTCATGCAAAATGTGTAATCGGTTTTTCACTATTTTCTCGTGACCCAGATGGCCGATCGATCTCAAACTTTGTGTTTATGGTGGATTACATAAAGTGTTTACACTGCCAGCAACTGTTTTGTTAGCAAAAACCAATTCTGTAATGTTTCTTTAATCTGTCATCTTGTAAAAGAATTGGAAGTGGGAACCTGTGGGAAGTGTGTCGATTTTGTTTCCTTCTTATGTTAAAGCAAAGTATGCAGGAACTGTTCTGATAAAAAAACAAAACAATATTGTTTGTTTACGTGAAACAGTAAATCATTTCAATAAATCAATTTAGACAGTTCATTTTGTTGTAGTGCTACCTTCCTTGTTTCGGTCAGCACTCTAATGGCTCCTGCTTTGACGCCGGCCTACATTGTACGTGCCCCAGAAAACTTAGAGTGTAACACTAGCATCCATGTACCATGCAAACATTTGTACTTAGCGCTGTGAAGTGTGAACTGTTCTGACAAATATCAAGATATATTTATGGGCCCACTTGCTACAGTCTACTGTAAGCTTTAAGCAGGTATACATGTACATGTACATGTACATGTACATGTATATGTACTTGTACTTGGCCATGTTGGCCTGACTTTGTTCTTGGCATGGTATTATCAGCAGAGTGAGGACAGCAGAACAAAGGAACGATGCTGTCCTCACATTGGAATCCTTTGTATTTTTGTGTCCTCACATTTTTGTGTGCGCTTAGTCTACGGAGAGTGTTAAGTTGAAGGGACAAAGGAAAATTCTCACATCGGTAGCAATAAATTGTACCTAATGCATGTGTGAACACTGTAATTTGCATCAATTAGCAGCTGAAGATCATTTTCAAGTGGTCTAGACATACATGTACAGTAATAAAAATAGGCTCGCTATTTAAGTGTGTTCATGTATAGAAACAAGCGGGTACATGTATGTGAATTTAAAACAAATACATGAAGATTTTATGGTCGGTAGAGGGTCAAAGTGAGTAGAATTGCAGGGCAGGTAAACATTTGGTAACATTGTGCTCGGAAGTATTTCAATATATTTATTTAAACCTGATTCTTTAAATTAGTAGAAACTTTTATGCAAACCTTTGCCTGATATTTCTCTTTGAATTTATTTGGTTAATGTACTACGTTGAAATTGATTAACTATCCAGGTTTGCGATGCAGACATTAATGTTCATGTCAGACTCCTAAAAAGTACATTGCTGCATACATATGTTGCCAACAAATAGACAGTTCTTGGAAGTCACACTTTAAAAAAGAATTTTACTATCAACCAGCTGCAGATTTGTTGTACACTTTTGGTAACAGCTCAAAATCAGTGTCCACATTTGGTGTGATTCAACATATGCATGAACAAACAAACCTGTGAAAGTTTGAGCTCAATTGGTCATCGAGGTCACGAGAAAATAGTGAAAAGAGACCTTATGTGTTTTCTGTTTTTTCAAACGTCAAGTTTTTATCAGGTGTGATAAAAACTATTGTTTTACTCATTTCTAAGAAACGATAGCATTTTAGGCAGAAATATTTTAAGGAACCCTTTCTACCATTACTTACTTTAAATCATGTAAGTTACATGTATGTGTGAATCTGTGAACATTTGTGATTTTCGATCTTACCAATAGTGTACAGGGCCTTTAACACGTTGACTACCGGTCATAAATTTGAAGGGGCGTTCCCATTTGCCAAGCATCCCAGTCTGGTGCGCATGCGTGCATACCAAATAAGTACTTTTTTTTTGTCAACATGTTGTAGCATACAAATTTTAACGATGTGTGCTCACCACTGCCAGAAGCGTATACGTTGCGTTCTCAGTGATGCCAGTGTATTCAATTCACTATACAAAAGCCTTTCATTCTCTACGAGTATACTCGTAGTGGCAGAATCCGTTACACCTGTTACTACGAATATACTCGTAGGCGGCAGTCAATGTGTTAAGGTGTTTATGATGAACGTATACATTGATTGTTTATTTTCTTAGAAAGGACTTTTATGGGGCGGCAGAACCTCTCATATTATTTGGAACCCTCAGTCTCTTTCCTTCAGGTGACCTTTGATCTCTGACATTGCCAACAGATGTTTTGGGTTCATTCAATGACATTTGACCCTCAGCATCTGATGAATATTCATGATCTTCTTTGTGTTCTCTTCATCAGGTCCTACTTGAGAACCAGAAGGCCCAGAGGGAAGTGGATCTTCACGTCCGAGCCGGGAAGAACTACAACATCGTAGGCATTGAGGATGTGTACGAGAACATCTACAATGGACACAGATGCCTTCTTGTCGTCATGGAATGGTACGTAAGAAAGGAAGGAATCAAATACAGTCAACCCTCATTATATCATATTCATAGAGCACTGTTGTAAAGAGGTTCTGCTTATAAAGAGTACATTCTGAAGTCCCAGAGTCTCATTTCTGCATTGTGTTTCTTCATTTTGCTGTCCCCTTATAACAACGTTCCTGTTATAAAGAGGTAATTTGACCAGTAACAGCAATCTTGTTCTAACGAGAGTTGACTGTATTGTTGTCTTGGTCATGTCTTAGCCCCAGCCACTATAAGGGCATATCTTCATCTAGTTGCTCACTGCGAAAGCCCATAGAACCGTAAGCACCAAATTCGGTGGTACATGTAAGCAGTGCCATGAAATCGGGACCTGCACTATAATTTATAAAGGCCCCCCTCCCCCCGACCCTTGAGACAATAAATTGCAACAGTGGATTCTGGAACTTAACGTTGCATCTGCTAAATGCACCACTTATGAATGGAAGTTTGCTGGTGACTTTAAATGTACATGCCAGGGTGCTGTACCTTGCTAAATGCAATACAATACTGTACCTTGCTAAATGGAACACAATATATAACAGAATGTGGCATTTGGGTCGACTGCTACATTTGTGTTCATGCAGCAAAATACAACAACTTGGAGCATTTGGCAGGGTGAAGGGTTCAACATTGTGATTGTAATGTACATGTAGTACATGTACCTGAGAAAATATCAAAATGTTCTGAAACCAAAACCTAGGGATCCGAAACCTAGACCAGGAGATCCGAATCTCGGGTCCAATTTCATCTAGACCGTCTCAACGAATACATAGCAGACTGGGAACCACTCACAAACATGACCTATAACATGGTATTTTGGCTGGTAGCCTTTATCCGCTTAGCAAAATTGTTCTTTGCTTGAGTGACTTGGGGGCTGCATAAGACGTCCTTACATGTAGCAACACCCTTGGCAATTTGGCATCAGTCGTAGCCGTAGCTGTAGCCACCAATTCGAAGACGGCCTAAGTGTACTTGTATACGTATGTACATGTACTTATGTTTTATATTCACTACCTAATGGAGACCAGAGACAATAGGAGCAAAAGGTCTCCACAGGGGAATTCCAAAGAGTGGGATGTTTTACCGTGAATTTTGGGCACAAAGTCTATGGGAGGATGTTAAGTTCAGGGACAAAGGAAAGAAAAAAAGATTTCTGCACATGAATACAAAAATGGGATTGTGTGTGAATGTGTGTACTTGTAATGACATTCAAACCGAGGACTTATAACAAAAGGGACAATAGGTCCACAATTGCCATCACAAAGGAAAACAATGGGTTCCACGTTTGTATAAGGACAAAGAGTTGAACAAAGGAGGGTCCATGATTGGGAGACCATTACACAATTGGGTACGTGGGTAAGGGTAATTACTCCAAGTAGAAAAGACAAAATCAAGCTGCCACTAGTTTCTGAAAATTGAAAGTCTGTGATGCATACAAGTTCAAATTTGTCTTCTGGCATGAATTGTTTTCGATTCTCACACAAGGATTATATCAATGCATGGCATACTTTGTTGGCGGAAACTTGAGGATTAGAAACAAATATGGAAAAGAAATAAATGTTTTTCCGGAAGGTAACACTTTGATTATCCAAGATGTTGCACGAAGATGTCATAAACAGTTTCTTTTCAAAATGATTTGAGTGTGGATTGAGTAGGTTTATCCGATTGATTGAAACAAGCCACGAATCGTAGCCCAAAGGCAAAATTGGAATTGATTTCAGGATACAGTATAAAAATGTGTTATTGAAAGGCCTATTAAGTAACATTAAAGGATGTGCACAACAGTAGTAAGATTAAAAATATAAATGTTTCCAGATTTACACATAACTTTCATGGTGTAAAGATGGTCATGGTGGTAAGCTTCCCTTGAAATATTTTGTGCATGAAATGTTAGTTTTTGAGAAATGAGTGAAACAGTTAGCGTACATGTAGGTTTCGCTAGTCCAAAACCTGATGTTTGAAAACAGTGAAACTATGTAAGGTTTTTTTCTTTAAAACTATTTTCTTGCGACTCCAATGACTGACTCAACTTTCACATTTTTGTCGTTTCTTGCATATGTTGGGTCACATAAAGTGAGGATGCTGGACTTTGACAATTGCCGATCTTGGCCGTGTTGACAGTATTATAAAACAAATTCTAAACGAATGAACATGATGAAGAGAAAGACAATAGTAACAAGAACAAAAAACCCCAAAACAGGACAATTGATTAAAAACAAAGTGCATGTATGGGATTTGTTATTTTAAAGAAGACGACAAAATTTCATGATTTCAGTTAAGAAGCTAAGGGATAGTAAAGCTGATCCAGACAAATATTTCTTTCCAAAATTATTTTGTACACACAACCTATTACCTCCAGTTACAGTCAAACATGACAAATAAGGCTGGTGGGCAATAACAAATTGCTTGAAAAAAACAGCAGGCTTTGAACATGCATACTTGTAGCAACATTGACAGGACCTTTAAAGAAAAAAAAAGCCCAGAAAATATGCTTGGGCAACTCTGAACTCTGAGTGATACATGAAGCCGGGGACTATGTATGGCCTATCAACAAATGGTGCACAGCCTCCTTAAAACACGGAAGGCGGCTAGATGACATCAGGGACAAGAAATACTGTCAAAGTCAATGAAACAGCAATACATCAAAAATGTACTGCAAATCACCGTCGCCTGTTTCGGCTACAATTATTTAAAAAAAAAGCATGTGCTAGGTGTTCCACAGATTGGTTGTACGGTTTGATTAATAAAATCCAAATAACCAATGATGTAGTATTCATGAAAACCCTTAACACTACAGTCCTAAATCCTTCATTATACAATTACTCAGGACTGAGGAGGGTAGGCCCAAATAAGTGATTATTACTGGGTCATGCATTCTAATCTTATCCAAAATCCAAATATGTTTTGGTGTAGAGCTAACACAGGAGAAGATGATGTGGGAGGATTGAGGCCACATGCTAGCAAAAATGCCTAATCTGTAAGGGTTCTAAACAGAGTACTTTGTTTTTGGTCTGTATTGTAGTATGGAAGGTGGAGAATTGTTCAGCAGAATACAGGAAAAGTCATCCTTCACAGAAAGAGGTGAGTTTAAATGATCCAATGTTGCCCTCGGGGAAAAACCTGCCTGGAATGGCTGTTCTCATGTTTGGCAGTGCTCAGTCCGAGTTAGGCAGTGTATGAATCTATGGCTGCGGCTATGGCTACGGCTATGGCTACATGTCCTCGTCATCATGCATTGAAATATAGGATGCCTGAGCAACACCCTTAGCAACAGTTGTAGCCGTAGCTGTAGCTGCCTATTCGGATATGGCCTTAGTCACTAGACCGCCATACAAACACTAGTCAAGAATGCTTCTTTTCACCAAGAAGAGGATCTGAGAAAATACCCTCACGGTCTCACTCTACCACCCACACTTCTAATGAGGCAGTCGTTAAAATGGCTCCTTTGGTCACTCTTAGTATGTTCCCCTACCACATTCCCCTGTCACTATGACAAACATTGCGCATATAAGAAACTGACACGGACCCTACCCTTAAACTTGTTAAAAATTATTTTGCAAACTTATGGTTTTCAATTCAACAGTCACAAAGTGTCACTGAATTTGACAGGGCCATCATTTATTTACCAAGCTATGTTTATTTTACATAAAGTAATTCATACAAATCAAACAGGATGGTCTAAATTTATGTGAGTGAGTCAGATGTACTGCTGACCAGCCATGACACTTTTTTTTCCTTTGGGGCGGGGCGGGGCGAGGCGGGAGGTGAACTAGGCGTCGAAAAACCAGTGCAAGGCCTTTGTGTCTACATGTGTGTAACTGACAAAAACAAGAATCGCATTTATGTTTGAGTTTTTAACAGCTTATGGAAACCAATGGAGATCAATCAAAGGGAAAAAACTTCATCGGCAGAAATGATGGCACAATTTTCACTTTTGGAATTCTGTGCCCTTTGTCTCCCTACAGAGGCAGCGGAGATTGTGCGTAACATCGGTCTAGCGATCCAGCATCTCCATTCCATGAACATCGCCCACAGAGATCTAAAGCCGGAAAATCTTCTGTACAGAGACAAGAGTAAGAGCTCGGTGTTGAAGCTGACCGACTTTGGCTTTGCTAAGATGACCACGACCGCCACTCTGCAAACGCCGTGCTACACCCCTTACTACGTCGGTAGGTGACCAACATCGTTTGAGAGACTGTGCATGTTTTCTGTGTGTGATCAAATATTTGTTGTTGGTTCCCCGCACATTGCTTTAATGTGTGGTGAATGAAACACAAAAAACACACACTTTAACAGGATCCAACACCCAGTCACGTCCTTGACTTGCACAATCTTAATCTACATTCCATAAGATGGCACATTGTAGGCTGGCTTGCCACATCTGTCATTCAGAAACCATGTGGATGATGTGAAGTGTCCTGGCAGAAAGGTTGATTGCATAAGGTGGTGAACATAAACCCAAAGTGAAAGAACAAAAGATGTCTCCACAGGGATGCATACTTGAGAGATTGTGCAAGTATAGACCATGTGAACATTGTTTACAATAAGTGTGACCTTGTACATTCTTTGAGTATTCTGGCAGGCAAGATACTACACTGGTCCTATGGGAAAGTTGACATTTTGTGTCATAATTTCCACATAAAACCAAGAGTTATGAAAGTAAAAGCTGGACAAGTTTTTAGATGTGCCCCCTTTCACCATATCAAAAGTTGATAAGAATTAGACAGTGTGATGTGATGTCACAGGTTACATCGTCTATACAGTGTGCATTCACCACATACTATTGTAGGAAGGCATGGTCGGTTATTCAAATGATATTGAATGGTTCTGAACTGGGGAATTGGCCATGTGCCACCACTAGAGGGCAGCATACATGCAACTCCTAGTGGCTAGTTTTAGAGGAGGGTTTACTGTACAGAATGCACTATTACATGATATGTACACTCTGTGTAAATATAAATTCATCCATAATTAATTCATGGAATCCACAAGTAAAATAAGGGGAAATGGAGGTGCTTAGTTTTAATGGGGAGTAGATCACCCACCAGAACAGCATTAAACATTTTACACACGTTAAACAGTTGCTTGAAAATGGTTGATCATTTTCAATTTTTTTTTGTATTGCTATTATATTTTTCTGGCAATAAAACCAAGGGACCCTCAAAAGTGACTAGCACTGTGTGACCCGTAGGCCTGAAGATACCTGTGTAGAGAAGGCAAATGATGAAGACATCTCAGTTATAAATGTGGGAGGAAAACCCCAAAGAAAAACCCATGCATTTGAGGGAACTTCAAAAGCTCCTAGCATTGTGACCCTTGGTCTAAAGATATCTGTTAAGAGAAAATGTGAAGAATTGTCAGTTTCAGATGTGGGAGGAAAACCCGAAATAGGGTAAACCCACACTGTCAGGCAGGGACTGAAAACGCAATCCACATGCAAGGCTCCAGTCCGGGATTGGAATCGGGGTCCACAGAGGTGAAAGGCAGGGACAGAAACCAAGTTGAATGCCCAATACTGATGAGGTTTTTTTTTTATGTTCTTGTTCTTCCAAACAGCGCCTGAAGTTCTTGGCCCAGAGAAGTATGACAAAAGCTGTGACATGTGGTCATTAGGAGTCATTATGTACATATTGTAAGTACTGGACCCTATTGCTGACTTGTTAATTAAGGGGCCATTCAGTTTAAAAATTTCAATCTTTTTTAAAAATTGTTTTGACTCGCCCATCCACCCCAAATTTTGATTTTCAAATATTTACTGACTATTTGATATACCCTATAAACTGAAGAACAAAGTAATGCCTCAAATGTTTTCCCAGCTCAGGAGTTTGTTATGGCTTTTCCTGGCTTCCAGTGTGCAACTTTTTTAGTTGAAATTGAAGAGAAATTCCTCGCCACCTCCCCCATCGGTCACGGAGGTCAACCATTGAAACAAGATTGACCATTAACAACGGAACTGCACAGACAGTTCCGTTCTATTATCTGAATTGAAAACTGAATTTCGGTTTTTCAGTTATTTCTTTAGACCCACCCAACCACAATTTCAAAAAAAGATCAAAACTTTTATACATCGATAAGTCTGAATGGCCCTTAAGCAGAAAAAAAAAAAGTGCTTGAGAAATGTAGTTGTCAAATAAGATTACGCCGTGAACCAGAACCAAACAACGTAGATACTGTGGTAAATTGACATTCAGAGCTAAATTATATCACAAAAAGTATGGATTTATGAAGGATATGTGGCATCTAAATCCCACCGCCAAAAAAGAAGAAGCTAGCATGGAATGTTAATTCGGTAAAATTAGTAGCTTCTGACAGGTAAGATTGGAATTATGAAGCTCTGAAATTGTTCAGACCCTGATATCCAGGATGTCACTTTAGTATTTGTACGAAAGTGAAAGGCCTTCCGGGCTGAGGCAGGAACAGTGTCTATGTACTGTGACCAGTCAGGTATGGGTTAACCCTCTGTCCCTTCTGGGCTGAGGCAGGAACAGTGTCTATGTACTGTGACCAGACAGGTATGGGTTAACCCTCTGTCCATTCTGGGCTGAGGCAGGAACAGTGTCTATGTACTGTGACCAGTCAGGTATGGGTTAACCCTCTGTCCCTTCTGGGCTGAGGCAGGAACAGTGTCTATGTACTGTGACCAGACAGGTATGGGTTAACCCTCTGTCCATTCTGGGCTGAGGCAGGAACAGTGTCTTATGTACTGTGACCAGTCAGGTATGGGTTAACTCTCTGTCCATTCCACACCACCTCGTCAACCCTCTTCCTCTTGTCCTTGCTTCCTGTAGGCTGTGTGGCTTCCCGCCATTCTACAGTAACCACGGCCTGGCCATCTCCCCCGGCATGAAGAGACGCATCCGCAACGGCCAGTACGAGTTCCCCAAGCCAGAGTGGGACCAGGTATCCATGGAGGCCAAGGACTTAATCAACCAGCTGCTGAAGACCGACCCCGTGGACCGTTTAACCATCACAGAGTTCATGAACCACAACTGGGTCAAGGTGAGTCAGTCAGGGCTCCAAATGTACACTGGACCGCAGGCTGAGGCTGTCGATTTTAGCGTCGGGCCAGTAAACTCATGACCAGACAAGTCCGGCTGCGTAAAGTTTTTCAATTGAGTAATAAAAATACCTCAATGTGATATCTGAATTGAAATTTTTTTTTGTTCAATGTTGACTTTAAATATCTTTCAATTCTGTTGAGTAAAATTACATATCAGACAAATGTAAAAATTCTTCTCTTGTGCTTGTTCAAATAAACACAGTTTATATTTCAAACTGTGTTAAATAAAAAAAAGTGAATAAGCAGAATTAGTAATACAGAACAAGTGTGTTTTAAGCATGTTTTTGAAAATGTCCAGAGATTCTGTAGCTCGGATATTTAATGGTAGAGAGTTCCAGAGGAAGGGATTGGACACAGAAAAGACACTGGCGCTCCCATGTTATCAAGAACGCATAAACATGATCACATCACACCGGTCTGTAAGCGGCTTCACTGGCTGCCGGTCTGTCAGAGAATTAACCTCAAAATCGTACTGCTTGCCTGGAAAGCTGTAAGGCACCACTTTATGTCAAAGAACTTCTCTCACCATCTTCAATCTGCAAACAAACTTCTTCTAACTGTTCCTAAAACAACAACATCCTAATTGCTTGCAATATGTTTGTTTGTTCCCCTGCTTCTTGTTTTATGACCTGCAGAAATATAACGAGGTACCGGAGACACCCCTGTGCTCTGTCCAAGTTATGAAGGAGGAGAAGGATCAGTGGGAAGATATGAATGTAAGTCAAATTGTCATTTTTTCTTTCATCAAGACACTTTACTCCTAAACCTTAGGAATCTGCCAAAATTGATCTTTCGGTTTGGGCTGATTTGGGGAGCGTCTCGAAAGCCTGAACAATAGGAAGGTGCCAATCGGATCGGTTGAGTCTTCCAGCAGGCATACATGGAGCGGTCCGCACATGTATGTTTGTGCTTTGTAGTATGCTTTCGCCATATGGTATCAAATTGCAGGTTGGCATAGTATATCTATCTGTCAGAACCACAGTGGATGAAATTGAATGGTCAGACAGTAGGAGGGTTGACTGTGTACTGTGTAGATGCAACTAGCGCTTGTTGTCAGAGTGCAGGCTGGCATAGTATATCTATCTGTCAGAACCACAGTGGATGAAATTGAATGGTCAGACAGTAGGAGGGTTGACTGTGTACTGTGTAGATGCAACTAGCGCTTGTTATCAGATTGCAGGCTGGCATAGTTTATCTATCTTTTCTAAACATGATGGATGATATTGAATGGTCAAACAGTAGGAGGGTTGACTATGCACTGTGTAAATGCATATGAATACATGATATAATATTGTAGGATGGCATAGTTTATAAATCTATCACTCAACACCACAGTGGATGGTATTCAATAGTCAGATAGTTAGATGGTTGACTTTGTTCTTTGTAGATGCTTATAAATACATGATAACGTTGGGTCAGTTAAAAAACTTTGTAACTCGACTGTCATCAACGTCATATCTTGCTCTAACATGCTCTGTGCAGAAATACTACTGGAGTGTCACTGAGTTATGGATTTGAGCGCTATATAAGAAGCCACTGTTATTTTTATTAATAAAAATGTTTTATCTCGGTGCCTATTGGTTTTGTATAGTACATTTAGAATATTTTTGACCTGTTTAATGCAAATGCTATTTTAGGAGATAAGATGTTTTTGCACTGACACTACATACAATGATATTGTAAGATGGTATAGTTTGTCTATCACTCAAAACACCACAGTGGACATTGGATATTGAATGGTCAGACAGTAAAGAGAGTTTGAAATGTCTTGAATGTAAATTTTCCACGTTTAGGATGAGATGACGAACGCCCTGGCGACGATGCGGGTCAACTACGACCAGATCAAGATCAAGGACATGACGGACGCCACCAACCCTCTGCTACTAAAGAGACGTGACAAAGAGCAAGACGTCAAGTCGTGATTCAGCAGTGATTCGTCAACCGTCTTCTTGCGCTGGGTCGTCTCTCTCGTTCCTACTCCCCTTATTTCTGGCGCCTGGATTCTTACATGAAGTCGATTTTGAGATCGGGAAGAGCTCTCAAGCCTGTTGTGCTGGAGCAACTTGGTTCGTTGCATTTATGATGCAACCTTCTGGGCATTTTTTGGCAAGTGCTCAGAAGGTGATATCGGTTGTGTGTTGTTTTTAAAACATTCCCTGTTTTTACACTAACTTTTAAACCAAAGGCGTTGAGGTGTGACCTTGTTGCAATGAACCAATTGTATGTTTGAAACTCTTCAAGATTTGGTCTTTTTCGCTTCTTTGTATTATTAGGTTATGACCTCAACCACCCCTTAAATGGCAACCCCCTCCCCCATTTAGTGTTCATCACTACAACTCCATCCATGGAGTTGAATTCACTTAACTTGTGTACCTTTATCTGTTAGATTGCTCAAGTAAAACACTTTTTTACCCTTTTTTTGTTTACCTCAGGGTAGGGCCACATGGGATGGGTTTGAATTCCTGGGTATTTTACCATATTTTCATTTATGCAGTGTTTAAATGTTTTTTATTTTGTTAACGCCCGTCATTGTCAAGTACCTGATGTTTGCGGTACTGCAACCCGCCCTCGTGTAGGACACAGGCACCAGTCTAAAAACCAAAGGACCCATGCTTCATTTGATTGTATGCCATGTTTGAATTAATGACTTCGGCAGTGGCTGTGGCTAGAATGATGGAAAGTCCTATTCTCCAACATTGGCGTAGCAGCCAATGGCTGTAGCCGCCGTAGCCATAGCCGAAGTGGCTTGATTTGGACGCGGCTTTACATTTACTTTGTGTGTGTACTGGAAAGAGAGATGGTTGTCTTGTGGTAAACGTCTGCTGTAAGTAGGCTAAAAATAACTTAAAAACTAAATAAAAAGGAAAAAAAAAGAACAAAAAAACTTAACAAAAAATTAGAACTTTCAGTGTACAGAATAAATAGGAGTTTTTTTGATGAGAATATTTTGATGTTTTTTATCATGTTTTAATGATGGATCCTGTTTCGCCTTTATTACAAAAAATACAAAAAAATACAAAAGAAGAAAATATTATCCTTGACAGTTATCATTGATCTGGGCTTAAAAGCGATCACTGATTTGTTTTTCCTATCCATTAAAGTTGTATATTAACTGCCTCTTTGAAAAGTATTAAAAAAATAAAATAAATAAGCGCTGGGGATTTCGTGTAAGAAACCTCATTGCAAGATTTTACCAGTGTGTGAGGAACTAACCAAGGTTGGGGGGGTTTTCGGCATGGTGAACTTATTTCAAAATTCTTTCTAAGCGATCTTGCAAGCAAAAAATTCCCCTCTCTTTCTCTCCTTATTCCTGTGGGAGACTTTCTGGGGCACAAGGTGGCAGCAGACCTACCTCGCTAATCCATTCTTCTCCGAAATGTGCGCATGCTCAGAAGTACGTAAACAATGGAAAGTACATGTTATGTCTGCTGCCACCTAGCACGCTTTAAAGGTAGGACCATACTTTGGTAATGACCCCAGAAAAGAAAATTGTGTAATTTTTTTATCGGAAGGCCTTATTGTTATAAAGATGGTAATGGTACTATGCACCCTGTGAAATTATTGTTTCGTCTGAAGTGCCCCCAATGATTGGAAATATATTGAAACAAATTTAAAAAAAAACTTGAATCTCTTTTCCTTGGTGTCCGTTTGAATACTGTTCTCAATGTGACCAGAGATGCAGTTGGTATCCGCTGTCACCTCCATTAAATGTGGATGGATTCGACGTTCTTGGTGAAAACACCCTGACAGTTTTTGTTGCTGTTTTCTCAACAAGTATGCACTATTCTCGACAGACATTTTCACAGGTGACATTTTTTGTACCTTTCTTGTTGATTTTGCCTATAAATCAGCAATACATTGAAAAAAAACAACAATCTATGTCCAATCTATAACCCTACCTTTAAGGCTGGCATTACACAAAAGCATAATATGGACCCCTTGCACTGACATTGTACGCAGCTACTCTCTGCACATGTCCTAATTTCATGGAGCTGCTCCATAGCACACAAAAATAGCTTAGTACAACCGAATTATGCTGAACAGAATGAGGTAACCAACCAAAATGCCATGTCACATAAACCGTCTGTGACTGGTATCCTGCTTATTGTTGCTTAGCTGAAAATTGTTAAGTACTATTTTGTCCTTAATCGGCTCTGTTAGCTTGGGCCGAGGTGAATTGGGTCAATGTACTTTGTGATTATTTGAAAGACAGGTTGAGGTTTTTTAAGATTTAAATCTTTGACCTGCATTTGTGACAAATTTGTAGCGGTACCAACAATGCCAAGCAATAGTCCCATCTGGATATTAAGCACACTTCCTTTGCAAAACAACTGAGAAAGAAATTTTCCCTAGTATTCTCAAAAGTATTTTCACTGTAGGGTTGATTGATACTGTTACTTAAATAAAATTATGACACTGAAATTTCAGTACAGATGAATGTTGACTTCTTTTACCTATTTGCCAAATTTTGATATGTGGGGTAGCTGTGGATAAAGCAGATTGTTTTGAAAGGACAGCCTCTTTAAGAACACATAGATCCTTCTGTTCTTATGGTGTAACATAATGTCCATATAGCTTCTTAACCTAGATACATTATTTTTAAAATTCTTATTAATTGACATATAATATATATATCAGACTTTGTATTGGTTAATTTGTAATTATCGTTAAGTGCTGTACATGAAAGTTAGTTCTTGTCTGGTACCATGAAGTCGGCACGTACCATTCAACCATTAGACTGCACTGATCTAGACATTATGTGCTGTGGATTGTAGAACCACACTGAAGTATTGAATATTTCATAGTACGTTACAACCAGGCCCTGTCGTAAGCTTTATCACTTTGTTAAGAAATGTCACTGCAATGGTCCAGGGTTCTAATCCAGTTTCTGTACCTCGGTTTCTTATAAATATCCTTATTTGCAATGGTCCAGGGTTTGAGTCAAGTTCATCAAGTTTTGGTACCTTGGTTACTGATAATTATCCTTTATTGCAATGGTCCAGGGTTTGAATTCATTTCCATTTTCTGTACCTTGGTTACTTATTCTTAATTGCAATGGTTCAAGGTGTGAATCCAGTTGAGATTGTCAGCAAAGTTGGGTTTCTCTGCATGTAAGGAAATTATGAAGTTTTTTTGTCACATGTAGCTTTATCACCTTGTTCTGTAATGGTCCGGGGTTTGAATCCAGTTGCTGTACATTGGTTACTTGTAAATATCCTTAATTGCGTTGGTCCAGGGTTCAAGTCAAGTTCCAGTGCATGTACCTTGGTTTGTTATAATTATCCTTAACTGCAAAGGTTTAGGGTTCGAATCCAGTTAAGGTTGTCAGCAAAATTGGGGTTCTAGAAAGGGAGCAGATGAGTTTGGTTTGTCACAGATCAACTTTGTTAAGCACTGTTGCTGCAATGGTCCGTGGTTCAGATCCAGTTTAAATCATTAGCTGAATGTGCGTTTTCTGTACTGGAATGGTTTAGACCAATTGTGCCCCCATTGGTTCAGGGCTCACATCCGCACTATGTTGACGAAAGTGGTGTCAGTTTTAAATAGTTCATTTGAACATATTTTAGTTTCTGTTAGTATAATATAAAACAAAATCACACGAAAATACGGAAATAGTCACCTGCTAAGTTCAAGACATCCATTTGTACCTGTACTGACAACTCGCGCACACCTCATTAGTTGAACTGCAGAAGTCACATGTGATGTTCTGGTCATAATCATCTATCATGTGTTTGTGTTGTCTTTTAATTAGTGCGATATGTAGACATTAAATTTAAGAAGAGAAGAGGAAAGTATAATTTGATTTGGTCGATACCCAACTGAACACAAAGGCTTAATTGGTCAAATCTCAACTCAAACCACCGTTTACATACGCCCACTTTTCCATGCTGCATAAATTATGCAAATATGACGATAGAGCGTCTTTCATTGGGTACTTGATTGGGGAGGTGATTTATCCACCAAATAGTTGACTTTGCATACTCATTTCCTCCGATCAAAATTGACCTATAGAGTGTAAAAAAACCCATAATCGGTCTCTTTTGAAAACAAGAATCGAAAGTTGATGTTTTTGACATAGGGTAAAAGCTGAGCCATATTCGTTTCGTTACCTGTCGAAACTTGTTTAAATTCTGGTTTTTAAATTAAACCATCGCCAGAATACATTATTGACGTTTTTATGAAGTCATTTTTTTATTAATCTGGAAATCATTATGTAAAAGGGACGTATACTCCGAATTGTAATTAATATCCGTTGCGAATTTATTTTGTATATCATTACTTGACAACGAAAAACCTTAACCTGGATGACAACTTTACTGAAACGAGTTTGATTTAAAATGCAGTTATACAAGAAGGAGAAATCACTGGGCAAGAATACATTTCCCTAGAATAGATTCGATACTTCCATGTGGGGCTTGGAGAAAGTAGAATATTCTTTTGGTGTTGACCCTTACACCAATTTGTGATAATCACTGTGTAACTAAGTGGTTCTCAAATCCTGCATAGAGAAAAAGCAAGCCCACACTCGGGCAACTAAACTACACGACATCCCAATCGAGATGACTCTGGATCTTTGTTTCTCCCGCTAGGCTCGGGAAAAAAAACCACCCCGAATAAATCAAAACTATTGCCTGGAACAATCCGAAAACGGTTCAATCAAGTAAGTTGAAACTTGTTGAAGCTGTTGGATAACGAAGGTATGAGGCGCCATCTTAAAAAAATAGTTAGTTTATTTTGGTATCAAGAAATCAGAGTTGCATATCGTTTAGTATTATGTACACCTCAGCTGATTGTTTTGAAGACGGAGACGTGAAGGATTTTTAGGAAAATTGATGTATAGTTGCAATTTTATGATAATAAAATCAAGCTGTAATCAAGACCAAAACAAAGTGTCAGGGATGTAATTAATCCGTTGTTTGTTTGTCGAGTGATCGTTGGTTTGTGTTTCTAAAGGGTATTTATTTTAAATGTTTTTTTTTTATTTTTTTTTTTTACTTTTTTTGAATTATTGTTGTTTGGTTTAATTTGTGGAGAAATTTCAACGACTTTGTATCCTTTGAACTGCAGACATTGTACGTTTTACAAAAACTGGAACTGAAAATCGGGTTTGGGTCTTTTTTGTTTCTAAATATGAGCGATTGCGATTTCGGTTGTGGACAGAAACACTTGAAAAGAAGAGAAAAAACTAATGAAGAGACAGAAACAAAATGGTCACGGTCTGTGAAATGTTCTGTTGACATGAGCTAGACGTGTACATTGTCGCTGACGTAGAGAGTCGTGGATTGCAAAGGCTGCATAACGTGCTCGAAGAGATGGCACCAGCATTTGGGATATTAAGACCATGCTGCCAGAAACGGTCGGCTTGACTAATCGCTCACTTCACGTTGGGAATCTGAATATGAAAATGACATGAGAAAGATTTCTACAAACAGGGCAGATTGAGCATGGTTTGAGTAAGAGATCAATGCATGTGCCCGTGAAGGATGTATCATAACTGTCCCATGATCCCCCGTGAATTTCGCCAAGGTCCCCGAGGGAGCCAGCGGACACGACACGCCACAGAAGGTAGGCTACACATCGTATACTCTGTCAATTCCCCGCTCGCAAATTTATTTTCTGCAGCACACGTCGGCTATGGAGTCAACAGTTAAGGGATAGGGAAGAACAGCCTATCCCTTAACTGTTGACTGTATTGACGAAGTGTGCTGCAGAAAAAAACATCGCTACCCGCTCGTGTAGTCAATCGCAACAGCGCGCCCTCGTACGATACACACTATCCACTGTCGATCACTGGCGTCTTGTGTAAATACTATACTCAATGAATAGCTTATTGCACCGGTAAACGACTTCCCTAATTAAGCGTGTAATTCATTTAGAGAAGTCTACGGTGCAATAATTACCCCCAACAACCGGAATATGCCGCAGATTATTAAGACAACTAATTGCAGCGACGTCAATAAATCCATATATTAAAGTCGGTCCGAACGCTCGTCCTAAATTCCCAACACATGGATGTCTTTCATTTACGGACAAGATTCATCTGTCATAAGCTCCCGGCCAACTCGAACCCTCTTGAAATAGGGGCACAACTGGCCAGGTATATATCGACGATCAAATTGTTTCGGAAATGCGCGGTCTATTTTGTCAATAGTAAAACTTCGACAAATGATTATCTCTGTATAATTGTTTTGAAAAAATATATACAGATACCGCCTCGAACCGAGAATGTTTCTTTGTAGGTACCTGCACTTTGGAAAGATGAGAAGGTGCGACTGTGGGCGCTCTTATTTGCAAGTGATCGTTCAATAAGCCGCCTGGCGTCCCCATAATACTTGCACTAAAGAGGCTTAGGTATTAGCTTGTTAGTACTTAGTATATAAAAGTACCCGACAATGATGTCTTATTTGGCTCAATGAGAGTGTTTTTTAAAAGGCAGACGCAATTTTGTTGTCAGTTTCGATCAGAAAAATTAACAAAACAAGTTTTGTTTATCGTCCCGGACCGGATTTACTCAAACAGTCAAACGCATGGACCGGATATATCTGAGTGTTCACTTTTCGCGTATCAGCGGTGAACAGGAAAGTGCATTTAGGTTGGAACTGGGGACGTGGAATAAAAGCATTAAACTCAAATTAGATTAAAACTCACAACTAGATCTAAATTAGTTCAGAGGGGGAGGCGACATTTGAAAAATGGGGTTCAACAAGAGTGTAAGTAAAATGGAGTTATATTGATTGTGTTACGCTTGTAAGGCAGGCATGATCGGTTACTGAACGCGCTCCAAATAAAGCGATGTTACGCAAGTGGGCGTGTCACATTTTGCAATGGCGATGACTGTGCATGGTTCACACGACGGGAAAAAAAACGTCTGGCAAAATTTCTCAGTGATTGTGAAATATTACAAAATGCGCTTCGTGTGAAAGGATAACAAATTTGTTTACATATTCTACATTTCGTGCGAACTTTGCTCATACAAGCAATGTATAAGGCATACAATTTTGGAAAGTAACATGTGTAAAATAAGCAAGCTATTTTCGTGCTTAAGGAAATTGTTTTTTACTTAAGCAGCTCCATGAAATTGTGCCCAGGTCACATTCTCTAGTAATGTTTTGTCCTTTTTTCTTCAAAATATGTTCTCAATTATGTTTTGAGTGTTATGGTTGGATTCCTTAGACATTGAAGATCAAGCCCGTGTTCTTAGAATTTCTTTGATGATTTTCGAAAGTGGTAAAAATTTGGCATATCTGGTACTATAGTCTGTCAACATTGGTCGAAATTGCACTTATGGTCGAATCTCGTGCACAACACCTCGTAACCCTCCGGTAAACAGCCCGTCTGTAGAGAGGGTTACGATCACCGCAACTAATTCTGATACATGTTTTGGGTTTCTTTTTTTTTGCCATTTTTTCTTTAATGAAATGTTTTTGCAGTATTTCATGTAACTTTTATTGCGTAAATGCATCAACAAATACCAAAAAAAAATATAAAAAAAATAAAATGAAATAAATATAATCTCTACCTTATTCTAAAAAAAGATTAAAAAGTTACGCAATGCTGGTAGTGTCAGGCGTTCACGCGCCCGAGGGGTTAGATAGCGCGCTCTGCGCCCCCCTACGGACAACGATATAGTTCCCTTATTTGTGGCGGTTGACCCAGCAGCATATCCTCCCCTGTCTCCCCTGCCTAGCCACTAGGGCCCTGACACCTTAGGGGAGGAAGCAAGGCAGATCCCAATCACACTGTTGCCACAGACAGCAAAAGGCCTTGAACCTATATTAGTGCAGACGGCATTCGAACCTGGATCGCGTGGTCCAAGTGTTGAGACAGTCCCAGCACCTTATCCCACTGCGCTAGTACGGTGTTGGTACTTTAACCCCGTGAGTTTACAATGTATAGTAATACGAGTGCACCCAACCAGACTGGGAGAAAACAACAGACGGCAACATGTATCTATACTGAATGGGGACTCAAAAAATAACTAAATGAAAAGGGAAGAAGAAATATATAAGTAAATCAATAAATTATTAAATAAACAATTCAATAAATGAAGCAAACCAACAACAAGTTGAGACCCCCCCCAAAAAAAAATATATATAGATATATATATATATACCTCTGAAGAAGGTCCGGTTTGGATCGAAAGCTAAGGCCATCTACCCTACTCATTATATGTATATATATTCATATATATATAGCGTATTAACAAAGAACAATCTTCCGGGGCTCGTTCTACTTGCGACTTCGTTTCAGTCAAGAACACACGGTGGAATGCGTCATTGTGGTGGAAACAGATCACAAACTTTATAGTTTCAGAAAAAGGCTGTTACCGGAGGGTTACGAGGTGTTGTGCACGAGATTCGACCATAAGTGCAATTTCGACAAATGTTGACAGACTATAGTACTAGATATGCCCGATTTTTACCACTTTCGAAAATCATCAAAGAAATTCTAAGAACACGGGCTTGATCTTCAATGTCTAAGGAATCCAACCATAACACTCAAAACATAATTGAGAACATATTTTGAAGAAAAAGGGACAAAACATTACTAGAGAATGTGACCTTGGCCCAATTTCATGGAGCTGCTTAAGTAAACAATTTGCTTAAGCACGAAAATAGCTTGCTTATTTTACACATGTTACTGGCCAAAATGTCATGCCTTATACATTGCTTGTGACTGGTATTTAGCTGTTGTTTACTTAGCATAACAATTGAGTGTATAGTCTTGGCCGGTAGTCTGATTTTTCTAAGCAATGATTTTTTTGCTTAAGCAAAATTTTCTGCTTAAGCAGCTCCATGAAATTGGGCCCTTGGGGTTGTTAACTTTCAACTTGAGGTATTTTGGATGACAAAGGCACTAACAAATAAATAGTCCTATTTGCCAAGAGGTGTAGGGATATTTTTCAAGATTGATGCCCGGACGCAGGGAAAATTTCACCGGCGTTGAGGTGTTTTCACTTGGAAGGAAACAAACTAGTAAGACTAAACTAAATAAACTCCCATAGGAACCAATGCTTATCATAAATAATCAAAAATACTCACAAGTCTCTCAACCTCTTGAAAACCAATCAAACATGTTTACAGACGACTGAACTTTAGAATTCTTTTCATTTCTTGGCAGGTCAGCCGTTTGGAATTTTCCCTAACTACCCCAGAAGACAAAAAAAACACGCGAAAAACAAAAATTTGTCTTTTCCCAAAACGGACTTGCTGCCAGTTTTCGTGAAGCACTTCTCCACTTCCCCGTTCAAATAGGGCCAACTTTAACGCCTGAATTTATCAAGTCTCCTCAAAAGTTGAAGCACAGAACCCACGTGTTGTGAACGATTCTTATATTTACGCAATCTAATAATAGCATGACCCCCAAAACGTCTTAATTCAAAATAGTTATGTTGTTTCATTGGGTGTTTTTTTTTTTTTTTTTAACTTATATTTTTTTATTCATTTATTTATTTATTTATTTTTGAAATATATATATATATATACATAATGAGTAGGGTAGATGGCCTTAGCTTTCGATCCAAACCGGACCTTCTTCAGAGGCATATATATATATATCTATATATATATATATATTTTTTTTGGGGGGGTCTCAACTTGTTGTTGGTTTGCTTCATTTATTGAATTGTTTATTTAATAATTTATTGATTTACTTATATATTTCTTCTTCCCTTTTCATTTAGTTATTTTTTGAGTCCCCATTCAGTATAGATACATGTTGCCGTCTATTGTTTTCTCCCAGTCTGGTTGGGTGCACTCGTATTACTATACATTGTAAACTCACGGGGTTAAAGTACCAACACCGTACTAGCGCAGTGGGATAATGTGCTGGGACTGTCTCAACACTAAGAGATTTTATTTATTTAATTTTAATTTCGTATTTCTTTATGCAACTACGCAATAAAAGTTACATGAAATACTGCAAAAACATTTTATTAAAGGAACAATTGCAAAAAAAAGAAACCCAAAACATGTATCAGAATTAGTTGCGATGATCGTAACCCTCTCTACAGACGGGCTGTTTACCGGAGGGTTACGAGGTGTTGTGCACGAGATTCGACCATAAGTGCAATTTCGACCAATGTTGACAGACTATATTACCAGATATGCCCGATTTTTACCACTTTCGAAAATCATCAAAGAAATTCTAAGAACACGGGCTTGATCTTCAATGTCTAAGGAATCCAACCATAACACTCAAAACATAATTGAGAACATATTTTGAAGAAAAAGGGACAAAACATTACTAGAGAATATGACCTGGGCCCAATTTCATGGAGCTGCTTAAGTAAAAAAATAATTTGCTTAAGCACGAAAATAGCTTGCTTATTTTACACATGTTACTGGCGAAAATGTCATGCCTTATACATTGCTTGTGACTGGTATTTAGCTGTTGTTTACTAGGCATAACAATTGAGTGTATAGAATTTTAACCAGAGTGTCACTGATTTGTTTGGAAAACGATATAGTAGGGTCAGTGTCACATATTATATATATATATACATATAAAAATAAATAAATAAATAAATGAATAAAAAAATATTAGTTTAAAAAAAATTAAGAAACACCCAATGAAACACCTCTTGGCAAATAGGACTATTTATTTGTTAGTGCTTATGTCATCCAAAATACCTCAAGTTGAAAGTTAACAACCCCCAGGGCCCAATTTCATGGAGCTGCTTAAGCAGAAAATTTTGCTTAAGCAAACAAATCATTGCTTAGAAAAATCAGACTACCGGCCAAGACTATACACTCAATTGTTATGCTAAGTAAACAACAGCTAAATACCAGTCACAAGCAATGTATAAGGCATGAAATTTTGGCCAGTAACATGTGTAAAATAAGCAAGCTATTTTCGTGCTTAATCAAATTGTTTACTTAAGCAGCTCCATGAAATTGGGCCCAGGTCACATTCTCTAGTAATGTTTTGTCCCTTTTTCTTCAAAATATGTTCTCAATTATGTTTTGAGTGTTATGGTTGGATTCCTTAGACATTGAAGATCAAGCCCGTGTTCTTAGAATTTCATTGTTGATTTTCGAAAGTGGTAAAAATTGGGCATATCTGGTACTATAGTCTGTCAACATTGGTCGAAATTGCACTTATGGTCGAATCCTCGTAACCCTCCGGTAAACAGCCCGTCTGTAGAGAGGGTTACGATCACCGCAACTAATTCTGATACATGTTTTGGGTTTCTTTTTTTTTGCCATTTTTTCTTTAATGAAATGTTTTTGCAGTATTTCATGTAACTTTTATTGCGTAAATGCATCAACAAATACCAAAAAAAAATATAAAAAAAATAAAATGAAATAAATATAATCTCTACCTTATTCTAAAAAAAGATTAAAAAGTTACGCAATGCTGGTAGTGTCAGGCGTTCACGCGCCCGAGGGGTTAGATAGCGCGCTCTGCGCCCCCCTACGGACAACGATATAGTTCCCTTATTTGTGGCGGTTGACCCAGCAGCATATCCTCCCCTGTCTCCCCTGCCTAGCCACTAGGGCCCTGACACCTTAGGGGAGGAAGCAAGGCAGATCCCAATCACACTGTTGCCACAGACAGCAAAAGGCCTTGAACCTATATTAGTGCAGACGGCATTCGAACCTGGATCGCGTGGTCCAAGTGTTGAGACAGTCCCAGCACCTTATCCCACTGCGCTAGTAAGGTGTTGGTACTTTAACCCCGTGAGTTTACAATGTATAGTAATACGAGTGCACCCAACCAGACTGGGAGAAAACAACAGACGGCAACATGTATCTATACTGAATGGGGACTCAAAAAATAACTAAATGAAAAGGGAAGAAGAAATATATAAGTAAATCAATAAATTATTAAATAAACAATTCAATAAATGAAGCAAACCAACAACAAGTTGAGACCCCCCCCAAAAATATATATATATAGATATATATATATATATACCTCTTAAGAAGGTCCGGTTTGGATCGAAAGCTAAGGCCATCTACCCTACTCATTATATGTATATATATTCATATATATATAGCGTATTAACAAAGAACAATCTTCCGGGGCTCGTTCTACTTGCGACTTCGTTTCAGTCAAGAACACACGGTGGAATGCGTCATTGTGGTGGAAACAGATCACAAACTTTATAGTTTCAGAAAAAAGCAAAACTCAGAAGCATTACTAACATTTTGCTGGTACACTCTTAAAAGCCACGGGTTAGAATTGACTCAGATACCGGGTCCCAGGAGGCCCGACCCCCACCTCCGGGTCAGGCTGAACCGGAAAGTGGTAAAAATATTGAAGTTTAACTCAGATTCTGCGTGATTTCATTTTGACACAGATTCCGGGTCATCATGACCCAGAGACCCGCATTCTGGTCGATTCTAAAACTCAGTCCGCCGACAAATTAACTCAAGTCGAATCCGACCCAGCTCAAATACAAATGCAATTTGGCTTGATGAGAACTATACGGTTAATGAATGAAATAATACGACAAGCAGATAACCTGGATCACGATACCGGTCATTATCGAATACCAAAAGTTCAATTATTCGGAAGTGGATTGGATTAATTAATTAATTAGACTTGCATAGTTAATAACTTCATTAGGAAAGATCACCGCTGCCCTAAAAAAGAAATCAGAATTTTTGAGGTAGAATTCTTCTACTTTCAACCTGATCAAGTGCGTGATAGAGTTATTAGTGTTTGGAACGCATCACTGTGCACATCAAAATACATCATGCCCACAATTGATTTACGTGCCCCCACCCATTTGAAGTCTGAAACCTTTTACATTAAATGTAGGATTGGCAAGGATAAAAGACATAATTGTTTAATTTTAGTCTGAAAGCTTACTGATTATGAACATACTTGAACAAATTTTCCTGTGAGATATTTCCCTTTGAAGTGAAGTCATACACTCGAGCAAACTGTAAACCTAAAAAACGGAACAGCTGATTTTGGTTGTTACTACTTAAAGGACAATGTGTTTACATGCTAAATGTGCATGGTTTAACACTATTTTCTCCTGACTCCTACACAACGGATTTTTTTTTCTTCACAGGTTTGTTATGTCATGTATAGTATGGTTGATCACACAAAATATGAACACTGTCTACGGATATTTTGTCAGCTCTACCGATCATGTATAATACCATAAAGTATTACCAGAATAAAATGCTTCCTTTTTAAAAATAACCATTTATGTTATACAACTAAACATTTAAAAATTTTAAAAACTTTATTCCCCTGTTTACACGCGGAGATAATGTATTCGTTTTTTTTTTTTAATAACAAAATAACATAAACTCGAGTTATGTGAACACTACTGCAGAAACGACCGAACATCCAGGCTCAGATCTGCTGTTTTCCACGAAATAAACTATGTATTTTGTAAGAGTTTTCTCCAAACAAATACTTCACAGGTGGATATAATTTCGGGCAAGTGGAGCACGATACTGTGTGTGTTGGCATACTTGGCGATTTGCACGTAAACTGAAGTGCGTGTTTCGGATAGTTCCGAATGCTAAATTGCTGGTATAGTGTTTCAACGTAAATAAAAGACGCGTGCATTTTGATTTCAATCTTGTCACTATCCGACCACTTGAAGAAAAACAATTATGAGAAAGAAATGCAAGAAGTCTCCTGCTACTTCACGAATTAAGAAAATAAGTTAAAACAAAAAGAATAAGCCGTGTGTATTATTTATGACTATTCACCAGCGGTGTGTGTTTCACTATAAATTACCATGGACCTCTATGTAAAGTTTTGGCGGATTGTCTCAGAGCCAAATGTATTAAAGTGTGATTAAAGGGACACGTTGCAGTCAGGATGGATATTTTGGGCTATAAAACGCGTTTGTTATGAAATGAATATGGTTGGAAAGATGTTTTTTAAAGTAGAAAATAATGGAAAATTCAACGAGGCGAAGCCGAGTAAAACGGAACAGTCCATCTTTCAACGAATGAAATTATTCTCCCCATTGCACGAATGCAAAATATCCATTATTTGTTTTATAATTACGGTGATTACTTACTTACTCTTATCGGTCGCCAACATCATATTCAATTAGATATTTGTCACTTGGAAGAAGAAAAAAAAAGACCTATCAATAAAATGTAGTACAAAATGTAGGCCTACAAGATTGTGTTAAAAATTAACAAGATGTACAAGAATGTGCTGGCATCCACTTAGAGGGCGTTTTGTATAGATGGATTGCACGTGACGTCATTGACCACCATCTTTGGTGAAAAGCAATGGAAACGTGCACGCGTGTACGCGCTGCGCACGACTCTCAGCCAATAAAAACCTTCCACACGCGTGCACATTCATCAAAGATGGCAGTTAATACAAGGGGTCTATCGATGTGTAGAAATAACGCGCGTGCGCGTGAAACGGATTGGATTAAAATGCACGGCGAATAGCACCAAAATGCACGGTTTATGACGTAGGCCATGGAATGCCGCGTGACCTACAATCCTCCAATCAAATGACAAAGGATCTCTTTTATTCTTTTATACGATTCTTCAATTAACGAAAAGGGCGCCTCGAGTTTCCCTTTAGTCTGTTTGATGTTTTAGTTGTTTTAATGAAGAGGAACATAATGGTAATCATCAAGGTCGATAATCAAACGTTAATGATGTGATTTCGTGTAACTACTAATAACAGAACAAAGGGATGGTCACTGAGCAAAGCTGAAATACGGAAAATCCTTGATGCTTAATAATCAGCGGTAATTATTCAAGCCAAGACAAATTGAAAAGCGATTCATCGGGGACCAATTTTTACCTGGACCATGGCTGGATTGGACGAGAACGACGGTTCTCAGATACACAACGAGTTCATAATCTGACTCTCAAGGCTGAGTCTCAGATTGTGGTCGTCTTTGGTAATGATAAACAAAGTGATTTGGAGGAAAATTGCAAATAATTGCCTAGGTGTTCGTGTGGGTTTCTCGATTGAATCAAATATTGAAACATCACTACACCTCGAATGTAAACAAGAGGACACAGTGAAGCTTTGCGTTCATTGCGATCGCATTGCAATTATTTAAACTCGTTATTGCGATTATATAAACAATTCAGCAATCAAAGTAGTCTATTTATTGTTGATCCACGGGGTTGCAGTAACATTGAGCCAGGATACGGTAGTGTTGTTGTTGTTGTTGTTGTTGTTGTTGTTGATTTATTTTGATCACTTTCCTTTCAGCATTCTAAAATCACCCCCTAATTGTGTATTTTTAACGCAAGTTCTTTCCCCACACGGGAGCTATTCCCTCAATCCCCCCTCACTGTATTACCACTACGTGTTTTTACATCCAGCACTGGCCAAAGATAAGATTGTAAGAAATCTTGCACACTGATTGTTATTGTGAAAGAGGGTCATCAGAAGACAGCTGACAAGACAATTCTGCGTCACCTGGTGGACTTACATGTCCGTGGGGTGTTTTTTTTTTTGGGGGGGGGGGAGTTAGGATGACGCACTTGTGTGGTTGGATGAGACAGATGAGTGTGCCTTAGGCCTGCGCTAAACGTCGCACTTTTGCCGAGCCGAACTCAAATGTTTTCAGTTCGATTCGACACGGCAAGAGCGCGACGTTTGTCACCGTGTCGTGCCGCTACCGTGTAGCACGGCAGGGCTTGCCGTGCTACACGGCAGTGCCGAACTTAAATAAAAGGTTTGCGCTAAACGTCGCTCTTTTGTCGAATTTAATTCCTAATTTTACAACTGTTTGAGTTCGACACGACAAACGTGCGACGTTTAACGCAGGCCTTATTGGTCAATAACAATCAAGCCTCAGTTCATACAAGGTTTGCGAACTTGTGCCAGTTTAGAGTATCTTGCAAAAATCAATATGTAAATTACAGACGTTCGAAAAGAACAAAGTTTGTGTTCCCAGGGGAATGAAAGCGAAACGTGTTTTGACTAATTTCGACTCTGAATACAACATTGTCGATATCTTACGCCCCTAAACACCCCATTGATTTGCTTGGGTGATAAAACTCACGGACGACTTGCCCACAGGGCAACCAGTCTAGTCTCAGCAACAGACTACGATGATCCCTTGCCAGAGATGTGGACACAAAGAACAGAAGAAAGGTGTCATTACGATGCGTCAGGCAGAACTCCCTGGAAGGAAATTCATCGTGTCGAGCACCATGAACCATAGCGTGTCACTTTGCATCATTATTGGGATGTCATGAGAGGGGCACAGATCGATGGTTTTCATAGCAATGCGGGTGAGTCTGTTCGCGGCCTCTTAATGGCCATACACAAACTGCCATTCTTGATCAATTTTAATGTATTTCGTTATGACGAACCTTTTAAAGTCTGAGCCCCGGGTGAGTCGTCGTTCACATGTTACATTTACTCCAACATGAAAAGTGTCACTCGTTGCTGTCTCTCATAGTCAAATGGAAATTCATCACATTAAAAAAAACAAAAACTGTTTATTTATTAATTTGTTACCCCTAAGAGTCAAAGTGACAACCACGTGTTGCCATTAGTGGGTATAGGCACTATATTCAATACATTGTCCACATTGTGTCCATTTAAAAACACAACAACAACAAACCATCACTGGTGCGAGGCCCTTTCGACCAATAATAGACAAAGGGCAACGCAACTGTTTTTAATCCTCGGTCCAATTTCACAAAGCCCGTTCGCACAAAAACTTGCTAAGCGCAGGCAAGTCTTGCTTAGCAGCAACAGGTAACCAGCCAGAATTCCATGAAAGTTACCGAGTTACGGCTGGTGCCCACTCATTTTTTTTGCCCAGAGAAGAAATTTGCTTGTTTTGGGGCTCACACGCGACCTCACACGCGGTCAAAAATACCTCGAATTGTGTTTCTTTATTATGCATTTTTTTCAGACAAATATTTCTCAAGAGGCTGATCGAAAACGTGAGAGGTAATGATAAAAACAACTGCATTTAATAAAGGCACGATTCTATATGACAGCATCAAATGCGCTGAATACATAATGATTATTCAAAACAATCAGGAACATTACAAAATTGGTAAGAAAAAAACTTGTAAAATAGATCACAGATTTACATAAAACTGACACGGTCTAATGATGATGATAGTAGAAAACCTCTCGTGAAAAAATTTTGTCTGAAATGCCATATTTGATGAGAAACAAATAAACTAATTTTCCGATTGGAGTTTATCGCTCAGTGAGTGTTTTATTCATTTGTTGAATCTATATGATTTCATGCAAATGTGTAATCAGTTTTTCACTATTTTCTCGTGACCCAGATGGCCGATCGATCTCAAACTTCGACAGGTTTGTCAGTTTATGTATGTGGTGGATTACATAAAGTGCTTCCACTGCCAGCAACTGTTTTGTTAGCAAAAACCAATTCTGTAATTTTCCTTTAACACTAGAAGAAAATTAAGTGAATAAACTGCAAGATTGAAACACATTTAGTTACTGATTCGTTCCTTAAAAACACAACATGCACTTTTTATGAATTATATTTTGACGAGGAGTTAGTTTATTATAAAACAAATTGAGTAACTGCTTAACCCCTCCCCCAAAACAAACAAGCAAGCAAAAACAAACAAACAAACAAACAAACAAACAAACAAACAAACAAACAAACAAACAAACAAACAAACAAACAAACAAACAAACAAACAAACAAACAAACAAACAAACAAACAAACAAACAAACAAACAAACAAACAAACAAACAAACAAACAAACAAACAAACAAACAAACAAACAAACAAACAAACAAACAAACAAACAAACAAACAAACAAACAAACAAACAAACAAACAAACAAACAAACAAACAAACAAACAAACAACACCCATAACAAACAAACAAACAAACAAACAAACAAACAAACAAACAAACAAACAAACACACACAAACAAACAAACAAACAAAACAAACAAACAAACAAACACACAACACAACACCTCAACCCCCCAAATTTGAGTATTATTTACGAATTATTGGACAGAATGATAACTTGCCTAATGCCCAATAGGCTTGACTAATGGGTAAACACAGCAATGATAACAAAATGACCGGCCCTTTGTCCTGTCATGCCAGGGCATTTCCTGAGGAAACATCTTTCCGTGTAGTGCAGAGTCT
The DNA here is from genome assembly GCA_032158295.1 of Pycnopodia helianthoides. NCBI lineage: Eukaryota > Metazoa > Echinodermata > Asteroidea > Forcipulatida > Asteriidae > Pycnopodia > Pycnopodia helianthoides. The sequence continues at coordinate 9,492,391 of CM063244.1, read as the reverse complement.
ATGTATGTATTTTGCTCTCTTATTTCTACATTATAAAGCATTGCAAAATTGGCCTTCAAATTGTTCGATGAAATCTGTTCACTATTACGTTGGATCTCATTTTCATGTCTGTGTGTAGGCTGCCTGTAAAACACCCGACTAAGTAGTCAATTTCTTGTATACAAAATGAAGATGTTATATCGTTCGTTATATAACACCCAAGTATAGATCCTCGTCATTCGATTGGAGGATTGTAGGTCACGCGGCATTCATTATGCAAATCATTGCATGGCCTACATCATACTATACCGTGCATTAATCGTCCTATTCTTGGGCTCTAATGCACGCTAGACCACACCACACAGCAGAACAAAACGCCCTCGTAGTCGATGCCAGAACACAATCATGTACATTTTGGTGATTGTCTTTTCCCCTCCGAATGACAAAGATCAGCTTGGATATAAAACAGATGAGGAATTTGTGCAACGGAGAGAATACTTTCGTTCCTTCAAATATGTAGTGTTCCATTCAACTCGGCTTCAACTCATGAAAATGTTCTCACCAATTCCCTCATAATCATTCATTGTTTGTATACTGTTGTCTTTACCTTAGCCTGCACTATAACTTTAGACTACCATGGGAATACAGCTTAGGGTGAGCTTTGATTGGGTCGCGTTTATCCCAACATGAATTGTTTTGATGGAAAAATATCCCAGGCATATGAATTGTAACGTCTGAAATTCAGTTGTTTATAAGTTCACCTCCAGCAGGACCTTCTTCCGGCGGAAGGAAATTCAGACGCTCCATTCAATATTAAATCCCGGTTGAACTTTCGTTTTTGACATTCGGCCTGGATGGTTTTATGTGCGGTGTTTAGGCCAAGTGTTCTTGACTTGCGTACCTCAGATTTGATGTCATAATCTGGTCATTTTGCGTCAACTAGTGTTTTCTGTAATATTCAAGCGCTCGCAACTTCACTAAAAGTGTAATTCACTGTTGGTTTCGGGTAATTAATTAGCGTCAATGCCAGACCTCCCTCCTCATACACACCGTTTGAGTATATTGTAAGTGTTCGCAGGCGTGTATTTTTTCTTGAAGGTGTCAGGCATTTGGCGTAAACGACTGGCCCCTTGACACGCACCGTTTGAGTGACGGCGAATCCAGAAAAAAAACTCTGTCATGCCAAATGATTGACGTAAGAGCGCTATTACCGCAGTATTGTTGGCTGTACTCATTTATTTACAACCATTTAGCACGGATAATCATTTTCCTCTTATACCTGCATGCTACATACATGAGTGAGTTTAGTAAAGAGTGCTGGTGAAAACCACGGATGCTCACAACTCCACAGTCCACGTTGAGAATTAAATCAACCAACCGACTAGAGTCGGTAAATCAACCAGAACGACCACGCGATATATCGGCTCATTAACAAACTGGAAACAGTGACCGTTGACGGCAAGCGCTCTCGCCAATCCCCGCCAGCGTAAACCGTGTTTCGATGAGGAGACCGAGACCTGCTTATCGTGGAGTGATATTCATATACCTCAAGGAGCTCTAGATACATACGTGGTTTGAAATACTGACTGATATTATTGATATTGTCACCGATTGTGGCTGCACATTGCCGAGTAGAAATTGTCACAACTTGTTGATTTAGACGGTGGTCTCAACATTCAAGAAGGCCGTTTTTGAGCAACACTGGTGTACACATTATCTCGTCTGAATGGTAAGTCTAATCCGGAAATTATTTTGTATCAGTAGTACCTCACTCTAGATTATCTGGCTCGTTGGAAGTTGCTGCAGTGCTAATATCATTTGTATGGCTATCCCGGCCATAACGTTAAGGAGAATGGACGATAAAGTGTAGATTCGTGAATAGAATGTACGAGCCGAAGGCGAGTACATTGTGTTCACGAATCTATACTCTAGAGTCTATTCTCTGACTTTAACTATTTCCTGACTCTGCCCCACATCCAAGTACTGTCTCTATTCGGGAGCATCTTCATCGACAGACAGCCGTGCAGTTAACATTACTGTTAATGTTAACATTTCAAAGTAACTTTGAACCTTTCCTCCATGCTTGATTCTTCGATCAATTTGTTAATTGAGTGATTAGCTTGTTTAAAAAAAACCTTTTACAGATTATGTATGTGTGGTGAGTTGTTTATTAGATTCTGCATGTGATACAGTTTCTATGGTAAAGTACATTAAAAGCTGTGTTTGGTGCACATCATGTTATCCTTTCAATTTGGAAAGACAGTCATTTTCCCTACACTAAGTGTAGATTCGTAACGAATCTACAGTTAAGTGTAGATTCGTAAAAATAATCTACACTTTGAACAATAGAGTGACGTCACAGAAATAGTTTAAATGGTATTGCATAACACTTTCGCATCAGGGTATATTGAAGTTGTGATTATCTATAACAATGTCCGAACGTTTTGTAAAAACAGGTTTTTGCATAATTACGGCGGGCCGTCTTCACTGGTTTCCCTTTATTGCCTCATGTAACACCAACTCGAATATTTCTGAGTGTTCGTGACAAATCAATGTTTTTGTAGGAGAGAGACGTGGCTGTTGTGTGAGTTTGACAAGTTCACAACAAACAAACACCCGAACACCTCAACAAAACAAACACCCCGAACAAACAAACAAACAAACACCCCGAACAAACAAACAAACAAACAAACAAACAAACAAACACCCCGACAAACAAACAAACGGACGTCAGTTATTAAACCCATCAACCCATTTGTAACAGTATGTGCGACCCATTGTGTCCGACTCACTGTGTCCGACAAACCCTCCTGTCCAATCCGAATCGGTTGTCACCCATCGGTCTATGTCTGACATTATATTGCATAACACACGCCAAAACATAATTACACAATGTGTATTTCTTCAACTACTTTTAGGCACAGTACACGTTTGGTAATGACTGAAAATTAATGTCAATAAAAACTTACTTGGTAAGAAGGACAGCAGCTTTGGGTAGTATAATGAATTTTGAGAAAATTTGAACTTCGAAGTACTATCGGTTTTGGGTTTCTGTCAGAAATGCTTCTCAGACTGTGTATTCCTATAGAGAATATTCTTCCTGCGTGGAAATAATCGCTCTGGTTTTTCGGTGATATCTCAAAAACGCGACCACCTTTTGAAGTGAAATGTTCACAGGTTAGTTTTATGGTATGTACCTACATTTATATAGGATTAACACAGTCAGTAGGCTCCAATTACCAAACGTGGACTGTGCCTTTAAGGTATTTTATGTTTACAAAAATTCCATCCAGTTTAACATTTTTCACACTTTGTGCTTTCAAATTGAACTTACTTCATTCCACTACAACCGTCTATGTCTCTTTATTAGGGAGCGACAAATTCAAAGAGATCTGTCTGGTTCAAGAATTTGCCCCGGTGCACATTATTGACTAATTCTAATATAAATGATATACATTAATCAACCTTTCTACATCACTTCGTGAATGTGTTTGCACGTGGGAATCATAAGGCCTCAGTTAGCGTCAATGCTTGGCAGATAGCGAAGTAAAATTGTTATTCCATTAAAGGAACATTACAGAATTGGTAAGAAACAAAACTTGTAAAATATACTTTTGATCACAGATTTACACAAAACTTACACGGTCTAATGATGATGATAGTAGAAAACATCCCTCGAAAAAATTCTGTCTGAAATGCCATATTTGATGAGAAATGAATAAACTAATTTTCCGATTGGAGTTTATCGCTCAGTGAGCGTTTTATTCATGTGTTGAATCTATATGATTTCATCCAAATGTGTAATCGGTTTTTCACTATTTTCTCGTGACCCAGATGGCCGATCGATCTCAAACTTCGACAGGTTTGTCAGTTTATGTATATGGTGGATTACATAAAGTGCTTACACTGCCAGCAACTGTTTTGTTAGCAAAAACCAATTCTGTAATGTTCCTTTAACTTCAAGATGATGCAGGTCCCAACAGTCATACGCGGCAAATCTAGCCCGATTTGCGAAGTTGCGGGAACCAAGTTGGTCACAGCAATCCGATCGAGTTTTACATGTGCGCGATTCTGTTTCAACTTCAATACTTTAGTTTAATATATCTAAATCATGTCCCATTGTTGGGAAAGTATATTTTAGCAATGAACGTAAAATAATTTTAACAAATAACCCCCCTCCCCCCCCAAAAAAAAAGGGGGGAAAGAAAGAAATAAAACAAGATTACAGAGTAAGACTTTAAAAGGTTTCATTTTTTTTACCCCATAATTTCTTAATTTTTTTTTCCAAATGATATAAAAGTTTACAAAATTGTTTCACATTTTGACATGATCAATAACATGACATCTTCCCGAATGGCAGGGGTAATTTCGCTGTATACTGAAAAAGTACGTTGTAGTAAAGTGTGAATCTGATGTGAGTGTGATTATCAACAAAAACACACATTAAAGGAACATTACAGAATTGATAAGAAAAAAACTTGTAAAATATACCTTTTGATCACAGATTTACATAAAACTTACACGATCTAATGATGATGATAGTAGAAAACATCCATTGAAATATTTCTGTCTGAAATGCCATATTTGATGAGAAAAGAATAAACTAATTTTCCGATTGGAGTTTATCGCTCAGTGAGCGTTTTATTCATGTGTTGAATCTATATGATTTCATGCAAATGTGTAATCGGTTTTTCACTATTTTCTCGTGACCTAGATTGCCGATCGACCTCAAACTTCGACATGTTTGTCAGTTTATGTATATGGTGGATTACATAAAGTACTTACAGTGCCAGCAACTGTTTTGTTAGCAAAAACCAATTCTGTAATGTTCCTTTAAATTACTATTTATTTGTAACCGAACGGTAGATTTCCTCGCAAGTCGATATGAATATCTTGTCTGGGTTATGGTTGGGCATTTCAGGGCCTTCAGACTTTAAACGTTGAAATTCATGATTGGTACAAACAAATCTGAGCGTAAATTAAAAAAAATCAGTTAAAAAAAACCCCACTTTCTGTGGCTACGGTATTCTCCTTGCCTTTTCACTAGCAATAATTAAACCAGGATATCTCCTGACAAAGGCCTTTTATTCACCGGTGGAATTGCGTGGATGCTGTGTCCCAAACCGATTTCCATTTCCAGTCGCTTGTATAAAAGGGTTTATATTAAGTTAAGTTTTTTTTCTATTTGGTTACCTGCTTGTATTGAAAGAGTGAATAGTTCATTAGATGGAAATGGACTCGACCCAGTATAGAGCAAACCATCTTGCGTATAGGCCTACCAATGTGTCTCAATTATTTAGGGACAACCCATTGCAATATTAAAACGTAGGAGAAACCACTTTGCCAATTCGTACGGTATTATGTCAGAACTTAACTAATTCCACTGACTTCAATAAACCCCAACGACTTTGCTTGAACTTGCTTGAGTCTATGAGTTTTAATTAAAGAGGGAAAACTATTTTATGGGTGACCGAACATGTAGTAGTTTCTTCTTTGATGAAGTTGTGGTTTCGAGTAGAAGCAGTCGTGAGATAAGTCTCGATGTTTCAAACGGTGTTCACAACAGATTGAAAATTGAAATATAGTCTGGATTTTTTGAAATATTTTCATAGAGTTACTGCATACCTTAGTAGATTTTATCGCCACCATGCAAAGTTTCAAATCCTACTCATGTACATGGTGTTACTGCAAACCTTACTAGATTGTATCTCCACCATGCACAGTTTCAAATCCTACTCATGTACCCGGTGTCACTGCAAACCTTACTAGATTCGGCTTTTGATTCGATTTTATTTACATGGTTAAAGAAAATTACAATTTTATAAGGTCCCCTAGGGAAATACAGTTCCTGGTTTACTCATCATGTACGTATGAAGTTTATTTAATTGTAATGGTATAATTTTTCTTTTTTCTTTCTTTATATCAGCCCTGCGAAGCAGGCTGATTATTGTAATGCTAGAATTCAACCAAACTTGGTCAAATTAAACCTTGACACCTGGCCATTGGTCAGTAGTGGTAATTTTATGAATATTTACAAAATGCTTCTTCTCCCAAAGTCTCTAGCTGTTTGCAGGCTAACTTGGTACAATGCTTCATTGACTCGAGCTACATTTGGTGTGTACACAAATTTTGGCCAATGGTCACCTATCGGTCAGCAGTGGTTATGTTTTGAATAAAATGTAAATCTTGTTTTTTACATTTTAAATGTATTTCATATATCTAGGAATGATCACAAAGTTTTGTTTCTAGTGGTCAGTTGTGGTCATTTTATGAATTGCTTTATCTCCCACATTATTTAGCCGATTGCAGCCTAACTTAGTTTAGTACTGTATTGGCTCGAGGAAAACTTTTGGCCAGTAGGTCACCTGTTGGTCAGCGATGGTCATTTCATGAAAAAAATAAAAACACTTTTTTTTCGAATGCTAGATGTTTTTCATTCTTTAAGGATGTTCTCAAAATTTGGTCAATGGTAATCTAGTGGTCAGTAGAAAAATGTACAGAATGCTTCTTCTTTTGCTATCCAACCTGGTCAAATGCTCAATGGCTCAAGCCCCATGACAGGTGTCCACGATTTTGGCCAGTGGTCCCCATCGGTCAGCAGTGGCCATTTTATGGAGAAAAAAAACCAAAACAGTTTCGGGTATATATTTTAAATTTATTTCATTGGGGTGATATTTGTGCTTTGTGAAGCACCTTAGCTCTGGTTATTTCTTTCTTTTTGGTCAAACGGTCACGTGATCAAAATGAAAAATGTCAAAAACTCCTATAAACTAATAGGCCGATTTTAACCAACTTGGTCAAATTAAACACTGACATCCTGCCCTATCTAGGGATGGTAATAATACTTGGCCAGTGGTCATCTGGTGGTCAGTAGTGATCATTTTATAAATATTTTCAATTTGCTTCTTCTCCCACATTCTTTAGCCGACTGCGCCAAACCTAAACAAATGCTTCATTAGTGACATTTTGCTACATTTGGGGTGTAGCCTACACAAATTTGGACTAGTGCTCACCTATCGTTCAGAACTGATCATTCAATGAATTTTTACAAAATGCTTCTTCTCTCACATTATGTAGCCAAATTGCAGGCTAATTGCAGGTCCAATGCTTCATTAACTCGAGCTACATTTGAAGTGTAGGTTTACACGGATTATATGAATAAAATACATACAAACTAACTCAACCAGGCTACATGTTTAACTACATGTACAAAGGGCTAAAACAAGTATGGGATCAAACACAGTAAATGTAATAGTTTGGGATTATCCTGCATTATGGTTAAACAAATCAAAGGCAGTACAAATCTATGATTACTAACAATCAAGATCGAAATAAAAAGTGTACAGTACAGGGGGGGGGGGTCAGTGAAAACGGGTGAAACTTTGTGAGACTGTGTTTAGGAATAGAGTTGCAGAACAAAAGTGAACTGAGGTCTTTTACCTACTTGTAATAATTACTATAATTACTAGAAACAAAAAATAAGGTGGGAAGGTATACTTGCAGGTTTAAAGAGCGGCTCTAAGATACTCTTAATATTTTAGTTATGACCTTTTTGATGGCCGAGTAGACGTCATAGATACCTGTTACTAAGTATTTTACCTTAAAATTTGTATTTAGTAGGCAATAATTGAAGTAAAAATTGCACCTCTCAGCGCGGCTTTTTCAGCCGAAAGTCAAAAACTGCTTATCTATGATAACGATATGCATTAACCCCTTGACGTCATCGGTTGCTAGAAACACACGGTCAGCATTTAACACACACACACACACACACACAAGTGTGTAATGACCTCCAATCGTGGACCCTCCTTTGTTCAACTCTTTGTCCTGACAAACGTGGACCCCATTGTTTTCCTTTGTGATAGCAAACGTGGACATATTGTCCCTTTTGTTGTAAGTCCACGGTTTGAATGTCACTACAAACTCACGCACACACATACATTCTATTTTTTGCATCCCTGTGGAGACATCTTTTGTTCTTTTCTTTGTCCCTGTAGTCGCACACACACACATAAACGTCTCTTTGCTTGGAAAACAAAACAAAAACAAGAAGAAACAAATCTTACATTATACAGTAAAATAATCTTTCTGTCCATCCAGGGTATCCTAAATTGTGTCATTTTTGTAAAACGAAGCCTACACGTTGTGTAGTTTTGGTAAATTATAAGCTAAAAATTCAAAGGAACTGTGCTCCGCAGACCGTGTACGTGCGGACCAGCGATGACATTTTGTATATGGTTTTAGCGCGCACCAGCGACGCTGACTATTGCAATTTCGGGGAATAACCGTTTGCCCGAGCATGTGCAGTCACTTTAAGTCTTTGGTCAAGGCGTTTGTAACTGGTTTTGTATGAATGTATAACTGCGCTAACACCATGTTTATATCTACTTCGCTGTGTAGAATTTTTTGTTCTTTAGAGAACTTGTCTTGCTATTTGTTCGACTACCTGCTTATTAACTACTACCTGGGCGGAAGGTAGGAAATTGGCCAGGACTACTATTTTTGGTTTTGTATGCTATCACACGGGCGTTTATCGTGCCATCGCATTTTGACCGCTTTTGTGTCGCATGGATTGTTCGTTATGTTCACCTTGATTGCAACGTGGTCTGCGTTTCACGGCACCTTCGAGTGAAATTTTCGACGGTTCAGTCTTACCGTAAAATTGTAAACATGTAACCGGACGATCGGTTAGCGGGTAACCGTGTAACCGCAACAGGCTTAGCATCGTCGTGTGTTGTACTGTACATGTATGTTAGAGTTGTACAAAGTAATTAACTTGTAGATCAATGTAAAATCCAGCCGAGCTGCGGAATCGCCTTGCTTGCTGTTTATGTGCCTGTTGGATCGTCCTTTAAAGTGTCACATTAACGGCCGTGTTGGTTTATAAATTGTGAAGTTTGGTTTTGTATTTGCGTTAGCTCCGTACATAGACAAGTCCAAATCAGCTAGCAACCGATGATGTCACGAGTCCTTTGTCACGAGTCCTTTGTCACGTGCTTTGTTTGACCTTGCGTTTTTCAGGGTTTTTTTGGCATGGAGTGTTTCGGAAAAAAATATTTTTACCCTGTTTTATTGTGAGGTAATGGACTCAAAATACGTTTCTGTGGACTCCATCTAATGGAAAAAATATAAAAAACTAGCGTAATAGAGCGGCTCTTTATTAAAGACCTTGAGTAACCATGGTACTGGCTGACCATGCGAGAAATGCTGTCAGAAAGTAGGGGAAAACTATTGTGATAGGCACGGGGGGAAATGGTGCAAGAGAGACACAAGGTCGTCCAGGGATTGAGTCTAAAATATACTACATCATGTACTCATGATAAAATCTATTTCGTCTTGGATAATGGTAGGCCTAAGGGGTAAATATTCTCTAAACTAATGAGCAAAACGGTATGAATTACAAAAGAAGAAAATTAAACTAATGCACAGTCTCCGCAACACAAGGCGATGGGCAAAGTCCGTATTTGTTCCTTTTATTGCGAAACTTGGTCAATGATCTTATGTAACAATCAGAATGTTCAGGGTATTGTGACTAGTGATGTGGAACTACAGATATCCAAAATTGATGACATGGTACAGAACCAATCTATGTGCGGTGGATTTGCTACTCATAGTCACTTTACCAGTATGTCAGGCTTACGACTTGACATTGATGCAGTATGGACAGGGTAAACAAAAAGAAGAAGGTTCCATTGAGAAACTGTGTAAAGATATTGTTGAATGGATAGGGCCCATCGATACATTTAAAGGAACGTTACAGAATTGGTTTTTGCTAACAAAACAGTTGCTGGCAGTGTAAGCACTTTATGTAATCCACCATATACATAAACTGACAAAGCTGTAGAAGTTTGAGATCGATCGCCCCTCTGGGTCACGAGAAAATAGTGAAAAACCGACTACACATTTGCAAGAAATCATGTAGGTTCAACAGATGAATAAAACGCTCACTGAGCGATAAACTCCAAACGGAAAATTAGTTTATTCATTTCTCATCAAATGTGGCATTTTAGACAGAAATATTTCAAGGGATGTTTTCTACTATCATCATCATTAGACTGTGTAAGTTTTATGTAAATCTGTGATCAAAAGTATATTTTACAATTACCAATTCTGTAATGTTCCTTTAAAGTACTAGGTATTAACTTCTTTACAGACCTGGATTCCATGTTTTTGTTGAATTATAATAATGTTATTATTGAAAACTCTTGAGTGGCAGTATAATTAAATCACTTCTGCCCTCCAAAGTGACCTTTCTTATCCTAACCATTTTTGATTCCCCTGATAATATTGTGAAAGGTCTAATTGTTATATGTCTAACAATATTTGGAAAGGTATTGATCGTGTTTTCTAGAACTCATCTGATCAAAAATTACAATCCTGGAGGTTTAGAGATGGTTACGTCTTTAAAATCACCTGGCTGCGTCAACTTCTTGTCTCAGAAAGCTCTGGCTGTGCCCATTTGTCTCGCCCAATACTTGGGTATTGATCGCTTACTGTATTGAGAAGGCAGTTCAATGAATCTATTTGAATGTAAACATTTTGCTAATCATAATAGATTTTGGGTTGACGTATGACGTAATTAATAAACCATCCACTCACTCTGACGTTCTAAAAACAACGATTTGTTAAAACAACCAGGTCAAGGTCGGGGATAAATGTGTTCATTATCATCACTGACTGTCAGATGGGGTTTTCTTTGGGGTTTTCATCACTTAAAGTTTCAAATCCTACTCTAATCCTCAACGCAAGTCAAATTCCATTTATCATCATCACAAAAATAATACTACAGGTACTTGATGGGATTGTGCCTTTGATGATACAATCATGGAATTTGGCACACAGTCAGAGTATGTCATGAGAAAGATATTCGGCTGCAGGGCCATCGCATATTTGTCCTTTGGAAAAATACAGGTAGTATAACAAGCAATGGCAGCCATTTTGAATTTTTTTTAAATTGTATGTTATTCTACCTATATCTTTCTCATGACATACTCTGCATGACGGTGTGCCAAAATCCATGCTTGTTTATAGCAAAGACACAATTCCCTCCAATATTTCCCCCACCTGCCCCACTTTGAGATGAACCCTAAGGGTTTTGTGAAATCAAGCCCTGTACTCTTTCGCCCTGTTTACTACGTCTAAGGTTCCAGTCAGCCGTGCTTTATTGACTCTAAGCTTTCAATGAGACGCGAGGGAGGGGGAGGGGGACTCGTCCCCAGGGGGAGGGGTCTTTCCGCCTCTTTGGGAACCTTACGTTATTGTATCTCCACAATGCAATTCAAATTCTACTTAATCATCATCACATTAATAGTACGGCGGGTAGGTGATCGGATTGTGCCTTTGATTATACAAGCATGGAAATTGGCACACAGACAAGAGCATGTCATGATATATTTGGCTACATGGCCATCGCAGATGTGTCCTTTGAAAAAATATGAAAAAATACAGGTATAGTATAACAAGCAATGTTAGCCATTTTGAACACTTTTAAAATTGCATGTTATTCTACCTATATTTTTCTCTTCAAAATTCAACCTGTGATGGCCCTATAGCCAAATATCTTTCTCACGACATACTCTGCATGACTGTGTGCCAATTTTTATAGCAAAGACACAATTCGCCCAAATATTTCCCCACCTGCCCCACCATAAGATGGACCATAGGGTTTTGTGAAATCAAATTCTGTATACTAATGTGCCCTGTTTACTTCGTCTATGGTTCCGGTCAGCCGTGCTTTATCGATTCTAAGCGTGCCGTATGACGCGAGGGAGGGGGAACCGTCCCCAGGGGGGGGGGGTCTTTCCGCCTCTTTGGGTTGTCTCACCTTACTCATTGCTATCGGATATTATCACCTCGATCCAATCTCCTATATTGACCGTTTTCACAAGACATTATTTGAGGTGGCGTGTGGATATCATGTGAAGATTGTGACCAGCCGTTTTTGTCACTAACAATCAAATGTAATGTTTATTAAAAAAAACAAAACAATAAAGCCTCACTGGAACGTTTCCAGAGAAATTGAACGAACCCTTTTAAATTGTACCTTTCGGAAGATTGAACGTTTAGACGGAGTCACTAATTATTAGGGACAGCTTCAGGAACCAATATGAACACGTGGAACTACAAAGCCGGGAAAGGTATTTCGTTCCCTCGAAATATCATTGCGTTTTCCTCGAAATAATAATTCGTTCCCTTGGAAATATAAAAAAGTTTCCTCGAAGTCATTTCGTTCCCTCGATATAGTATTTCCAGGTAACGGTATATGATGTTTCGAGGGAACGAAATAATGTTTTCGATTTGGTTTTTTTAAACCTGTTCTAGTTGTATCAAACAGGTTCTTTAACAAATTTTCTCCTACAACGTCAACACTTGCTATATACCTAAACTCTTAACGATTATTAGTCCAGGCTTTTCCAGCTGAGGGGTCATTTTTCAGTCTCGATGAACTATCACTTCAAGGCATGACACGTGATTGGTAATATAGTTATTTAATGAAAGCTTTTTAATCTGAAAGCTAACTTCCATATCAACTGTGCCAATACTGTCCGGAGTAATATTTCTGTCCACGGAAATGAAGCATAATCGAGCGAGCACACGAAATCCTTGACACAAATCGTTTGAGAAGTAGACAATTTTTTTGACGAAACCTCAAGAGGTTGATTTCAGTTTGTTTATTTGAAAACCATCAATGGGGAAAAGTCTATCTTCTTTTGCGAAAGACAATGGTCAACACGGAGACGAGGGTTTGCAGCAAAATCGCTTCGAGAAAACATTCGTCTTTCCTCTGAAGTGTTCCAAAACCCCTTCGAGATAATTGTCCTCTTTCTTGTGATCGGTGTAAGATGTTTTCGTTGAGACGATTTCACGGGTTATGTTTGAAGAAAACGTGACGTGACATATATTGCCGTAGGCCTGTACTGGATTGTAGGATGTTATCATGTCTTGTAGTTTTAGTCTGGGCCTATAGAGTGAACCTTTCTGTCCCAGTTGTTGTTGTTGTTGTGTTTTTGGTGTGGTGTGGGGTGGGGAAGGGGCAAAGACAAAATTTAGGGAGCTAATTATCTATCGAACCGTTCCAATTGTGCACGTTTTCGATCTCATGGGGGGGGGGGGGCAAGAGGAGGGGGTGCAATAGTTCTGAGCGGAGGGGATCCAACCCCTTCCCCCATTCTGGTTACACCACTGTTTCTAATAGGTAAGGAAGGTACGAGAAAGCCAAGTGGCATACAATCCACAACAAAAATATTATAAATCCGCATCAGTTATTGACCTCGCATTTCGAATCCGCTCAGCCAAAAGGAAGTACTCGAAACAAAGCAATTACATTATTGTGATTGCAGTTCATTCTTTACATCAGACCACAGCCCTCCACCTTCCCATAGGAGAAATGATATTGTGAACGAAGTAGGCCTAGGGCCTACTCTTGGAGTAATTAGATATAGATTATCAAGAGTGGATATTTTTCCCGTAAAAAGAAGACGTCTTAACAGGCCTCTAGCTCTAAGGCAATTCGAATGATGTTTAAAAAAAAAGGGGATTATGTGGTTTGGTTTTCCCACACAATCTTGTGTATATATATAAATATATTTAGAAAATGTACACGGGCCATTATATTGCCGTAGGACTGAATGGATCACTAGCATTAAAACGTTGTCTTCTTGCGGGAAACAATGACAATGTGGCAATTTACAGACATGCCCGGACTGACTGCGTGGTACGGGGGCATAGCCCGCTAATTTTGCATGGATTATGGGGTTGGGGTTTGAACAAGCTAACTACAAGACGGGTTGCTGTGGGAGTTCAGCACGAGTTGTACACACGTTTGCTCTATATTGCGGGAATAAAGTACATTATATTAAAGTGTTAATAATACTTAGCAGGTAATAAAAGTTATGCAGTTCTTATATAGTGCTTTATCACACCCGAGGCCGTCCCAAAGCGCTCATTATTTTTTCTGTACTGGGCACGTGGAGCTATGTTCAATTAAAAAACAACAACATTTATTTACATATAGCACCATGTAACGGTTTACAAGGTGCTGTGGCATAATCTGCAGCCAACCATACAAGAAAACACCAGGGCGAACCCCTTCTCTTGAGATTTTGCCTCTTGGCGGTGTTTTACAGAGCTCCCGGAATGCCATTTATTTCTGAGCCCTCTTGAGTTATGTGGATGCATTCAACATTGTACATCTCGACAAAAGGTATGCTACCACCCTGTTTACCCAGCAGGGTATTGCACCTTCTGGGAAAACGGGAAAGCGAAAAATAGACACGCATAATAAAAAGGAAGATGTTAACGGATGCAGAAGCTAAGTTTGTACAAAGAGAGAGAGAGAGAGAGAGAGACAACTTGCAAGATGTCTTCGAGTGCCACACTGTTTCCAGAGTGGGCCCGTGGGGCAGATCAGACCATCTGTTATTCCGTGCCTTGTGAAATGAGGTTCGGGCATCAGTATCGCATAATAGACTATTCGACACTAGATACTGACACATAGGCACTAAAAGGTGTATCTGAAGTCCATCTGTCTATTCCTTCGCGATTTTGTAAACGGCACCACATTTTTTGGGTTGTTAACGGGTATTATAAAACTTGTTTTGTTTGGATTTCGGAGGGTACCAGTACAATGGTGACCCAATTCACCTGAAGACATCAATCCCTGCAATCATCTTAGATGCACCATGGGGGGGGGGGGGGTAGGGGGTGTCAATGTAATCTTAGTGTGTGTATTCTAGTCGATGGGGGTGATTACCCGCTTACCATTATTTTTTACGTGAGGAAGACGTGGAGTAGACCGACAAGTGACAGAAGAGAATGGAAAATGCTGGAGGAGGGCTTCATCCAACAAGGGTTGATTGCAGCCTGGCGATGATGATGATTTAAGAGGAAACAAAACTACGAACGATGTTTCTTGAATAATATATTGAAAGCCATTCTTTCAAATAAAAAATCACCAGGGAAACTGACTGATGGGTAAATTTTGTTTAATTTTGGGCTGAAAAAAAAAATTGACTAGAGTGAGATTTAAACCTCCGGCCTCCGGACCAGAGCTTTACCAACTGAGCAATATAGCCCTAACGTTGGCGGTCTCCCTTTTTTGTCAATGTTTTTGCTCAGGGTGCCAGTCAGAGGCCATACATTATGGAGGGAGTTTGCCAACATTAGGGCTAGGTATAGCTCAATTGGTAGAGCGCCAGCTCGTCAAACCGGGGTCGCAGGTTCAAGTCCTGCTCTAGTGAATATTTCTTTGTTCAACCCAAAATGGGTGTTAACTCACATATTTTTTAAAAGAATGCATAGTTTTTATTTTGGTCCCCGGGGACGTTGGGGTCCTCACAATTATGTTTTAGGTATTATAGATGACAGTGAGGGCCAACTTATGGGCGGCGGGCATGTCTATCTGAGGAAAATTATACGGTACACCCATACACCCATCAGGTACTTTACCCTGGCTATGGAGGTTTTACAGTCACGTGATGTTATCACATGACTTTGTGTTTGAGACGCCATATTGCCGGTCAATGACCGGAGGCAAGATCACAGTTAATTACCGTAACCATGACCGGCAAGATGGCTGCCGTTGCGGAAGTCGGGGCCAGTGACGTCACCTGAAAAACATGCAGCTTCGACAGAGCGATTCGTTCGTCTCTTCTATGCTTGTATGTATGGCGTGACATTTATGTTTTGGACTAACTGCGCTGGTACCCGCCACTTCGTCACTCACGGTGGTTGTATAAACCTGGCCATGTCCAATACTTCATTCATCAAGTTCTCTGGTATACCATGCCCGATAAGGGGCAGAGGGTATCCTTCAATGATGCCATACTTGAACACGCCATTTTCCTCTTGTACAGAAGTACTCCCCCTTAAAATCCTTCACAAAATTCCTGAGATTTCAAGCACACGCTGAAGACCAGTTAGAGGGCAGGCCATGCCCCATATCGAGCGCCAATTTACGTTTTGTAATAATTTGTATTTACATAACACCGCGCGGCCCAACTAATTAAGTACGGACGATCAGGATTAGGCAATCTTTTGAATGGCTTGGTGCAATCATCCATTGATGGTTTACTAAACGTTGGGTAAACATTATTCTATTAAAAACGGCCACTGGAATGTGTATTGACATTTTACAGTCCGACTACGATGTTTTCCTAGAGAGAAATTCTTCACAAGACGGTGTGAAAAATGCTTTACACCTGATCCTATGGGGAATCGAATAATCGGTGTTAGTCCTGACACTCTACGAAATTAATTTTCCATCATATTTCTGTTCATACTGTTGTTTTTTCTTCTTTCTGGTGTGAACCTACAGATCAATAAATACCCCCTCCCGGATTAAAAACAAAAACAAACCAAACCAAACCCAGTTTAATCCAATAAAAGCAGCAGTTTTTGATAACATCCGAATTTCTGCATCATTGTGCACGAAAAAAATGGAGAATTCTTTTTATTTAGAATTATAATAATTTAAGAGGCTTTTAAACATTGTGTCAAAGTGCCGTACACTATACCTTCCCGTTCATTTGGCCTTAAGCACAGTCCTGAAACCCTCTCAACACCTTGAAAGTATGCAGCACCGGTAGCCAAATGGTGCAAATTTTGCTAATCAATCACATCAACAATCTCGCAGGTTTCCATATTTACTCCTGGGTTTATGAGAAGCAATTAAAGTGTCTTACTCACCAAGGACCTCAAGACAGTGCCATGACCGGGATTCAAACCCATAGGCCTACTCTGATGGCTCAGCTATAAGCCACACCAGAACCGTGACTTTTACTGTATCTTAATTGATAAAGGCCTAAAATCAGCTTTACGTTGACAAAAACCAATCTATGACGCTACCTTGAAGCAAGGCAGTTGACAATTATTGCTTCGTCCTTCGGATAGGATGTACAAGCTTTGGTCCCGTGTGGCTGTGTAATGCATGTAAAAGCACCAACACTTTAGCGTTAAAGGAACATTACAAAATTGGTTTTGCTAACAAAACAGTTGCTGGCAGTGTAAGCACTTTATGTAATCCACCATATACATAAACTGACACACCTGCAGAAGTTTGAGATCGATCGGCATCTGGGTCACGAGAAAATAGTGAAAAACCAATTACACATTTGCATGAAATCATATAGATTCAACAAATGAATAAAACGCTCACTGAGCGATAAACTCCAACCGGAAAATTAGTTTATTCATTTCTCATCAAATATGGCATTTCAGACAAGAAATATTTCAAGAGATGTTTTCTACTATAATCATAATTAGACAGTGTAAGTTTTATGTAAATCTGTGATCAAAAGTATATTTTACAAGTTTTTTTCTTACCAATTCTGTAATGTTCCTTTAACGAATAGTCATCTCAAATACTATTTCCGCGAAAAGATAAAAGTCGTAAGTTGTATAATGAGGATTGGACCCCTTTAGTGATCAATTTCTTTATTTCATGATTTGTTCCCAAAGTGACAAAAATCATCATTCTCTTTCAAGCAACTTCATTTCGACGACAGTTCGTCTTCAAATGGGGGGTGTTGACAACAGCCGTGTATTTTTAAATCGAAATGGGTTTTGGTATTGAATGTGTAGCGACATGTATGCACCATCAGGCATGCCATACTGACTTGTATAGTTAACTTGTGTTGCACCATCAGGCGTGCCATAGAAACTCTAACCTTTGTGACCCCTTTAGTTCAACCCCAAACCCTTTAGTTTCAGTCACACATAAAAGGTTACGTTGTATTACAGTGTACAGTGGTGGCCGTGTAATACCAAGGACCATGCTTCATTCTGAGTGGAGTATTGAGTTCTGTTTTGTTTTATTGAGAGTTGCAAAAGTCATCACTGTATGTAAGTCTCGGATCATACTTGGAGCTTCTAATTATTTTGGACTCCCCAAGAACAGGGAATTTTCCTCCACCACTCCAACAACTCCAAGCTTCTTATTATCATCATCATCATCATTGTATATAATCTTCATCATTTTCAACTGTAAATAACATTGTGAACATTCTCAAACCATCTTTGGGATTGTATACACGTAACGAGTTGTGACCCAGTTGGCCGCACCAATGGAGTACTGACACTACATCTACAGGATTAGGTGAGTTGACAATATTCCCTAAAATAAAAATGCATAATGGTTAAAGAAAATCTGACGTGGATGTAAAAAAAGAACAACATGTTTGAAACACGAAAGCTTTTAAAACGTAACAATTTATTATGTTACACTTTGATATTAAAGGTGCAGATTTCAGATTGGGGGGGGGGGGGGGGTGTCACGACACTGCATTGTGCCTAGTGCCCCGTTAATTTTGTGCTTATGGCAGCACTAAATCTCTCGCAATTTCTGTTCAATGATAAGCTTCATGTATCTGAAAACCAACTACTTACAGATACGTCCGCGTAGTCATGCCCGAGTTGTCAAACTTCAATTATTAAAATTAAGGGCTTGCCTCATCCTTTACAATTCTCTGCTTTAGAATGCGGCAAGGTTTAATTTGCATGTCTTATCCTTGGGCACCAGACAATTGTCTTTCAGTAAGTGTCTGTTTGTGCTAATACAGGTGGAATGCATCATAAGGTAGTGTCATAAACTGTTTTAACGGGTACCCTGTCCTTTCAGCATCATGGTTCATCTCCTTGAGACTGTCTATTCTGTAAGGTGTTGACGCAATTAGCACCCCCATGAGATATGCTAATTACACTCACGCATGCGTACAGACACTGTTGATTGGCGCACGCCAGATATTTGTGCACTATAGGCACATAACTATATAAATATTGACCAGACCGAAAGATATGATGTTCCTCTATGTGCCACCTTTGTTCAGTTTCATTTTGTTTCACAATTTTTTTCAGGCCATCACATTTGTTTAGGCGTCGCATAAACTTCCCCGTCGCATTTTTTCCCGTCGTTTTTGTTTGCGTTGCATTTCTCCCCCGTCGCATTTACTTACCTTCAAATTCCCCCTCGCATTACAAGGCATTACATATTTTTGACCTACTGACTGACGCAAAATGTTCTCTTTTGGAATGTACTCAAGCATTTGTTGTTGACATCCAATGACGTCGTGTACCAAATTTCGCTCTTTAGGAGTCTGAAAAAGAAGAAGACAGTCTACACCAGTTTAACGTGAGGTTAAGAGAGACCTGTACTTCCCCCCTCTTTCTATTAGATAATGAATGCGTCCCAAGCTTTATTCGACCTTGGACCAAAATGTTAAATAATGTTTGATTCTCCTTGATGGTTGATTTGACGGATAAGCTAATGATGCTGCATATAACATGCTCCACGGTACTCTATTGTTCAAACAGGTTTTTTTTAAACCCAATCCAATTATCGATTAATATGCATCTCATTAAGCAGATTTGACTTCGTATAGCTGAGCAATGGCCAATGATTTCCATAAAGAAGAAAAGGCTTGCTTTGCATATTGATTCGCCTCAATAGCATGAGCGATGATAACCAAGTAAAGGGTTAGTCAAACCTTTACATTTATAACAGTAAATTACGACTTGGGATTTAGATCACTGTGTGGTGATTGTATTTGTTAATTTTGTTTTATTAACAGGGTAGCCCATCAGTAGTCTTATTTATCGTTTTTTGATTGTATGTCTTAACAATCAAGGAATAAACTTAAAATATAATAACCAATATCATAGCGCAAAAATGGTGCACCAAATGGCTTGAATTAGGCCTTCAATCCAAACAAATTCCAACGGTGGCACATCACCCCCAGACCCCGCCCTGTGTCATTGCGCGACGGGCGGTGCTAACGCGCCGATGTACTTTTCTTTCATATTCGCCCCCTCCCTCCCCCCAAAAGAATAATGATTCGCCCCTCAAAAAGAATAATTATTCGCCCCCCCCCTAAAAAAAAAAAAATAAAAAAATAAAAAAAATAAAAAATAAAAAATAAATAAATAAATAAAATAAATAAATAAATAAAAATAAATAAATAAATCCTGGTTACGGGCCTGAGTCTGGCAAGCAATTTCGTTTTATAGCCAAAATAATGTCAACACATTTTTTGAGTTCCGTTTATTGGATTGACAACAACAGCAGCAACAAAACGTGCCCTCATTCACGAGATTTGTTCTCGCCAGCCCTCCAATTTAAATCCATAGCTGCGCCACTGATAAATGTGCCCCAAATCCCTGTCAAAACATTATCATGTTTTCCTTGTTGTTACTAAGAAAAAAATGTCCCCCAAATTTCATGACAATTTTTTCAGCTTTGTTGTTTGGCTAGTCGAACTGAATCAAAGGGCGGTTGTACATTTGCTCTACTTGCAAAATACAATGATGTACTTTTTGCGACATGCGACCTACATACAGGAGCTGGTACCACTTGAATCACTGTATATTTTGTGTAGCATTTTTATTGATTACCATTCGTTGCCGAAGCTTATAAAAGTAATCTGGAGCTTCATTAAAGTCAGTCTCTTGCATATTCCAAGAAATAAAAGGCTGTCCCGATCAGGAATTGCCCGGAGCAAGAGTTGATTGAACCCTTTACAGTGTTTTCAGGATAAACAAGGATATATCACTGTTTTATGCAAATCTCACGTGGGACTCAACCACTCAGGGGCGACCAACACAACGGTGGGAGCTTATGTACCATTCTGTGACGTATTGCGGTACAACGACACCGCGTGTTTATCACACTATACTTAGCTCTTGGCGGGAAACTGTGGGACAGTATCGTCTGCTTCTCGGTCATGTCTTAGATATCGCTGTTTGGTACTTGACTGTTTTTGCTACTTTCTTGGTCAGGTAGGAAAATCTTCTTTGCGACTGTGGTATTTTTTTAACTTGAAATACAGTTTTATTTTATTGCTCCACGATGTTTTGTTTTCTTTTGATCTCATTGCACATTTACCAAATGTTCCCTGGACACGGTCTGATTTAAATGTGGCGTTAATAGCTGCTTGCTATTGGGGCACGACTATGATGAAGAATCTCGTCACAGAATTGAATATTCATGACGTCTTTTATACAGTTCCACGGGGTCCCACGTCACCCCGGCTAGATATACTCCTTCATTGCCAATTACCTGGCTGAATAACGTCTTAGCACGTCTTTGCACTCGTTTCGGAAAGTTTGTGCATCCTATATATTTGACACGAAGGCATGCTTTACATTAATATCACTGCAATGAGATTGTGCCTTCGTTGATGTGCTGGATGTCATGTGACTGTAGTTTGACCATAATCATGTATAGGTTCCTCCTTTGCCATTGGTATATCAGATAATGGGGAACAATACGGGAGCCTAAAATATTAATCTATGTGTGGATAACCTTCTACACAGGTATGCCTAATGTACAGTTGAAAACGTTCATGCCCGCCGTGTTTAAGGGCAACAAAATGTGGAATTATCATTTATTGGTTAAGTAGCATCTAGATTAAAAATCAAGCCTCCATGTGCCTAAAACAAAGAAATAGACACACTTTAATTGGAAATCAGATCCATATAAATCTTCTAAATTTATTAGAAATATATCTGTAACATCGATAGTGGGGGTCCAGGGGTGAAGCCCTGGTGGGGGTCCAGGGGGCGAAGCCCCCGGAAGCTCTGAGCTTTTGGCATTTTGAGGGGTGAAAAACCAAGCCTCCATGTGCCTAAAACAGAGAAATAGACACACTCTTATTGTAAATCAGATCCATATAAATCTTCTAAGTTTACTGGAAAAATGTCTGTAACATCGATGGTGGGGTCCAGGGGTGAGGCCCCGGTGGGGGTCCAGGGGGCGAAGCCCCCCGAAGCTCTGAGCTTTTGGCATTTTGAGGGGTGAAAAATTAACCCTCTGTGTGCCTGAAACCAAGAAATAGACACACTTTTTAAGTACTTCTGATCCATACCAATCTTCTAACTTTACTCAATGAAAATTTCAATCCCACAAATCTCGCCTTTGGATCAGGTCGCTGCAATATCTGGTTTTATGCATATTCATTCATTCAAAAAATATAGTTCAAGCTTAGTGTAGTCTTTACACTTGAATGCCAGAACGACATCCAGGACAAATTGGCACGTCAGGTTTCAAACGCCTATGTTATCGTGCAAATCTAAGCAATTACAAGTGACATATCATAAAAAGATTCATTTTGGCAGAAAGAAACAAATTTGATAGGCATAGGATGAAAAAGAAATCCATCCTGCTGCTGGGCGAAAAGACACCACACACACTCGTAGCTAATTTTAAAACAGTCAGATAGTTAAAACAAAACAAAAATCCACTGGATCCGCGCCTGGTACACGAAATAATACGATGATGTGTGCAGCTGTCACAATTGGCACTCACGTATGCTGTTCAATTACAATTGTCCATTTCTGCAAATGCAATTTGGTATTCAGAGACAACATCTGCCACATGCACTCGTCAAGACCTTGGCAGCAGCAAAATATGTAATCCAAGCAAAAATTCTGTCAACACTGTTATCGTTTCCGATGTCCAGGAAAAATTTCACCTAACGCTCTAACAATTTGAACCAGCATTATTTTTTCACGAACACGAGTCTGATTGTGTCAATTTTCTGTGAGTAGTTTGATAAACTGATTCCAAACTTAGTCAACTTTTGAGTAGTTTTCACTGATTCGAATTAGTCAACTTTCTGTAACTATTTTAGTCGCCCAAGAAAATTAGTACACCTTGATACAAACCTCTTATGATTACCGGTAACTTAAAACATCGCCATGCCCGCAGAGCGTTATATCAAAGTAAATTATGTTAAAGGAACATTACAAAATTGGTTTTTGCTAACAAAACAGTTGCTGGCAGTGTAGGCACTTTATGTAACCCACCATATACATAAACTGACAAACCTGTAGAAGTTTGAGATCGATCGCCCCTCTGGGTCACGAGAAAATAGTGAAAAACCGACTACACATTTGCAAGAAATCATATAGGTTCAACAGATGAATAAAACGCTCACTGAGCGATAAACTCCAAACGGAAAATTACTTTATTCATTTTTCATCAAATATGGCATTTCAGACAGAAACATTTCAAGGGATGTTTTCTACTATCATCATCATTAGACCGTGTAAGTTTTATGTAAATCTGTGATCAAAAAGTATATTTTACAAGTTTTTTTCTTACCAATTCTGTAATGTTCCTTTAATAATACCCATATGGTGTCCCGAAGTGCTCATTGTTTTTTTTTTCTCGAGTTATGTTTGAAACTATGTGACCCATTTTACACGAAAATGTTTATCAGTAGCACCTCGTAATCCGTATGTGGTGCTAAATGCAGTCTACCATATACCAGAAATTCGCAGCGGAAACCCTTCTCTTAATAATAATATTGTGCTTGGTTCTTGTATGTACACTACACAGCACGCTGGACCAAGGGCTTTTACGTCCCATCCGAAGAAAGAAGCAATAATGGTTAAGGAAATGGTTAAAGTGCCAAGACCAGGATTTGAACCTACACCCACACCCTGGCTCAGAAACACCACACTGCCAAAACTGGGGTGTTAAAATTGACACCAATGGTGTTGTCACATATAGATAAATAAAAAACAAAAAAACGGAATCGAAAATAAACTTCATAGGGTGTTAAAATAACACAATGTAATTGTATTGGTAGATACTAGTTTTATTTTAACACCCTATGACGTAAATTTGATTCTTCTGTGGAATCTACAATGTAACAACATCATGGTGTCAATTTTAACACCCAGTTTTTTTCAGTTCAGTGCTTGAGTCAGGTTGGCTTGACCGCTCTGCCTAGTCACGCCATTTTGTCATAATTGGGTTTAATAGGGCTGCAATAATCAATTTCGAAGTCTTCTTGATTAAATAAGAAGTCTATAATAAAATGTGTTTTCTTCCCCCATGATGTTTTCTGGCATGATTGGCAGCCGATACAGCGCCGCACCACCTTGTAAAACCGGACAAGTGGTGCTACATAAAAATGGCTTCCATAATTATGTATAGCCCACCTGTCGTAAAAAATAAAGAGCGCATTTAAGTGACAGGAGCGGGTACCCATGGCAGAGACTGGAATTGTATTTAAATCACGTTTGTTCTTCGTTCCATCACCGTTGCCCTTTCGTCGGACTCACAAACGAGACATGGGTTACATTGAACAAAAAGAAAAGAAAAACGAAACACATTAAGAGCGGAGTGCATTTCAGTATTCACGTTTTGTCTGCAGCAAAATGTTTGGCTCAGAGCGTCCAAGGTTAATTGTTGTCCAAGAGTCAATAATGCTCACTCAGTAAGACTGACCGCAATCGGAATGTACTCGATTCATAGGTGCTTGATTCAAGGGTGAAATCATTTCCCCCCTTTGAAACAGTTATCGACTTCTAGCGCAGAACCCTTGCCAACCTTTGCCAACCGCCCCCCCCCCAAAAAAAAAGGAGATCGAAAAAAAAAAATTAAGTGCCCAGATTAGTAAATTAAAGCTTTATTTTCACTGGAAGATTTCTCACAATAAGTTGAACAGGTGGTTATCATGCACTTTCTTCAGATGAGAGCTGCATCAACCAGTCAACAGAGTATTCGATTTAGCGCTTTTTCCTTTCGTTCACAAAGTGCTGTGCGTTTATAACATTCGTGCCCTAGCATTACATAAAATCACTAGACAAAAGCCACTGCACCTGGGAAAATATTCAATGGATTTAGCCTGTCAGAAATGCAGCTATACCCCCCCCCCCCAACGACCCCATAAGTCGGTGATTGTTATTTGTAGGCCCGGGCTGCCGGTAAATTTTATGACGTTTATTTTTAGTGCAATACACTATATACTTTTGTGAAGGCTTTTACCTGGCATCAAATGCTCATACTGATTAATTGCTCAGGCATTGATTTTTTTTTTACAGTATTTTCATGATGAAAGAAAATTACTTGCTTGGCTACATGAGCGTGGTGTTGATGAGAGCTATGTAATCATCATTAGCGTACGCATTTAGAAAGGCAACTGTGAAAGGGGGAAATTCAAAATGGTTGCTATTGACTTGACCTAGTTCATGTTGATGTTAGTTTTATATCACCAAATAAACACAAGTCAGGTAGCTTAGGGATGGAATCGTGACCGACTGGCCCAAAGCACCAGATTCGGCAGGTACATTCTATAGGCCTTAGAAATAAATTTTAGAAGGGGTGACCCCATAACACATTTTTGTAAGGTTACCTAATTGCATAATTTCAAAATGGCTGCTAAATCCTATGTTTAAGCACTTATTTTAGTACTTTTTTCCTTTTGAAAGCAAAGTCATTTTGAAATCTTACTTTGGAGCTTTTGTTTACATATCTTGCACTTCAAACAACATTTAATTAACTGACGATGTCCCGTAGTAATTATTTTAAGTCGAGATCCAAGATGGCCACCATAAAACTAAAAAAGTATCGTGGTTTAAAACATGAACATATTTAAATGCTGTCTGAGAAGTGCTGTTGGAAACTTGACACGGTCCCACATTTGAAAAAGGAATCATTGCCAAGATCTTCCAATACTTTGGTAGCTTCAACTGCACTTGCTAAAGCACTGTGCAAGAAAGCCTATGCTTTGTGGCATCTGCAGTTTCTGGAGCTCTACGGTTGTTTTTGGTAACGCTCTCTACATACAATGCCTGCCTCCGGAAAGAGTGACCACACAGGGTTCCAGGCAGATTGCTTTCTTGTCCAGCCATATTCTTTGGGCAGTGGAACTGGGTTTTAGTTAAGTCCTACCACGCCACAAGATTCATTTTATACCTGATCGTTGTTTTGCTCATGACCTTGGTCAAGAGGCAGGTATATAAAGAGCACTTGTTTTGAGTCGTTTGAAGGACCCAAATTTGTTTGACCTCTTGTGTGATATTGTGTAGTAGAGCCTTCTTGTCTCTGACTCTTATTAAATCATTCTGGTAATGATTTAATAATAGTTTGGTGCTTTGGGCCAGTCGGTCACGATCTTGACAAATGTTTACCTAAGCAACCTGACTATGAGCGATTACTCCTACCGCGTGTAACAGTGTACCGCTTTGGGCGGCTGGGCGGTCCAGTGGCTTAAACAAAGATCACGTGTCATAAAACTATCTCGAAAAATGTTCTCCACCTTCCAGCTATACTTTATCCACAAGAAGACCTATTGTAGAGGTAGCCTGATCATCTGACGTCACACGTTGAGGCTCGTGAATAACGCCAGATACCTGCCTGACCGGACGCTGCCAGACGTACCTTTGACCTCGCATTCATTTCACGTGGAGATTCGCTGTCAATTCCCGTACATGAACAGATATTATTACACAGTGAATACAACAACATTACATGATGTACAAACATTACGCACCCGCTGCCAGCAAACGATCGAAAATGCAAGTTGACAAATTACGTCATCTCGGACCAATCATAACACAGATACGAAAAGCTTACGTCACTACACGTTTATCCAATGAAATAATTGTATCCATTGGAATCATTGGGCCTGTAAGACTAGTGCCTGTCTTTATCCGTGCGGATACAGACAGGGGACTAGTCTATATGATAGGATGCTTACAAGATTTTACAAGGGACCTTCGACACTCACAAATGATATTGACGATACCCCCCCCCCCGCCCTCCCACAAGGTGACTCTCGCAATGATTAAACTAGGCGTGACGCAGACAAACGTTAAACAGTGGCGGTAAACTTCGAAGGGACCGGCCAAAAACTTTCAAGTATTAATGATGGAAACTTTCGACGGTCCCTTATTAGAATACTATTTGACACGCAGGACACGCCTACTAGTATAAATTCGTGGTAATTTACGCTAAGGCCAAGGACGGCGCAACGATCTCCCCATTATTAGAAATCCACTTTCAATTGTGTATTAAAAAAAACAAAAAGAACAAATTATTTTTACTGGTATAGTCTCTAAATAGCAGGTGTAGGCTCTGAATGATCAAACTAAGAAACCACACATTCTCCCAATATTCTAAAGGAACTACAACTCCGTCGTACAGATTACCCCTTCGCACGGCTTACCACTGTCTGTCCCAATGTCGTAATAAATTGCATTTACTAACCAATCAACTAGCAAACTAACACCCTAAAAAACAAACAAACAAACAAACAAACAAAAAACAAACAAACAAACAAACAAACAAACAAACAAACAAACAAACAAACAAACAAAAAAGCAAAACAAACAAACAAAAACACACCAACAAACATTCTGAGCAAGTTAATTATTCCGTTTTACCTATAGGACAGTGTGCATGGCACTTGATTATCCGAAGGAAGGTCTCCTGATGCTAATAGCCTTAGTTCGAACCACTCAATTGACGCAACTACCGTGAAACTGATGCACCTTTTCCAAGGCTGTTTTGATGTGTCTAAACAATAAAAGGGTGCCCGCATAATTCTGCGCACGTCGGGACCTCGTTCCGTCCCATTACCTTACTTTGATGACAAAACGATTAAAATTTATAATTAAAAAAACGTATAAGGGCCAACCTTCTGAACACTTAAACGTTGGTTATGCGCCGACAGTCAATCGCTGCAAACTTGTTTCTACCAGTTTATATAATATTAAAGGGGGACTGTCGATATAATCAAAGCAGACCTGTCGACCTACGTCTCCTCAACCGCCTTTTGGGTACACTCTATAAAAAGTAAAAAGTGACGATGACCGGAAAAAAAGTACGGAGCCCGGGAGGGTCGGTGGAAGAAAAAAGAAAAAAGGCAGGGGTTAATTCGTTCGCACGGTTTAGTAATCCGTTCGAACAAATCAATAATCCGTTCGCACGTTTTAGTAATCCGTTCGAACGAATAAGTAATCCGTTTGCACGGTTTAATGATCCGTTCGAACGATTTAGTAATCCGTTCGCACGGTTTAATAATCCGTTCGAACGAATCATAGGAATCGGTTCGCACGGCTTAGTTTATAGCCAAGGCATGGAATGGCGCTGCACGCTCGCGTACGATCTGCTTACAACAACACTTTGCTTAAAGATGGCGGAGGGCCGCGACACAAGTAGTTATTAAAAATTTAACAAATCTGGGTCCATGAACACGCAAGCATAACACTTGTTCAATTTGTATTACAAAAAAGAGTAATTTATCTATGCTTTAATGTACGACCGTTATACAGTTGTATATTTATTTCTTCAGTTGCGACACTGCCCTCTGCCATCTTGAAGCAGTATTGTTGTTAGTGGATCGTATGCATGCGTGCAGCGCCATTTCATGTGTTGGCTAAACCGTGCGAACGGATTATAATTTGTTTGAACGGAATGACCATTCAATAAACCGTGCGAACGAATAAGCCCTCGCATATTTTTGTTCTTCTCATCACTGTCCCTTCGTGGGCTTCGTAGTATAGGTTTTTCTGAGCTTCGAACTGTTCGCCAGAGTCGAATAAGATTATTTTCAACGTTGGTGGCGCGTTGGTGGCGTTACCCTAGACTGGTCCCTGGTCTTTATCCGCAACAGGTACTGTTCTATACAATGATTTCATTGGTTACATTGATTTCATTGGATAAACGTGCAGTGACGTAAGCTTTCCATATTTGTGCTATGATTGGTCCGAGGTGATGGAACCTGTCAGCTTGCACTTTCGATCGTCTGCATGCAGCGTGTGCATAGTGTTGGCTCATTATGTAATGTTGTTTTATAATGTGTATGTGTACGCGTGAAGTGACTGCGAATCTCCGCGTGAAATGAATGCAAGGTCAAAGGTATATCTGGCAACATCCGGTCAAGCTGGTATCTGGCGTTATTCACGAGCCTGGAAGTGCGACGTCGGATGTTCAGGCCAGCGTTACCCCCTATGCCTCCTGGGTTGGTAAGGTCTTCCCTTGATGACCTCAGTGAGGGCACTGTTTTGACCTAGTGACATCATAATTGTGCAGGTCAATTGTGCTTTGTTACTGTTTGTGCTTAAGCAGCTCTATAAAATTGGGCCCTTGGCTGATTGTTCATCCCTTGCTTCTTTCTACCTCTCTCTTTTCGCTACTTTCAACTTGACAGTTTTTTTTTACACCAGTATACCTGTATATGTCATTTAGCCTTTGAGAAAGACTCTGTTAGGGTCGAAACGTCAGGCCATTCACATTTTTCTTTTTGCAATTTGTTTTCGGCAGAACTGAAGTCATCTCCTTTCTCGTGTTATCGAGCCACAAAGCCGCCACCAAGAACCGTACCGTCTTAAGGCGTCTGATGACGGTATAGTCGCGTCTTTCACATGGACCACCGCGTGTTCTTCGTCTCGTCTTGGCTTATCCTAGTTGTTCTGGTGCTCTGTGCCGAAGGTAAATATCATTCAAAGTACAGTGTAGTCCAGTGTAGTCCAGTGTAGTCCAGTGTAGTCCAGTGTAGTCAGTGTAGTCCAGTGTAGTCCAGTGTAGTCCGTGTAGTCCAGTGTAGTCCAGTGTAGTCAATCCCTGATATCCCTTCTGGTCACATGTGGGGGTTATCCCTACTGAGGATGCCGGTCTCAATTGAACTCGCGTTGTATGCAACGGAGGAGTCCAATCTGTGCTAAGGTGTGGGGAGGGGGTATGCTTTGCGTTTTCCGTGCTGCTGTCGTCAGGAAAGTTGTGCTTGAACTTGGCCTTACTTTTAATTATCTGTTGTAGGATGCATACCGTGCCCGATATGTGGCAGAGTGAGCCCCCCCCCTCAACCCCCCCCAAAAAACAACAACCAATTGTTCCCATAGTTTAACACATTAGTCCCCAAGAATATGTTACAGCGTACCAGCTGAAACACAAGCCGATGTTCATTGCTCGTGGCTATGGTGCTCTGCTTAATTTTGCATCGCATATACATGTTCGTGTATACTTATACTCGGCAGTTTTATATGAAGTGTGGCCGATGCCTTCTCACTCCTTGATGTTTGTTTCTGACGGTCACGAAAAGCCCACACAAAATATCGCCCATGGAGGCATCCAGAATCTAAGCCATTACCTAAATCAGTGGCTTATCTTTTGCACTTACGAAACTGTCGGGCCTGTGTTTTGGGCCGCATTAGAAGATCAAAGTTGAGTGGCGAATTCTAATACTTGTTGGCGATTTGGCGGGAACTTATCCCAGAGAGTGGTTTTTGGACATTTAATACTACAAGATGTAAAATGATCACGTGTGTACTAGGAACACGGCATACAGAAGTCTCATTGGGTCTTAATAATGTGTGAATCAATCTTGTCCGGCCATGGGGACTGCGTCTTGTAATCCTGGCTAAATATTTAGTTTCGGTTTAACAAAATAATCACTAGAGGGCATTGACCAATAAATATCTCTATCTGTTCGTCACGAGACGCTCCCGTAATAAACGTTGCGCTATGAACCAGCCACTGACTTCTATAAGCCGTTTGGGAGTTAGATTTGAATGATTTCTGGTGCAACGACTTGCTTTGTCACAAGTTGCCGCTTATTTTTATTTTTTTACTCAGACTAAAGATGACATTTGAATTTGAGGCAATATACGGTACATAGTTATAAAACCTGGCAAGGAAACATGTCAACTACAGAATGGCGTCCATCTTGGCAGCTTCTATACTATTAAAGCTTGGGTCAACTTCCTTCCCGCGGCGCTGCGCGGTCTGCCCGTCCGCCCGCGCGAGGGGGACGATGCGGTGCGTGGAGACGTTGATCGGATTTTTAGCCTCCATCTTTGGTCGCCATCTTCGTTGACTGGTGTCCCGGCGGCGTGCCTTCCGGAGGCGCGTTGTCGAGCCGGGTGCCAATTGTGTTCCTCGCGGGTGATTGGTCCGCGTCTTTCCTGAGTTGTCGCTGTTCGCCCCAATTTCCCGAGAGTCTTGGTAAGTTCATAGTAATTTCATTTAACTTTGATAATATGTTTCTAGAACATTTTATGAATAAAAATTATGTAGAATATTTCTCCACAAATTGTTATACCATTTTTATGTCACTCAAAGTCCTTGGTTCCTTCAACACGTAGGCCCTATGTCTTTTCTGTGAACAGTCAGAAGCAGCGTGGCGTGAATAAGGTAAATTCTCATGAGATGCAATACCCGCGGCGAAACTTTTTCTCATAATGAAAGCACCTATAAACAATAGCGACAACACTTTTTTATTGCCCACGCCACGTCGACGCATTGCCACTTCTGCTTTGGTTACATTTTTGTCCTGTTCGCTTCGAATTCTTATCGTGTTGTTTTGTGAATCCTTAGTTTCATTAAGCCTCTAAGATTGTTGCACATGCACAACTTTTTCTTTTGTTGTCATCCAAGCAGTGTGGTAAGATTGTTCTGTTCTTTCATTTTATTTTATCAAGTTATCTGCACATTTCTGTTTTTGAAGTTTGGATCGCTACGAATATAATCTGTCCACCCACGTACCGTGTGTAGTATTTTCTTTTTTTGGCGCTGTTCATTTTGAATTGTTAGTGTTTGTTTGTATCATATATCTAATATGATATAATTGTTTAGTGTTTGTTCGTATTAATATCATATTATTTTGCGCTGTTCATTTTAAATTGTTAGTGTTTGTTTGTATCTGATATATGTTTAGTGTTTGTTTGTTACATATTTAATATAATATGATATTATTTTGCGCTGTTCATATTAAATTGTTAGTGTTTGTTTGTAACATATTTAATATGATACAATTGCTTGGTGTTTGTTTTTTACATATTTAATATGATATTATTGTAACAAATATACGTAGTTTCTGTATAGTAGCTTTGATCGCTACGAATATGATCTGTCCACCCACCGCGCATGCCGTGTGTAGTATTTTCTTTTTGGGGCTGTTAATTTTAAATTTTTAGTGTTTGTTGGTCACATATTTAATATGATATTATTGTTTAGGGTTTGTTACATATTTAATATGATATTATTGTTTAGTGTTTGTTTGTTACATATTTAGTATGATATTATCGTAACAAATATACGTAGTTACTGTATAGAAACTCTGTCATCAATCATATCACTGAAAGTCCTGTTTTTTCAAAGTACAGTGCATTGCATCTGTGGGAACATTCTATAGCCAAAGCTGGTAATGCCCCCAGAGACTCCCAGGGTCAATGTCAAGAAACCACCACCAGTAGCACTATAGCCACTAGAGGCTGGATGCTGGACACGTCCAAGTCCACTGCACATGGTTGTTGCTAGGCAACAACAGTACTTATAGACCATAGGGCGAGCCAATTTTAACGCTTGCCTTGTACTCCACATGTTGTGACTACCTGAAACTTATTTAAGAATTAAGAATAATATTTAAAAGAAATTATTTTATGTGTTCCCACACTGGGAAGTGGAGCATTATTTAATATTTTGATGAAAAAGGTAAATATTAGTTCAATAAAACCGCCCAATCAAATCGCGTATTTCATCCACTCACGTTGCTAAAAAAATCCTAAGACTATCAATTTATCCGATTGGCCCATCAGATCGACAAAATGACAAATTATCGCTAGTCCGCCAATCAGAAAGGCTGTATTAATCGGCTTTGGTACTGCGTCACGTGACACGTGGACTGTTGTCAGTGACGCTCGGTTTGCCGTAAACATGTCTGCCGATGCGAAATGTTATCTGTATTCGTCAAGAAATAGGTGTTTTGCTCATTGTTCTAGCGTTTCCGAAGATATAAAACCTTTTACGAGCAAACGGTGGAACACTTTTCTAAGCAGTGTGATTATTTGGAGAGATTTAGTTGGGTATCAGGCTGATATAGCGAGAGCCTTTTTAGACGAAGTTCAAGTTGGACCTGATGATATGGCTATGCACTGGCCATACTGCTGGGTGGGCGATAGCTTACCACCAGTACCAGAATTATTCATCCAAGCAAGAGAGGGGGAAATTAAATAAAGAGAAACAACAAACAGATGCTGCATCATGTCAGACTTCAGGTAAGCCATACATTTAACTTACATTTACATTGACTAATATTAATGTCCGATTTTTTTTCAATCGCAATTGAGTCAACACCAATCGAATTTTCTTATTTTAGTCTTGCAGCTAAAATCAATTCAATAAAAATGGAGGGCTTGGAATTGACTGGATGGATATGCAACCTGCTCAACAGCATCCTTGGACTGACTTCATGCAAGTGCAAAAAGTCAAAATGTAAAGTCACAGAAGCAGATGACCAGTGATGTGCGTCTTTGGGTCTTCCCTGCACAGCAGAACTGTGTAAGTGCAAGAACTGCAACAACATGGCTGCGCCAGATGAGGAACCTATCATTCATTGAAGAAGAAGAAGATGCAGAAGCTAATGAAGGTGACAACGGTGACGATGAGGAGAATTTTGAAGAAGAGGAGTTTTTTTTAACATGTTCAGGTAGGTAGCAGAAATTCATATATCCCGTTAATAATACAGTCTTATTTTTTACAGGAAATAAATAGTTAATAGGTCACCATTTTGGGTTTATGTGAGAAGTTTTCTTTGAAACTAGTTTTATATTGTGGAATATGATCATTGAATTTTTTTGCTGATTGATTTATCACAATTTGATGCAAGATTTTTGCACATGAAGTAAATGCGTAGTTTTCACAGTAAATAATTTGCGGCAGTAAACAGTCAATTTTCTACTTCATAATTTAGTATTCTCACCTTGGTTAGAACAGTTTTGTGCAAAGCAACCAACTTGAAGCTGACAAACAATGTTTATATGTTTCACTCTATTCGCCAGTGAAATGTTTACACAAGTCCATAGTTAGTTAGTAACTGAACCATGCACATTCAGGCACAAGAGTATCGGAAGTGCACTTTAGTGTGGCGTTTGTTTCGATCGTGATTCATGTTTCAAAGCTTGATCCAGTTGACACGGTGATAATGATATTGCATGTAACACTTCGAATACTGCAGTTTGATAAAACGATGAATAAATTTTTGCACAATATCTAATATTCTTATCATTATCATTTTTGTCTTTTTATCATAAAGATGAGGATGACACGAGAACCAGGTCCTTACAGCTCTCTGCAGACTACAACGTGCGGTATGAGAACCAGGGCCAAATTTCTTAGAGCTGCTTAAGCACAAAAAGTAGCTATAAACACAACAAAATTATGCTTACCAGAATAAGGTTACAGGCCAAAGTACCATGTCACATGTACAATTTGTGACTGGTATCCTGCTCATTTCTGCTTAGCAGTAAATTGTTAGGCAATATTTTGTGCTTAAGCAGCTCTATGAAATTGAGCCCTGGTCTTTACAGCTCCCTGCAGACTACAACGTGCGGTATGAGAAACAAGTCTTAACAGCTCGTAGCAGAATGGATCTGACTTACCACCAGTGTAATGAAAGTTGTATGTACTGGTCATCAACCTTGTTTTAATTGGTAAAGATGCAGCACAGAGCACTTGAAGTAGATTATTTTTTACCTTAAAATTTTTAGTTTGTAAATGAACTTCCTCATTCAAAATAGTTGTTAAATCAGAACAGGCTTTGTGGCAGAAAAATAACAGCATTACGATTCTGGTCTTAAAATATCATTTCCAGGCAAATTTCATGAACTATACAGTGCTTTGTGAAATGGCGCACTGTACACCTTCACATTTAATATTTTGTAAAATAAATATGAAGTTAGCCCACAATGTATTAGTGAAAAACACTTGCACCGGATGCATTCCTTTTATAATAAACCCAAGCTATTTTTGCACTCCCAGGGCAAAGAAGGGGGGTGCACATTGTGCCCCCCTGTCCAATTTTTAAAAAAATATTATTGGTCTGATTGCTATAATTTTAGGCACACATAATAGAGCAACTCAATATCTACAAGATGCAAACATTCCAATTTCTCAGGGTCACCATATCATGGGGGCGATATTTACCATTATACAATGAAATATAGACATTTATAGTGTTTTTTAGGTCATAAAAAGATAATTTTATGTATGTAAATGGATAAATTTCTTACCATGAAGCAATCATATCCTTTAAGGTTCCAAATGATCTGAAAGTATTTTAACATCTTTTGATGGTCCTAGGATGCCATTTTGTATTTAAATTCCCATTGAGTTGAAGATAAATTTCATTTCATTGGCTTATCAATACATAATATAACTGATTGTATGATTTAATAGCTGTATAAATGGGTTTACTGATCTGATTTGAGTTAAAAATTAATTATAATGCACAAAATAAAATTCACATCAATTAAGAAACAAAATTGGTCAAAAATTTCTTTTTTTAAATATGTTTAACTATTTTTATTGTTTTTGGCGCCATTTTTCATGAAAACACAAAGAAAAAAATAATTCTTTTTAAAGAGGTATTTTAAGAATAAAAGATACTATTCATGTGATTCCTGAAATTAAAACACTGAAAACTGCCTCAGTAATTACATTTTGACTTGTTCGTATCAAGAAAATAAATTAAAAAAATTATTGGTTGCCATGGCAACAAGAATTGACGAATGTATTCAAATTTCATATCAAATTGTTTGGTATCATATTTTAGGAAAACTCACAAAATTTTGTTTGAATCAAACATAAACTGTAGACGTGGCAAACAAAAATGTGGTAGGGGGGGAGGGGCCCAATGTGCCCCCCACCCTAAGGTTAAGGCACCATTTTTTCGTAAGTGCTCCACTTGTGGAGGTGGGAACTATTAGGATTTCGATAAGACACACAATACCCACAATTTAAGCCATATTTTAGGTAGTCACAAGGAGGAGACTACAAAAATCAGTTTAGGAAGCTATTTTGACCCCATGCCCTATAGTCTATTAGGGTTGCACAAGTAAATACCTTAATTAAAGGGACAGTGCACTAAAAGTGCCTGGTCACAACTATCGGTAGCGTTATATTTTGTGAATTTCTTGGTTTCTTCATAGCTTTCGACTTATACCTACATCTGAAACTTTTTGGCCTGTCATCAAGCAGTGTGGATCGAGTCAGGTCACACAATTTTATGTCGTCAGAAATTACCAATCGTTTCCACACAGTAGTGTACCGGGTCATCCACATTTTTCGGGGTTCTGACCTATTGTGCTTTGATATATTTCTCATACTGTATTTTACATTTCATATTTTGTACAATGCAAGTAATGTATTACAGTTTATCAAGTTATTAGCATCGTCATATTCCAAATAAAAATATTCTTCATGAACAGTACTTTTGTTTCCTGTGTGTTTTACTCCATCAGTGTCTCCACTTTATTCCTCAGCCATTCCCCTTCCCCTAGGTGTTTGCCGCACGAAGTACACCCTTCCCCAATATTAAACTCTGCCGTACAACACTCCATTATGCTTCGTTGCTGGAGAAAAGGACGAAAAGGGTCAGGAGGGCAGGCGACGCGTCGCGACGTTTCGACCCCACTGAACATCCTTTGCACGCTCAAAATGTTATCTAAAGATAAAACACAATGCGTACTGATTTCAACTACCCTCCCCCGACCCCCGACCCCTTACCCCACATTACATTTGCAGCATTTTATACACAAGAAACCGCTCCATCTAGCAAGATGCCGCGCCAAGCGCGGCATCTTGCTAGTGATTTATTATTAACTGTACATGGTTTCCCAAGATGCAATGCGGTATTTCTTTTTTAAAGATGGCATATGGACTATTGGCTTTTTTCCGAACGAGAATATCGTCGTTCTGCGGAGCCCCTAAAAGGACATACAAATCACGATGAAAACAATTTTAGTACCAAGAAATAATGGGATTCTTTATTTCGTGCTCACGAAATAAAGTCATGCGCTCGAAATGAATACAAAAAAATCAAAGCATGCGCTCGAAATGTTTTTGAGGGACGAACATGCCTTATGGGAGTCCGGGTCAATGGACCCGGGAAATTGAGAATGTAGGCTTAATCGTATGAGGCCTAGACCAAGCGGCGGCACCAGACCTGTTAATCTGGGGGAAAGAGGGGGGCAAACTTAAATTAAGGGGGGGGGGGGCAAACAAAAGTCTATAATGAACTGTATAAGCCTACAATTCACTATAGAAATAAGATTTTGCACTGTGTGAATGTGGCGTGTTGTGCGAACTGCGTGTTCAATAGCTGCTTACGGTTTGGGGCAGACAATGCATTTCTATTAATAGCAAGTTTCCAAGCTTGTACAGATAAATAAATCCACATTTTATTAACATTGCTGGAGATGTGTATTGGGCTTTTTTGATGGTGCCAGCTAATTATGATGGATGAAATTGAGTTTATTATTTTACAGCGCAAACAACGGGCCCCAAAATAAAAAAAACCCCCCTTTTAAAAAATTTTTTCCCCTTTGGGGTTTTTTTTTTAAAAGGGAAAATTGGGGGGGGCCCCCAATTTTTTTAAAAAAACCCCCCCCAAAAAAATTTTTAAAAAAAAATTTTAAAAAATTCCCTTTTTTTTTTTTTCCCCCCCGTTTTTAAAAAAAATTTTTTTTTTAAAAAAAACCCGGTTAAAAAAAGGGCCCCCCCGGGGGGGCCCCAAAAAAAAAAGGGGGGAAAAAAAAAGGGGGTTTTTTTGGGCCCCCCCCCTTTAACCCCCCCCCTTTTTTCCCTTTTGGGTTTTTTTTAAAAAAAAAATTTCAGTTTTCTTTGAAACTAGTTTTATATTGTGGAATATGATCATTGAATTTTTTTGCTGATTGATTTATCACAATTTGATGCAAGATTTTTGCACATGAAGTAAATGCGTAGTTTTCACAGTAAATAATTTGCGGCAGTAAACAGTCAATTTTCTACTTCATAATTTAGTATTCTCACCTTGGTTAGAACAGTTTTGTGCAAAGCAACCAACTTGAAGCTGACAAACAATGTTTATATGTTTCACTCTATTCGCCAGTGAAATGTTTACACAAGTCCATAGTTAGTTAGTAACTGAACCATGCACATTCAGGCACAAGAGTATCGGAAGTGCACTTTAGTGTGGCGTTTGTTTCGATCGTGATTCATGTTTCAAAGCTTGATCCAGTTGACACGGTGATAATGATATTGCATGTAACACTTCGAATACTGCAGTTTGATAAAACGATGAATAAATTTTTGCACAATATCTAATATTCTTATCATTATCATTTTTGTCTTTTTATCATAAAGATGAGGATGACACGAGAACCAGGTCCTTACAGCTCTCTGCAGACTACAACGTGCGGTATGAGAACCAGGGCCAAATTTCTTAGAGCTGCTTAAGCACAAAAAGTAGCTATAAACACAACAAAATTATGCTTACCAGAATAAGGTTACAGGCCAAAGTACCATGTCACATGTACAATTTGTGACTGGTATCCTGCTCATTTCTGCTTAGCAGTAAATTGTTAGGCAATATTTTGTGCTTAAGCAGCTCTATGAAATTGAGCCCTGGTCTTTACAGCTCCCTGCAGACTACAACGTGCGGTATGAGAAACAAGTCTTAACAGCTCGTAGCAGAATGGATCTGACTTACCACCAGTGTAATGAAAGTTGTATGTACTGGTCATCAACCTTGTTTTAATTGGTAAAGATGCAGCACAGAGCACTTGAAGTAGATTATTTTTTACCTTAAAATTTTTAGTTTGTAAATGAACTTCCTCATTCAAAATAGTTGTTAAATCAGAACAGGCTTTGTGGCAGAAAAATAACAGCATTACGATTCTGGTCTTAAAATATCATTTCCAGGCAAATTTCATGAACTATACAGTGCTTTGTGAAATGGCGCACTGTACACCTTCACATTTAATATTTTGTAAAATAAATATGAAGTTAGCCCACAATGTATTAGTGAAAAACACTTGCACCGGATGCATTCCTTTTATAATAAACCCAAGCTATTTTTGCACTCCCAGGGCAAAGAAGGGGGGGTGCACATTGTGCCCCCCTGTCCAATTTTTAAAAAAATATTATTGGTCTGATTGCTATAATTTTAGGCACACATAATAGAGCAACTCAATATCTACAAGATGCAAACATTCCAATTTCTCAGGGTCACCATATCATGGGGGCGATATTTACCATTATACAATGAAATATAGACATTTATAGTGTTTTTAGGTCATAAAAAGATAATTTTATGTATGTAAATGGATAAATTTCTTACCATGAAGCAATCATATCCTTTAAGGTTCCAAATGATCTGAAAGTATTTTAACATCTTTTGATGGTCCTAGGATGCCATTTTGTATTTAAATTCCCATTGAGTTGAAGATAAATTTCATTTCATTGGCTTATCAATACATAATATAACTGATTGTATGATTTAATAGCTGTATAAATGGGTTTACTGATCTGATTTGAGTTAAAAATTAATTATAATGCACAAAATAAAATTCACATCAATTAAGAAACAAAATTGGTCAAAAATTTCTTTTTTTAAATATGTTTAACTATTTTTATTGTTTTTGGCGCCATTTTTCATGAAAACACAAAGAAAAAAATAATTCTTTTTAAAGAGGTATTTTAAGAATAAAAGATACTATTCATGTGATTCCTGAAATTAAAACACTGAAAACTGCCTCAGTAATTACATTTTGACTTGTTCGTATCAAGAAAATAAATTAAAAAAATTATTGGTTGCCATGGCAACAAGAATTGACGAATGTATTCAAATTTCATATCAAATTGTTTGGTATCATATTTTAGGAAAACTCACAAAATTTTGTTTGAATCAAACATAAACTGTAGACGTGGCAAACAAAAATGTGGTAGGGGGGGAGGGGCCCAATGTGCCCCCCACCCTAAGGTTAAGGCACCATTTTTTCGTAAGTGCTCCACTTGTGGAGGTGGGAACTATTAGGATTTCGATAAGACACACAATACCCACAATTTAAGCCATATTTTAGGTAGTCACAAGGAGGAGACTACAAAAATCAGTTTAGGAAGCTATTTTGACCCCATGCCCTATAGTCTATTAGGGTTGCACAAGTAAATACCTTAATTAAAGGGACAGTGCACTAAAAGTGCCTGGTCACAACTATCGGTAGCGTTATATTTTGTGAATTTCTTGGTTTCTTCATAGCTTTCGACTTATACCTACATCTGAAACTTTTTGGCCTGTCATCAAGCAGTGTGGATCGAGTCAGGTCACACAATTTTATGTCGTCAGAAATTACCAATCGTTTCCACACAGTAGTGTACCGGGTCATCCACATTTTTCGGGGTTCTGACCTATTGTGCTTTGATATATTTCTCATACTGTATTTTACATTTCATATTTTGTACAATGCAAGTAATGTATTACAGTTTATCAAGTTATTAGCATCGTCATATTCCAAATAAAAATATTCTTCATGAACAGTACTTTTGTTTCCTGTGTGTTTTACTCCATCAGTGTCTCCACTTTATTCCTCAGCCATTCCCCTTCCCCTAGGTGTTTGCCGCACGAAGTACACCCTTCCCCAATATTAAACTCTGCCGTACAACACTCCATTATGCTTCGTTGCTGGAGAAAAGGACGAAAAGGGTCAGGAGGGCAGGCGACGCGTCGCGACGTTTCGACCCCACTGAACATCCTTTGCACGCTCAAAATGTTATCTAAAGATAAAACACAATGCGTACTGATTTCAACTACCCTCCCCGACCCCCGACCCCTTACCCCACATTACATTTGCAGCATTTTATACACAAGAAACCGCTCCATCTAGCAAGATGCCGCGCCAAGCGCGGCATCTTGCTAGTGATTTATTATTAACTGTACATGGTTTCCCAAGATGCAATGCGGTATTTCTTTTTTAAAGATGGCATATGGACTATTGGCTTTTTTCCGAACGAGAATATCGTCGTTCTGCGGAGCCCCTAAAAGGACATACAAATCACGATGAAAACAATTTTAGTACCAAGAAATAATGGGATTCTTTATTTCGTGCTCACGAAATAAAGTCATGCGCTCGAAATGAATACAAAAAAATCAAAGCATGCGCTCGAAATGTTTTTGAGGGGACGAACATGCCTTATGGGAGTCCGGGTCAATGGACCCGGGAAATTGAGAATGTAGGCTTAATCGTATGAGGCCTAGACCAAGCGGCGGCACCAGACCTGTTAATCTGGGGGAAAGAGGGGGGCAAACTTAAATTAAGGGGGGGGGGGCAAACAAAAGTCTATAATGAACTGTATAAGCCTACAATTCACTATAGAAATAAGATTTTGCACTGTGTGAATGTGGCGTGTTGTGCGAACTGCGTGTTCAATAGCTGCTTACGGTTTGGGGCAGACAATGCATTTCTATTAATAGCAAGTTTCCAAGCTTGTACAGATAAATAAATCCACATTTTATTAACATTGCTGGAGATGTGTATTGGGCTTTTTTGATGGTGCCAGCTAATTATGATGGATGAAATTGAGTTTATTATTTACAGCGCAAACAACAATGTAACAAATTGGGTGCAATATGGTTTGGGATTAAACTCAATTTCCGCCATCGGGTAAAAAACTGGGGGGCAAACTGGGGGCAAAAAAAATAACTGGGGGGCATTTTCCCCCCCGTGCCCCCCCCCCCATTAGCGCCGCCGCTGCCTAGACCTTGTTTCACCTTTTCGTACCTTTGTGTAGTTTCAATTCGTCATCATAGAGTAAGTTTGGGTGGGCGACTAGAGTTACTAGACTACCCCAGAAACAGTGTGACGTAGCTCTCGGATTTACTAGATCGACCATGCTCCAGTGCATGAACGATCTAGTCAGTTTCTCTGTGCTCTATGGTTTCTGGTAAGTCTAGTCACTCTAGTCGCCCACCCGAACTTGCTCATTGTCTTAACGATGATTCAGCCGTTTCCATTGCGGAAGCGTATTTTTTTCCCCAGGGTGATTTGCACTTATTTTAAGCCTTTAGCCACTAGACCGCCCAGCTGCCCAAAGCGGTATCTGTTACAAGCGGTAGGAGGAATCGCTAACCAGCTTGTGTTTATTTGGGGAAATAAAAGTAACATAAAAATGAACTATATAGGTCAAGTCAATAGCAATAATTTTTAATTCCCCTTTTCACAGTTGCCGTGCTCAATGTTAACGCTAATGATGATTGCATAATTGTAGCTCCCATCAACACCACGCTCATTTGTACCAACAATATAATTTTCATTCATCATGATGTTTTTTAAAACTAATGCCTCAGCAATTAATCAGTATGAGCATTTGATGCCAGACAAAAGTATATTGTGTTTTGTACTTAAAATAACCGCCATAAAATTTACCGATATCCGTTAACGAGAAGCACTTAGTATTCCCGGGAACTTATCACTTGTTGAATTGAAATAAGCTGTAATTATTAAATGACAATCATAACGAAAAGGTAAAAAACATTTTTTTCGTAAACAGGCCTTGGGTAGCTTTTAAAATTTGAACCAAGTTTCTAACAATTTTCTGCAAAAGTCTTGATAACTAAACATTTTTTTCAGCAGACTTGGGCGGTGCAGAGACTAGAGGGTTAACAAGACAGAAGTTTTAGAATATCTTTTTTGACAGTTTGGAGTTACCTATATATAGTTCCATCATCGTGTATAAGTCTAGGCTGTTTTTATTTTATTTTATTTTATTACTATTTTTATTTGTTTATGGGACCAACAAAATCGCATTTAGATGTACTTTGTTAAACTATGGACTGTGATTCCTTTTACAGCTCAGTGGGACTGCGCTAATGTCTTTACAAGACAGTACAACGGGACAGCCACTGGGGCGTGCATCCACAACCCCTACGGCCCGAACAGCCGCTTGGAATGTCTGCCCTGGGCAAGTGTCTCGGACATGAAGTACGGACCGGGAAACTATCCCGACTCAGGTTGGTAAGAAGAGAATCCCTAGTGACCCAATTCAAGTGACGTCATCATCACAATAATCTTGGAATGTAAAAAATTGTTACGTGCAATTTGACACCCAAAATGCGAGAGTGCGTCAGTCAGTTGCCATGTATTGGTTAAAGGGGTCATTCATTAGACCTTTTGCATTGGC
Organism: Pycnopodia helianthoides; assembly: GCA_032158295.1. NCBI lineage: Eukaryota > Metazoa > Echinodermata > Asteroidea > Forcipulatida > Asteriidae > Pycnopodia > Pycnopodia helianthoides. The sequence continues at coordinate 9,449,694 of CM063244.1, read as the reverse complement.
CGTCTTCTTTGATGACAACTATGGCAACGTGCACGCGTGTACGCGCTGCGCACGACTCTGCAGTGTATCTTTACCATTGATCTACATTATACTGATATAGTGTATTGTAGATCAATGATATTTATGCATTGACGTCATCACGCCGACATCTTAGAGGTTAAACGATGATGCAACCATGGAAAACGCATATCTACGTTCGCACGGCGCACTGCGTGGGCCATTGAGCTAACTTGTTTTGACCTCTAGCCGAGGGCGCCCTACACAAAATTTGATGACGTCATGTGCAAAAGGTCTATGATCGCTCTTGATGCGTGCACGTTTCATCAGTGATGGCGACCAACGCACGGGGTCAGTAGGTAGTGCCTATGTTTAAATATCCATTAGAGCATTACAACATTACTAGCACGATTCTAAGCAATGAGGGAAATAGACAAAATACACTCATCATGATGGGGATTCGAGCAAAAATTTGATATAAAAAGCTCACAATACTACAATGACAATGGCAAAGGTATTAAAGGTATTGTACACTTTTGGTAACAGCTCAAAATCAGTGACCACATGTTGTGTGATTCAACATTATGCATGAAAACAAAAACAAAAAACTGAGAAAGTTTGAGCTCAATTGGTCATCGAGGTCACGAGAAAATACTGAAAAGAGACCTTACGTGTTTTCTGTTTTTTCAAACATCGAGTTTTTATCACGCGTGATAAAAACTATTGTTTTACTCATTTCTCAGAAAACGATAGCATTTTAGGCAGAACTATTTTAAGGAACCCTTTCTACCATTACTTTGAATCATGTAAGTTATGTGTGAATCTGTGAACATTTGTGTTTTTCGATCTCACCAATAATGTACATCAGGGCCTTTAAGAAAGACGCAGATGCATCCAAGTATGGGCCTTTCCGAAACTTCGACTACAGCTAGTTATAAGGCACGGGCTCCGCCATTGGCTCTGACCGCCTTTTCGAATCTCTGCACAGCAGTCGTACTTTTTCAAAATGACTGATGGAGCACGATCCGGTGTCGTATATAACCCGAATCCGTAGTTTCGAAAAAGGCCTATATAGATGGATTGCAATACGCGTCATTGACCACCATCTTTAATGAATTGTGCACGCGTGAAGAGCTATCATTGGCTGAGAGTCGTGCGTATAGCGCGTTATACACGCGTGCACTTTTCCATCGTATTACATCAAAGATGGCGGTCAATGACGTGTATTGCAATCCATCTATAATTATGTCTGATTCCCAAGCACAAGGTATAACGGTTGATAGAAAACCTGTAAATACGAACCAGACTGATATCTATGCTTGCCTCGGCTTGATGAGATCTTTATATTTTATAAAGAATGGAGAAATTGAGGAACATTTCGTATAGAGTTGGTAAAAAGTGCCACAGCTTGCTTGAATTGAAACATACACTCTACAAACTCCTGTATCGGAATTGACGCTGATTAATTTTCAGGTCCCAGGGACACTGAGGTCACTGAGGTCAATGAAGACCTAGCCTGAATATAATGACGTCACACTTCGAGGCTTATAAATAACGCCTGATACCAGCCTGACCGGATGTTGCCAGATGTACCTTTGACCTTGCATTCATTTCACGCGGAGATTGGCAGTCACTTCACGCACACACATATTACTTAGTGAATAAAATATCATTAGGGCCTACATGATGTACAAACATTATGCACACTCTGCATGCAGACGATCGAAAGTGCAAGCTGACAATCATCTCGGATCAATCATAGCGCAGTTATGGAAAGCTTACGTCACCGCACGTTTTATCCAATGGAATCAATGTACCCAATTAAATAATTGGGCATTTAGACCAACCCCTATCTTTATCATTGCGGATAAAGACATGCAGGGGACCAGTCTAAAGACCTACCTATCATTGGCTGAGAGTTGCGCCCCTTTTCGTCGTGCGTAGTGTTTAACCTCAGCGATGGTGACTAATGCTGGTCATATACCTAATCTTGATTCTACTTTGTGTTTTTTTTATTTTGTTATTTTAACAGATTTGGATGAGAACTATTGCCGCTTCGTAGGTAGCCGCTACGGGCCAAGTTGCTACGTGCAGGGACCAGACAAGATCAGCATCAAATATTGTTCAAGTTTAAGTCCCTGCCATGGTAATTTAACAAAGTTGATTATGTCCGTTGAGTCGCATTCTTAATCGGGCTGAACGGAGTGTTGCTTTTCCTATGTAGACCGATTCCGAATATTTTATCGGCCTCTCGGCAATGCCAGGCTGGATCGCTGAAAAGGCATTTTCCTCAATGTTTCCATTGCAGCCAACGCCCATAGCAATATCCGAAGTGGCATGATTCATACACTACTATTTGTTGAAGTTAACAGCATTCGTTCTTGGGCCGAATATTGATAAAATTGCTTCACCATTAAGGCCATGACGCACGAGGCAATTTTACAGACAATCAGTTCCAGGCAATCTCCCAAACAAAATCCATTAACATTTCAGTTTTCTCATTATTTTCCTGGGGATAGTGAGTTACAGCTAGAAGAATGTCTCTTGTGCTGCTGAAGTGTTCCTCGTGCGTGCAGTGCAGTTGGTTGGGCCAACAGTACAGTATTTGGGCCCTTTTGGTGTCACATAAATGGGTCAGGCCCTACTGGACCCGGATACGTGTCAATTCTGACCCGGATGTTTTCAGAGTGTACAGGGTCCGATTTCATAAAGCTGCTTAACGGCCGATTCTGTGGTTACGAATTCGAGTTTCTATTCATAGCGCTGCTAACCGTATAAGCACACGAAAAGGTATGCTAACCTCCCGGTGCTTACTGCACGAAAATGAATGACGTAACAATGCAAATGCATGGTGAACGCGCAAGATGACTGCCTTATTTTCTTGCTGTTAACCTGTGAAATACGTTTATGCTTAAGCAAATTTTTCTGCTACAGTTAGCACGAAAATTTGCTTACTGTTAAGCAGCGCTATGAAATTGGGCCCATGTCTCTTTGTAATGACCTGGCTGCGGGCCTATGCAATTGGTATAATTTCTCCATCATCTTTTTTGGCCAATTTCACAGCGCTGCTGAACGGCAAGCAAATGTTCGTGCTTACTGTAGCAGAAAAAAATATGCTTAAAGGGACACACCGGCTTACTGTTTACCTAATTTAGTGATGTTGAATCAACTGTCAAGTTTACGTGACATTGTTTTAAGTAGACTAGTGATCTGTTTAATTATTAATTATAACAATGGCGAGGCATACAGATCCAGTCTTCATATCCATCAAGCACAAATTCACGTGTATTTAAAAAAAACCGACATAAACACAGTCCGATCCACACCGTGCAGCTATTCGTCGTCGTCCCGCCGCGTGTGCAGCGCAGGCATCACGTAACGTGACAATAGCTAGGGTTACAGACTAAAACACTCGTAATCAATGGTCTGGCTCCCTACCCCTCCACAGGCTCCGAGTTCATGCCTCCGTGGTTTGTCTCTCTGGCCCGGCGAGACACTGCACCGACTGTGCGGGACATGCCCCCAAGGTTTACCCGCTAGCTCCCCACGCTGATGCGCCGTAAAACACGCTTCCGTGCACGGACTCTCTGAATGCGAATCTTACGTTCGATTTTTCATCATTATTTACACCTTGCATCCATAAACTGAATACATAGTCTTTTTTGCCAAATACTCATGAATAATTGTTTTTAAAAAAATACTTGAATTTGGTTGAAAAATGCTCAAAAACGGCCAAATTTGATGGTTTCTTTTATGAACCAATCTTCTCCATTTCAGGAAGACATTTAGAATCATGTTTTAGACTATTTTGTAGCCCAAATAGCCCAACGAAGCCGGTGTGTACCTTTAAGCGTAAGCGTATTTCACAGGTTAGCAAGACTTTTGGCTGGCCAGCCTGCGCGTTCACCATGGATTGGCATTGTTGCGTCATTCATTTTCATACAGTAAGCACTGGAAGGTTAGCACGCCCTTTCGTTCGCTTACGGTTAGCAGATGAAATGGAAACTCGCACAGGAAGCACAAACTCGGCCGTTAAGCAGCTCTATGAAATTGGACCCCGTATTGACCGCTTTGATCCCTTTTCAATCTCTTCAGCTCACTCGGGCTGTGTGACTGGAGACGGGGCAGATTACCGTGATATGGCGATGTTTACGGACAGTGGTTATAGCTGCCTGCCTTGGATTAACATGACGAGTCAGGATGTCAACCCAACCTTGTATCCGGATGCAGGTAAGGAGAAACATCGTCTTAATAAACGGATATCAGCCAAAAATGTTTGTTGTTGTTGCACCACTAACAGCAATGGTAATTGTCTGCACTGGTCTATTCTTGCATCAAAAGAGTTGCTTGCTGAAATGGCGTCCAGTGCACATTTCACACTTCAGCCGGAGTTCCGGCCCATCTTGTGCCCTCGGCGCTCTATACAATCGCTGGCTAGAACTGTTTAACCGTCATTCTGTTTTCATTCTTTTCACACTTTTCAGATTTAGACTCGAACTTCTGCCGAAACCCCGACAACAGCAGCCGCCCCTGGTGCTACTACCGGGATCCAGATATGCAAATTGGGAGAGACTTCTGCCCAATCCCCGTCTGTGAGTATTCCACAGATGGTTGTTGATGTAGCCCCGCCCACAATGCCAACTGTCCCCGTGCCACTCACAAAATACACAACCTATCAATCCAAGTGGCGGAAACTTGATTACATTTTGTATTGATACGTCAAACAAACGTTTTTGATGTAGTAAAATATGTTTTCCTTTCTAATATTATAATCATGATAAAATATGACTTAACAAATCTTCTCTAACAAAATATGACCAATGTTCTATTTTTTATATTGTTTATTTCCGAATAAGTCAACAATGAATTTGCCAACTAACTTGTGAAACATGTATGAATCTTGTCTTTGAAGCAGCTGTTTTTAGAGAACTTTGGCCCCTGAAAAGTTTCTGACAGTCTCCAATAGACCAGTTTATGGAAGTCTCTCGGGGTCGGGGCCCTGTCGGTGGCGACACCAGGAGAAAAGTCACGGGATGGGGCACCCTGCTCAGAACCCTTGCACCCACTTCCCCCCTCCACACATACCCCCTACAAAGTTTTTTAAAGCCAATGTTTGTGAACAACTCAAACATTTCAAATTTCGAGTGTACAAGAGCAACCGTCTCAATCACAAACATTTTGTGAAAAACTCTCAGGTAAATCCGACGCCCTGACAAAGTTCCAGCGTCACTTCAAGACCTACATCCCGTCCCACAACCGCAAGTACGTGCTGGGCTGGTGGGCGGAGCTGACGGCCGAGGACTGCGCTCGTCACTGCTTGGAGGAGGGGTCGTTCGTGTGCCGGTCCTTCGAGTACCGGGAGGTGTTCTACAACAACAACCGGAGGTGTATCCTCACCGACCAGAGTCTTCATACGTTGGATACTTACCGGACCCCTACGACTGGGATCGCTATAGACCTATTCACCAGGATCGATACAGGTGGGTGTGTGGATGTTTCCTTTAACTGATAGCTAACTCATATCATGATATGAAAATCAGCCGAGATAACATTTTCATCTTTGCAGTCCAGTGAACTTTGAGAAATTTTCTTCAGACGTTGGAACGTATATTGCAAAAACAAAAAGGGGATGGCTATGGTACTAAGAGACTAATAGAACTATTCACCAGGATCGATACAGGTGGGTGTGTTGATGTTTCCTTTAACTGATAGCTAACTCATATCATAATATGAAAATCAGCCGAGATAACATTTTCATGCTTGCAGTCCAGTGAACTTTGAGAAATTTTCTTCAGACGTTGGAACGTATATTGCAAAAACAAAAAGGGGATGGCTATGATACTAAGAGACTAATACTCAAAAGCTACACCAATGTTTCGCACCCTCACAACCCTATAAAGTATAATAGGCCTAATAACAGGGTTCGACCTTAGCGGTGGTCCGCTGGCCAAATGCCAGTTGAAACGGCGGCGGACCAGCTGAAACACCTTGCCAAGTGGTCCGGCTGGCCAGTCAAAAATATCAGCAACAGTACAACATGACTCTGACTATTATTATTTTTTTTAACAGAGGAGGCTACCTTTTTATACACAAAAGCTGCAGTTTTATATGAAAAGACTTTTAAAATAAAAACTGCAGCTTTTGTGCAAGTAAATTTAATAAAGTTTCGCCGCACGGAACATCCAAGTTTTCTTCACACAATGTAAACATGCACACACAGCGTATGTACATGTACACAGTTTGCTGCATGTACAGCACGATCAGCCAATGGAAAAATTCGTTTCTCACTAGCTGTAGGAATTCAACAGCCAATAGCAACATTCCTTTCACAAGTGACAGTCCACTGTGTCTAGTTTTCACCTCCTTGGATAGATCGCCCATGTACTGTGTGGTGTGGCTATGCAGACTTACTGTGTAGGCATGGTGAACTGGTTTGCAGCCAGACTACAGGTACATGTTTCTTTGACTCACATGTGGATGATGGTTTGTTTATTTCGACTGAACGTCAGTGATTTGGATTTTTACAACTATCTAAACTGATGCCTCCTGCTTGCAAAGTAAGAAATAACTGAGATCTGGATATGTTGCAAATAGTTTGTATTAAATTGTTCTTTTTGTGGACGAAATTTGGAACATTGTAAGAACTTTGGTCTCATTTTTAATCAAGTGAAGGCAATCGGATCGCTACGAATACTTTAGTAAAACCATGGAGGAAGAAAACTAATAGGCTATATTTATGAATGATAAAATTACTACAGCGATCGTACGTAACCCTCCCTCTTCGGTACCGTTGATTAATGACGATTATCAATAACAAGTTTATGGTTTTTATCGAGTCAGTTTACAAGTTATTTGTTTGTTTTAATTAGCCCCAAGCATTTTTTCATAAAAAATGTACTTGTTATACTTTGAGTTTGAGTACAGTTTGAGTGCACTTTGAGTGCACTTTGAGTGCACTTTGAGTGCTGTCTTTGGTTACTGGAACCATGGACTGAAACTATCCAAAGATCATTTTTTGCTTCTGACCAATCTGACCTGTGTTAAAGGAACATTACATAATTGGTAAGAAAAAATCTTGTAAAATATACTTTTTGATCACAGATTTACATAAAACTTACACAGTCTAGTAATGATGATAGTAGAAAACATCCCTTGAAATATTTCTGTCTGAAATGCCATATTTGATGAGAAATGAATAAACTTATTTTCCGATTGGAGTTTATCGCTCAGTGAGCGTTTTGTTCATTTGTTGAATCTATAGTATATGATTTCATGCAAATGTGTTATCGGTTTTTCACTATTTTCTCGTGACCCAGATGGCCGATCGATCTCAAACTTCTTCAGGTTTGTCAGTTTATGTATATGGTGGATTACATAAAGTGCTTACACTGCCAGCAACTGTTTTGTTAGCAAAAACCAATTCTGTAATGTTCCTTTAAGTAAGTATCTAAACATAATAAAGTTTGGCTATCAATGCAGTTAACCTTTTAGCCACTGGACCGCCCAGCCACCCAAAGTAATACACCGCAACATGGGTAGGAGGAAACGCTCACCAGCTTGTGTTTGGAGGGGGGGGGGGGAGTAACATCAAAATAAAACTAAATAGTCATAGGTATACGTCGACACAATGGCAATCGTTTGACCATTTTTTTATTTTTTATTTTCGCCCTTCACAGTTTTAAGTTGAATTGTAAAAAAAAGGTACGCTAATTATGATAAATTCTGTAGCTCTAATAACCAAAACCACGCTCATTTTTAACAACATATTTTTTCTTTCTTCATGATGATACTGTCGAAAACTAATGGTTAGCAATTAATCAGTATGAGCAGTTGACGCCAGTTAACAGCCTTCAAAACTATTGTGTTCATTTTAACTTTATGACAAATAACCTCCATGAAATTTAACGATAGCCGTTATTGTTAATTTCCCTTGGGACATGTCTCCTCCGAAATTGAAATAATTATGTTAATCAGTGACAATTCTAACGAAAAGGACGAAAGTTGTACCTAAATAATAAGTCTTGTGTATCTTTTAGAATATTTTAAACCATGATTCTAGTAATTCACTTAGAGAGTCTTGAAAACTAAAAAATGATGATCGAAAATCAGGATATTGTTTCAATCGTTATGAAAAATGTTATAAAAAACTGACGGACCAGTCAAAAACCTGGCGGACCAGTTAAAAATCAAGCCAACTGGTCCTGCTGGCTAGTTGAAAAAAAAGTTAAGGGCAAACCCCTGAATAATGAAAACTGTAATATCAAAAATGCTTTTAAGAAGTGTGATTGTTTGTGTTTACTTGATACTTGATGGAGTAATCCCTTTGCAGCTGATGACAGCTAAACTGGGATGATGTGCTGTGCGTGACGCCATGACCAGTGGTGCAATAAAAGTGCAGGACAAGACAAAATGAACATTATATACACTGTACATTAGGAGGGGGCAACTAGAGGAATCTGTCGTACACTTGCGGGCCCATTACCGGATCTCAGGAAGGGCTGCAAGCCTAAATGCTTGGATGGAGGGTGCACTGACGACAGTTGAGGGTAATCTATTCCAGATCCTGATGGTACGAGGATAGAATGAATATTTGTAGCAGTCCAGGGAGACAGAGGGCATGCTATATTTTAGGTGATGATCATGTATCAACGACCGGGTGGCTGCCGGCTGAATGATAGATGGAAATGTTTGGACGCTTTATTATTGTGGCCGTCTCTTCGTGGAAACGCAATACGAATTGACTCACTTCCCGCCATGTTGATACAATGTTAGCCCAGGAGGCCGTCCACTTTCGTATTATATACCAAATATGTGTAACAACATGGAGGAAAAGTCCTAGGCTGACAAAGTATGTTGTGCCCGTCTCTTCCTGAAAATGGTAAAAGCAGTTATTGACCCAGTTCAAATTACGTCATCACCACAATAGACATGACGTCGTCTGAGTAGGGCGCCCTCGGCTGGAGGTCAAAAAGATTTAGCCTGAACATCTGACGTCACTCTTCGAGGCTCGTGAATAACGCCAGATATCAGCTTTTCCGGATGTTGCCAGTTGTACCTTTGACTTTGCATTCATTACACGCGGAGGTTCGCAGTCACTTCACACGTACATGTACACGTATAATACATAGTGAATAAAACAACGTTACATGATGTACAAACATGCACTGCACACGCTGCATGCAGACGATCGAGAGTGCAAGCTGACAAATTACATCACCCTCGGACCAATCATAACAGATATGGAAAGCATACGTCACTGCACGTTTATTCAATAAAATCATTGTATCCGATGAAATCATTGGGCCTGTAGACCAGTACCTGTCTTTATCCTTGCGGGTAAAGACAGAGGACCAGTCTATCAATGCATAAGGTATATCAATCTCTATAAGTGTGTCATTTTTGGAGTCAGTTCCCGTGTGCTGCATGCAGTGAGTATTTTAGGCATCACGCCCGTGGCTAGACGCGCACCCTTATCTTCATGTATGCACATGACGTCATTGGAGTAGGGCGCCCTCTGCTAGAGGTCAAAGGAAGGTTATCTCATTTGCTGGATCAGTGTGCCGCGCGTACATAGCCATGCGTTTTCCTTTGTAACCTTTGAGATGGCGGCGTGATGACGTCAATAAACAAGGTCTGCCAATCTTGCATAAAGAACGTCCATTGATCTCCATTATAAGAAGGTGAAAATGAACTTTTATACAATGAATCACACCACAACAAATAAGTATTATATTTTAAAAGTAACTTGTGAATGTTCTCTTAATTTAGATTCTATTTTTCTACATGATTTTTTTTCCCGTGTGGATAAGAGTACAGTTTTCTAGATACAGTGAATCAAACCCTGCTAGATCTGCACAGTTATTATCTTGCATTAAATTTATATATATATTTTTTATATTATTTTTTTGATTTACGATCGACATATGAAATCAGGTATCTCCAAGTTGCTGGTAGATTGTTAATCGTAATCTCGACGCTATAAGTAGACAGATAAAATTTACCATAATCTGGAATGTTGCAGTAGATCTGGTTTCATTTGGAGTCAAATACAAATATAATGGAGATCAATGATAAGGTCTATTAAGACTACCAAAATGGGGGGACATTAAGCAATCACAGTAGCAGCGTGTGACTATAACCAGCTTGATTATACGCTAAACAGAGGCACACAGTAACACACGGTTGCAGGTAGTTGATACGTTTAATTTGCTCTCTGAAGATGGAGGCTCTCACTGCCTACTCTCTGAATTTAACACGGTATTTATTGTAAAAACTCAAGACTACTTGTTGCAGCAAGTATAACCGTATTAGGAAGTGTTTTAAGATCATTAAGAATACATTTGAATAATTAAACAATACAAGAATATGTGTGGATGGTTTTAAGAAAGAGGGTTGCACTAAACAAATGAGGAAGGATAAGTTGGGCCTGCTTGACCGTGTCCGGTACTCCCTGTCATTGCCGTGGAATGTGTAAGGTGTAAGGACTGGAATCCCCAGACCCACACACACTTGGCACCATTGTCCTGTGCAAGAACAATGTAACTACTATAATTACTGAAAGCCTGAGTTGTACTGAAACTGCTTCATCTCACATATTAATACTGAGACTGCTTCATCTCACATATTAATATTGTATTATAAGTACCAGCTTTCCGTTGGGTGATATGACGTCAATGAAGGGGTCAATTGAAAAGAATGCCAACTAATCGATTAATATAATTAAGAAATTAACAAGCTTTCGGTCAAGAAGGCACTCAAAATGGTTTACTATCATGGTTTAAGAGAATAAATCTTCAATTAAGGGAAAGTGAACTAAATTCACTGTTGCCCTTTATAGGCATTTAGCTTCCGATAAAATCAATACAATAACATGTGATTAAATTTCTGATAAAGTTCATGAGCAAAAAAACAAAGTAAAAAAAAAACACACCCAAGAATGATTTTATTTGAAGTATAAAATTAATGGGGAGCCACCCACATTAATAAACTAATCAATTTAACAAATTGCTTCAGAGGACGCCAAACAAGTTGAAAGGGGAATCTTTGTATAGCATTCGGAACTTCATATAGACACGGCGGTAACAGACGTCAGTTTGGCTTACAAACGGGCTCAACCATTAAGGGACGGACGGAGCTGCAGGTTCGCTGTCACGGACCATTATGTGTTAGACTCGTTGAAAACCAACCAGCAATAATTGTAGATAATGTCCCTGAATTCCAGTTCAGGTTTTTTTTTTTTTTTTTTTTTTTTTTTAGATCGGCCTAGATATAAATGAAACCTGTTTGCCCTCACAGTTTTATCCGTTAACATTAATGCTACTGCATTTTCCATCTTGGCAAGGCAGGCCTTTGTGGTTGTCATTAATGAGGTAATAACCGGGAAATTAATTAACTTTCTGCCTCGGCACGCCGTGTTGCTCAATCTTTCTCTGCCTCACGACCCTGTCTGTGCTCATTTGACTATAGAGCTCATTTTAGTAATTAATCAATATTTAATGTGTTTTGGGCCTTGTTGGCTCCATGGAGATTGCATGCGGAAGTGTAGCATGTGGAGTAGACCCAACCCGGAAAGAAAAGGCATAGCTTTTTCGGAAACGACGGGGCACTTGTCTTGGGCTTTAGTTGTTATTTTTAGGCAGTGGTGGGATTGGGGTGTTCATGAACTGACAATATTATAAGAATCTGACGTTGCCGACGAGATAGTATAGTATCGTGACGAAATGGTCACTTGAGTTGGCGCGCGAATTGAGTAGTTTACCGACGAAATGTGAGTAGGACCATTATAGAGCAAGGACCCTGCTCTATGGTAGGACCATATCCGAATTGCCGGCTATAGCTACGGATACGGCAGTTGCTACGAGTGTTGCTAAGGGCGTTCTATACTCCGACGCATGGTGATGCTTCAGTAAAGCATGCTATCGCACAGCCCTAAATTCATGGCTAAATCTCCACAAATAATTAATGTGTCAAAAAAGAATTAATGCTTATTTATTCTTTTACTTTACGTAACATTTTTGTTTTCTTCTTTTTTTCTTTCTACAGTGTGTGATGCTTACCAAGCCAATGCCGTCCCAGGTTAGTATGGAACATGATATGGAGGGATAGAATTGCTTGTTGTTATTTTCTTTATTTTTCGATAACCAAACGATAACAGGTATCATCAATGAAGAAGAGCATTACAAACTTTTTTCCAAACTACGAAAAGTAAAATATTGCGAGTTTCCTCCATTTACAATCTATAGACTGTTTTAAGATAATTATTGAATCATACCTTCACTCCTCCGAGTTATTTTCATCCTAAATCTTGTAGCCCCAATAGTGGCTTTTAGCCTTGTTTGGGGCAAACCTGCATACACAAATAAAATAACAAAGATTACGTGTGCAGGAAGACATACAATGTAAGTTAAAAGTGGAAAGTTTTGGGCAAAAAAGCCCGTGAGGGTGACTTTACAGATTTTCTGAGACTGTTCGAATAATCCACACCACGCGGTAAGACTATTTGTAAACAATATTGCGCTCCGGTTAAATTGTCTAAAGGTATATGCCAATATCACATCTTGGTTTTTTTTTGGTCTCAGAGCACCACCAGTTTGACATTGGCGTGTAAATCACAATGAAGCCACAGAGCCAACCTTCCTGCTCTTAAAATCAAACATTCATCAAAAATATGTATACATTTTTATTTGGAGAAGAGAGAGAGAGAGCACATAATACAGTTACTAATTTACATATCTTGCCTGCAAGGAAATGTCCTGGAATGCGCCAGGTCTACGGAGTCAATAGTTAAAGGTACACGTTGCCTTGGATCGGCCGAGTTGGTCTATAAAAAGCGTTTGTAAACCGTTTGTTATAAAATGCATATGGTTAGAAAGATGTTTTAAAAGTAGAATACAATGATCCACACAAATATGCTTCGAAATTGCGTGGTTTTCCTTGAACTTTGCGAACTAACACGGTCGGCCATTTTGTGAAGTCAAAAGTTTGACTCCATAAAATGGCCGACTGTGTTAGTTCACGATGTGAAAGGAAAACCATGCAATTTCGAGGCATATTTGTATGGATCATTGTATTCTACTTTTAAACCATCTTTCTAACCATATGCATTTTATAACAAACGGTTTACAAACGCTTTTTATAGACCAACTCGACCGATCCAAGGCAACGTGTACCTTTGAGGGATAGGGAAGAACAGCCTATCCCTTAACTGTTGACTCCATAGCCGACGTGTGCTGTAGAAAAAAAAATCGCCGCCAGGTTGCTGTATTCTGTAAAATGAGGCAGCATGAAAACAACCGAGTCTTTGCAGATGTGGTCCGCACAAACGGTTTAATCACCATCATGTGGTCATGTCACCCTTTAACGCTTTCCTATAACGCAATCACATCCCCTCACCATACCATTGATGTAATTGACTAATAGAACCACACATCACCAGGGACACCTGGAACCCAAGGCGTGAAATCAGGTTTTATTCTGCGGGGAAAAAGGTAATGAAAGAGAAACATGGACTATCGATGTGGGCTAGAAAGCGAACTGATGGGATTTTGTTTGTTATGGGACTGCTGCGTGTGTTTATGTGTGCACTGGATGATTAATCAAACAGTAACCTTCGTGAAGTACCCGCTTCAATCCAGAGCGCAGCAGTCTCTTGGGTAATTTGCATTCATTTAAAAAATTTTTTTTTTTATATCTTTACCGGTCTCAAGACGAGTGCCCTCTACTTCTCGGAATGGAGGCCGGCTCCGTCCCGGACGCCTACATCTTGGCCTCGAGTTTTGCCGACGAGCACCACCTGCCGGCCTACGGTCGCCTGGGCAACTCTTCCTACTGGAAGCCCGCGCAGAATGACACCGCCCCCTGGCTGCAGGTTTGCTTCCCGCGGAGGATGATCGTGTCAGGGGTCGTCACGCAAGGCGGCGGCGAGGGGGACCAGGCTGGCTGGGTGGAGAACTTCGAGTTGGATTACTCCCTTGACGGGGAGATCAACTGGTGGAAGTATAGAGATTACCAAGAGTTTGACGCCATTCCACCCGTGATAGTAAGTACCAGCAAGGTCTAAATTCCTCCCAGCCCATCATCTATGACTGTTTATGACTCAGCCTCGCTACCATGGGCAGCACGCTGTATCGATACCTCTCGTCACTATCCCCTGTAGTGCCCAATTTCATAGAGCTGCTTAAGCACAAAAAAGTAGCTACGCACGACAAAATTATGCTAACCAGAATACGGTTACCAGCCAAACTACTATGTCACATGTACAATTTGCAACTGGTATCCTGCTCATTTCTGCTTAGCAGACAATTGTTGAGCGATATTTTTTGCTTAAACAGCTCTATGAAATTGGGCCCTGCAGGTAGGGATGTACTGAAAAACAATGCTGATTGGCTCTTAAACGTGACTACTTTGCTTGCACGCTTGTTAAACAAATCTGCGCGCTTGAATGGCGCTGTAGGACGTTTAGTACGGGCGTGTGAAAATGCAAGTTTGTTTGATTCCATCTCAAATGAATCATTTTATTACAAGGTCACCCTAAACTGCATAGAGTTAGACATATCACAAGATTAAAGAATAATGAGAGGGGACCAGTTGCTCTTTGATTATAGGCCTCTTTTGCGGGTTACCATACTTGAGCGGGCGCGTAGAGTGGATCGGCCACAGGCCTATTTTAATGAACCAATTCCAGGAGTTATGAGCGAGCAAGGCATACCGGAAAAAATGGCACGAAGAGATCGATCACCCCTTGGAACGAGGTTGGTTACGACTCGTCTGTAAAGTACAACTGCATAATTCTACTTTTTTTTAACAGACTTTCAGGGCGAATGGAGAAAAAAGTTGTCCTCGGCCGGTGATCCTCCCACGCCCAGTCCGAGCCAGATGCTTTAGAATAATCCCTACTAACTGGAACCAAAATCTTCACTTACGGATTGACTTGGTCGGCTGCTTAGACAACGGTAAGAATTGAAAAAGGACGGTGCAGCTTCATAAATTCAAATGTATGAAGTTAAAGCACAAGCATGTGATTTCTCAGCTCTGGATTTTCCCCGGTTTCAGGATTTTCTCAAAATCTCCTCGCGAGCCTTTAAATTTTCTCGACAGAAGTAAAGCAGTCACCAAAGGGAGAAAGAAATAGTCCACATTGCGTCCAAACCTGCAGTTTTGTATTTCTGAGTTTGTTAACCTTCATCAAAGATGATGGTCAATAACTTCATGTGCAATCCAACTGAATAAAAGTGTCTACCATTTCTCAACCCACCTCTAGACTGTGACAAAGTCTTAGGACTGTCCACAGGTCTGGTGTCAGACTCACAGATCACCTCCTCCAGTAGCGCAAATGAGACAAATTCATCCAAGACTGCACGACTCAATCCTTTGCATAACTGGGGGACCGGCTGGGTGCCGCGCACCAGCGATCGTCAACAATGGCTACTGTTGGACCTCAAACGCCAGCACGCCATAAAGGCCGTGCTGACTCAGGGGTGCGGGAACGGGAGATCATGGGTGACACAGTTCAAGATGCTTCACAGGGATTCGGAGGACGGACTGCATCCTTATTTGGATCAAAATGGCCGGCCAAAGGTGAGCAGAATCTAGTGATATATAAAAAAAAACTTGATTTCTTTTATTCATGCAACTATTCATCCAGATTTTCTCTGCAATAAAAGCACCGCAGAAAAATGAAGAAAAAAAATCCTGTAGTTTGGCCAATTCCTCGTTTGTGTTGCCGCAATCATGAAGTTGCTTGGGTGCCGGCTCCCATCTGTCAGTTAAGTGTTTTCTGCCCCCCAAAAAGTTTAAAATGTCACAAACTAAATTTAATGATTGTGCAACATAATGAGTGTCATTTTCTCGTATACCGTGTGTTAAAGCCTGATTTGTGTGACTGAGGTTTTTACGAGAATGGGGATTACACAATAAAAGGAAGATTTTGAGTACTGAATTCCAGTACCCTTTGTCTCTCGTTGTTACGGGGCAAACGAGGCGTTACATGGTGTGCATGCAATGTCCACACTACACTATGGAGTGTATGGGCGTGTTTACAGGTGGAAGTAGGGGCGCGAGTGCATATTTCTGGGTTGAGCAGTGCCATGAAATTGGGCCCTGGACAGTGTTGTACCCTAAGTAATCTTTCAGCCTCCCCAAACGTAGGTTAATCCAAATTTGTAAACATTTGTCCTCTGCAGGAATTCGTGGCAAATTCTGATCAGCACACCATCGTCAGAAATGACCTCCACCCTGAAATCGTTGCTCGTGTCGTCCAGATCATACCGTTGATGTGGCACCCAGACGGTATCGGTCTCCGCCTTGAACTCGTGGGATGTGCTTATCTCAGTAAGTTATCTATTTTTTTTGTTACATTCCTACTTTCAGGTCATGCTTTATACTTGGACCATTTTATCAGCTGACATGGGGGAGACGAGGACCCAATTCGCGCGTCCCCAGCGCCTTGCCTTAAAACCAAAGGCGCTTGGATGGGCAAACGTATCAAGCACGCTCATTTGTTAATGCTCTGTCCCATCATGCATTACATTCACACTGCAAGCACTGCACGCATGACGTACTTTCTGAACAAGAATCTGTGCAAGCTGATTAGCCCATCCCAGCGGTCATGGATAGGCCGCTGGGGCCGAGCGAAAGGACCCAAATGCTGGATAGGGAAGAGTTGAGGGTGGAGACCAAATCCAGAGTTGGTGTAGCCTTTTGTCAAGGCCATCGTGGCTTGGACAGCTTTGTAAACAGTGGAGCGACAGGAACGAGAGACCACGCGCGCGAGCCGAGTGGCGAAGCAACGAGGGCCTTTTCCAACTTGTTTGCGGTTTTTGTAATGAGTTATTCATGAATGTCAAGTAATAAACCACAAGGGAAACTGACTGGGTAAATTTCAAATAGTATGGGGTTGAACAAAGAAAAATTGACTAGAGCGGGATTTGAACCAACGACCTCCGGATTAACGTACCGGCGCTCTACCAACTGAGCTATCTAGCCCTATATTGGCGGTCTCCCTATTTTGTCAATATCTTTGTTCGGGGGTGCCAGTCAGAAGCCATACAACCGTTAACTGCCGTGTAGCCAGGGATCACACCCAAGTTTACGATACAACCTGGGAAGCAGCAGCCACGGGATCACCTTGAGTTATTCATGAAGTATGAAACGTGCGTTATGCACTTCTGATTGGTTTGGACTGTTCCGGGTAGCAAAAGTCGAGATTATAAAGAAACACATAAGAAACCGCAAACAAGTTGGAAAAGGCCCTCGTGGCTTCTCGCCACTCGCGTGCGTGGTCTCCCATTTCAGTCGCTTGGGATCGCAGCTCCAAGACACGCAGGCCTTGACAAAAGGCTAGAGTCGGTGGGGATAGACTGAACCCTCGCAATGCATTGCAAACCCAAGGTTCCCACAGACTCTGCTTTAACCATCGGAGTATCCCAGGCCCACTTTCCAGACTGTGAATGACAGTGCCAATTCAGCCCTATTTAGAACGCATTTGTTTTGGTTACAAAACATCAAACTGATCTGAACCTCAGCTACGAAACCCCAAACTGACGTCTGCAGGAGGTTTTTTCTTAAACAGTTACCTGAGCGAACACAAAAAAAACGGAAATGCTATTTAAACTTGATCATAATGTGTTTAGTTGTCATTTGAATTTATTTTTGATGTGTTCACACCTTTAGATTTTTCGTAATCATCGATCAAAAAATTAGGCCCTAACCTCAAGGTTTTGAAAAACTAACAACACTTCTGCCGTCGGCGGCGCACTTTAATGTGACGTCATGTATGGGAGTTAGCTTCACGTAAACTATAGGACACCGTTGTTTGTGGGTGGGGATTCGATAGTATACGAAAGAAATTTGTTAATTAAATCGTTTTTACAAAGTCTCTTGGGTGCTGGGAAAATAGCTAGCATTATGTGCCGTTGGTGGGTGTACGGTGAAACATCCGAATCCGATTTCCCCCGATTTCTAATACAGGGGATCGTTTCGATCGTTGACTTAACACTCGATCAAATTGTGAGCTGACCAAAATAATAATTTGCAGCACATCTTTCACAGATAACTATAGGAATGATTTGTCCCTGCGCAGCATGGGCTACAATAATTTGGGCGTCAGGGCCTCATTTAGCCACCTGTCTGTCTGTCCTGTAAAACTAAGCTGTGTTCACTAAAGCCTGTTTTAAGAGTGAAGGCCCTTCTCAAACCCAAACTTATATTTAAAGCAAGCCCTTTTTGATAACTTTGAAGACAGTAATGCCTATTATATTGCAATCAGTGTGTTTCTAAGGCAGGCACAGTAGTCATCAAGTTTAGACCGACAACTTTCAAATACTCAAGTATGTGTTTACATTTATAGGTCAAAATTCAGGAAGAGAACCCTTGAGAATTAAACAAATGGAATCAAAGCTAGATTTGGAAAAAATTGTATTACATGTTTATTCTCAACTTACATTTTAAAATCTTGACAAATTATTGGTTGTTCTGTTAACAATCTTCTGTGTTAAATCAATCTTAAAGAAAAATTAGGTACACCACTTGAATGGTTGGTAAAACAGCTGATGCTGTACAGTATATGTATGTTGTTAAAGTCATGATAAAGTTTTTTAGTTCATTAAATCTCGCGTAAGGTTTTCATTCTCGCCTTACGTTTTTGAATCTCGCGTTAGGTTTTTAATCTCGCCTTATTTTTTTTCAATCTCGCCTTAGGTTTTTAATCTCGCCTTAGGTTTTTCAATCTCGCGTCAGGTTTTAAATTTCGCCTCACGTTTTCTGGGAACCAGACTAATATTGATGTCGTCTGTCTTCATGTGTGCCAGGCGAGCTAAAAAACCTAACGCGAGATTCAAAAACGTAAGGCGAGATTGAAAACCTAACGCAAGATTCGGTAACACGAGATGCAAGATTGAAAACCTAACGCGAAATTCGATAACGCGAGATGCGAGATGGCAGATATGGGACACCATACTTTTCATGTATCGCTCATGACTTTACTATAAACGCCAAAAAACTTCACCAACGCCAAGAGATTGTCATGTACAGTTTTAAGTTACACTGTTTCAGGTACACAAAATATACTGTACATATACATGCACACGTACTAGCTCGTACTAGCACGTACATCCACGTACATCACTCCCTGTCCCTTTTCTCCTCGAGAGAGCTTCCCACTTCGCCATCAATATTGCCAGCAGTGCTTTAAAGGAGTATACCTCTTCTTGGTTAATAACAAATCACTCTCGAGACCCGCTGCTATCTAACACTTTGAGGCGTTTCTTTTCGACGTTGCCTAAGAACTGTGCTCTTTCTGTTAGCAATGCGTACATACTGCACAGTGGTGTAAAAACACCACTCCCACACATGACGCCACACAGATTTACCAGAGTATGATGACGTCGTGGTGATTTTCGCGAAACTAAACGAAAAGCAACGTTGAGTTGCGGTCAAAATGATTTTTGTTGGTATTTGTAAAGCATTTTTATACGATGTGGACTGTATGTCTGTATTAATTGAGCGCTTGTACCTGAATCTCAACAACTAATACGTTTTCTTTACTCTCGTTCAAGTAGCTCTTTAAATTTGAATTACCCCGCCCATGAATTAAAAAAAAAAAATCAGTCTTTAGGGTCCTCCACTAGTACACCATATTAAACTTCCAGAAACACACGGCACAGGTTGTGAATTCATTGGGGGTATTTGGTTCCCCATTAAAGTCTCGTTACACTTTCTGTGGTTGGTGGCCCCATAGCCAAGGCTAAGGGATGGGGCTTCAGAACAAACCTACTGGTCATCATCAACAGTTCATAACAATAGCTTCAGGGAAAACATAGTAAGACCATTCCATTATTTAAAGCAACAATCATCTGTAGCCCCTCTGAGTGGTATCAGGCTTTGATACTGAGGGGAAAAAGGTTCATAACTGGAGTGTAATTCGATTACCAAGACTGGAAAAAAGTACAGTGAGTGCTGGTGATATGATTAGGATAACGGCATTTTGAACTACAGTTTTTTTTTAAATCAACCTTGTGAAAGTTCAAGTTGTGCTTAAAATAAAGTTTGGAAAATCAGCTTTCGAAAATCATGCAGTTGTGCAACTTTCTAAAAAATAATTTTTTAAAAGACTTGCATATAATCTTGGAACAAAGTGACTTTTGATATCAAAAATAGGGCTGTCACAAAGCAACTATCACAAACCATTATATATGGGAGTTGTGCACTACATTTGCCATTATGTTCATTATGTACCATATCCTATGTCAGCACATAGCTATATCTATTGGGGAGTTGTCGCAAGAACTGCTGTCTAAGAATTGTGGTTTTGAAAAATTGTACTGAATTTGGGGATCAGCGGATAAACTGAAGTGACTGCAACCCCTTCTCATTATTTTGGAAACAAATCATTGACTGATAATCTAATTTTGCACGAGTAATGAAAAACCTTTTTAGGCACTAATTTTTTTAAATTTATCTTATTTGAAAAAAAAAACTGTAATAAATAAATCACAAAATGGACTGATCTAATTTTACAGTGTCACTGCAAACCTTTTTTCCCCAGAAAGTTCTTTTAATTGTTGGCTTTTTATAAATAATGCCTCTCTAAGAGTGTACAACAATGTTCAGCTTTGATTCATCATTTTTGTTCAGCTTGCGGTACACGTCTCGGCGTAGAGACCGGCCTCATCACAGACGGTCAGCTCACAGGATCATCGTCCTTTGAGTTATCCCCCGTGGTCAGCGGACGCCTGCACCTAGAGGCGCAGCACGGGAAATACAGCTGCTGGGGTCCAAAGCACGTACAGGGCATCGCCGAATGGTATCAGGTAGATCTGGGTGCCCTGTACACCATCACTGGGGTCATAACCCAGGGGGATGGGGATACATTGAGGTACTACTGGGTGGAGGAGTACACACTGCAGTGGTTGGTTCCAGGTGACGATGGGGGCGTGGAGGTGTTCCGTACGTACAAAGACCTGGAAGGTAACGATATGGTACGTCGCATTGTCAATTGCTCTGTGTTTTATGTACTACACATTAGACAAATCTATGATGGCATCAGGTTGGCCGAGTGGTTTCTTTCCCTGCCTTTCACCTACGAGACCCGGTCCGAATCTCACCCCAGACCTGGAGCCCTGCATGTGGATCGGGTTTTCAGTCCCTACCTGAGCATTTCTTCTTGTTTCCTATTCACCCTCCTGTTATTGGCTTTGCACTGTTGGATGTAAAAATGAAATAAAATAATGCTTTTGCTTCTCACAAAACGATGTCTTCTGAACCATTGAATTAACATTCTGTGTAGACGATGAAGACGATAAAACATACACTTACCATCATACTGACCTGCGCCGCTCGAAGCTTCAGAAAAGTTAGAGATAAACAAATAACAGAATTTGATTGTTCAAACAGATACCTAAAGGCTTGTTATGTTCGTACAATTTCCGTCCTTTTCATCGGTATCATTACCAGAACAGCTTATCTCATTTTCAGAAGTAATAACTCATCAGAAAAAAAAAACTGCCGGTTATATTTTATAAGGTTAAGATTAGCACACAATGAATACAATATTATTTAACTTCGAAGTGATTCCTTTCTCAAAACAGTTTATTCTAGCTGCAGTAATTAGTTTTTTTTAAAGTATTGGCCAATATGTGACCCTAGTATAGACCATGTTACATTTGTTTACAGAGTGGTGACCTCGTACATTTTAATGCTATTCCTGACGGGCAAGATGCTACACAGGCTCAATGGGAAAATTTATACATAAATTCAAAATTTACAAAAGTAATAGCTGTACAGCTTTTGAGATGTCCCTCCTTTCTTCATATCAAAAGTTGAGGAAAATCAGACAGTGCGATCTCCATAAAACATAAGATTTGTTGTATTCTTCCATTGAGCTGTGTACAAAAATGTGCCCGCCGGAAGTCCAGGCTCTGTGGCTCTTTTGTAAACATGTGATGTCACAGGTCACATGGTCTATACCTTAAATCCCAAACTACAGAGCCTGATTTCAAAGGTACAGAAGACTCATTTGTAGACTTTCAGATACCCTTTTTTATTTAAACATGATATCTCCCCCCTCTTTCCCCCTCCCCCTCTCTCTCTCTGTCATTGTGTTATTGGCCCTTCTAGATTTTTCCAGGGAACAGCGACCAGAATTCCGAAGTGCGCAATAATCTGGACAGGCCGTTCATAACTCAGCGTGTGCGCATTCTGCCTCACTCGTGGCACAATATCACAGCTTGCTTCCGTGTGGAGGTCGTAGGTTGCTTGCTAGAAGGTGAAACTTTGAAGTTCAGTACTGTTTCTAAATGTTGTACGTGTCCTCTGGTTTTACAGTGAACTTTAATTGGTGATGGGGGCGGGGGTGCTTGAGACCACAGAGCTGCATGCTCAGACATGTGGAATGATCCAGTCTAGAATAGCATTGACGTTCAACTTGCACTCGGCATTGCAACCTGGAAAAAAAACCAATGAAATACATAACTTGTGACTCCCGTATGAGGTGACGGGGCTCCCAAAAGGGGTTACAATGTTTTGTGTGTTGATAAAAAAGTACATTGTTACTGCATTCAAACTAAATGTTATTTTTCTGTCCAGTAAGGTTTGCGGTAACACCATCTCTCTGGTGAGTTCTGGTGTTTTTAAAAGAACTTAGAACTCAATGTTTTAAATGATCGAAACATCGCACTGTCAACCACGGTTCTTTTCAGACCACCACAGCTCAAGGGAGATCATGTACCCGGTGTACCAGCAGAAAGGGGGGGGGGGGGGGGAATAATAATACCCGGTGTTACCGCAGAACTTACTAGATTGCTCAAGTGATATTTTGTTTTTGTTTTTTGTTGATGGTTTCGCAATGAGAAGTTTTGGAGACGCAACAGTCCTTTTCCATTGTTCTTAGCGACGAGAACAACAGAGAAGGGCCGGTGAGTGGGACGCCCGCTATTGTCTCAAAGGTCTCCCATTAAAAAAAATGTATAACACATCAAATTCAGGGGTTGTTTTTAACATAAATATTTGTCACACACCTTTAAAAAAAAATGTTTCAGGTATTGGAAGAGTTTGTGGCAACCTGGAGCTTGGTGGTTACTGCTTGGGATCAGTAGACAGCCAAGATCACATGGCGTGTGATCAGATATTCAGTGTGGGCAGTGGGCCATTGATTATCAACTCAGCCGATCAGCAGAATGAGCTCTGGGATAACAGGAATAAACTACAGATATTATATCAACGCAGGTATCATTTTATTGCTTGACTTTTTAAAAAACTGTTCACTGTGCTCGGAAGAGTGACAGTGGTTAAATCTCTACTTTTATCAAAACTTCCCTTTATTGGGTCAATTCCGAATCCCCTTCTCAGTACAGTCAAAAACCTAAATACTATGTTCTTTAACTTCATTTTTGGAAAGGTAAAGATCATGTGTCAAATGGTTCTTGATTACAGCCAGGGTGGAGCGAGAACAGTAGACGTAGCACTTTACATTAAATCCTTAAAAGTCACTTTTATCCTAAGACTCTCAGTCTTGGGCAAGACAACTAACTCATTCTGAACACAATCTTTGGAAAAGTAGCACCATGTTGTTATTAACACCACTCTGTAACTATTTTGCTTTTCTCTTGCATTATTCCTGAGTTCATATCAAATCTTTTCAGATGTTTCATTCTGAGTTTAAACTAACAGGTCACGTGCACGTGTACAGTGTACATCGTGCAGTGCACACAATGTATACGCACGCACACGCGTAATTATTAGCGTATCTGCAGTAGCATGATTAAATGGGTTCCAAGTGATGAGTTTTGTAATTTTGGCTGTCAAGTCGCAGGTGTTTTTACAAGCCATAGTCAACTCTTCGCCTTTCTTTATCCAGGTACCTGATTGGTCTTCGTCTCACCCTTGGCAGAACCGCATATGAATGGGTGGACGGCACGCCGCTAACATTCCGTAAATTCAGATGGCCGCTTGATAATTACAACTCTACATTCGATTACTGCGTTTCCATGGATATGGATGACCTGTTCTACTGGAGGGAAGACGAGTGTAACTCGGAGCTTGTCAGGAGGGCACAGATTTGCCAAATTGGTGAATATGTTGACAGATGCAAACTTTCAGTAAAACAAAACAAAAACACCCCATGAACGGTTGCTTTGTTTCCAACAAAGTCAACAGTATTTTTGAATATTTATGTAACATTGTTACGAACTGTGGCTATCTGTTTTTGCTTTGCATTTATGGCTTTCCATAGTTTTCCAACCGTGGTTGGCAAAAGTTGAGGCTATGGCGTTACAATGGAAAGGTCTATACTAGCCCGAACATCTGACGTCACATTTCGAGGGTCGTGTTTTACGCCAGAGACCGGCTTTGAGCGTTTGGAAGAATCCTGACAAACGCACCTTTGACCTCGCATCCCATTGCGGTCTTGCAGATGGGGGGACCAGTTGGACAGGGGACCAGTAGCAGTGACCATCTCTTTGACTAATAGACCGGTTGCTGTCCTTATCCTTGCGGATAAGGACAGCGTACCAGTCTAGGTCTATACCGGCGATTCACAATACAGTGCGCCCTCTACAAATTGCCCTAAGGAGAGGCCGTGTATCATGGGGAACAAAGGTTGAGATGCAGACGTTTTTGATCGTCGTGCTGCTGTGCCCGGCCCGCTGTTGTGCGTTGGTTCCCTCCTACAACACGTGAATGTTTCTCCGGGCCCTCCGATTTCCCTGCCTCCCGAAAATCCAACTCGTTAGATCTCTGGCCTGTGCTTTGTTGCAATGTGGCTGGCTGGCTGCCAAAAGGCGCCCCTTTCAAGCCTGTAGCTCGAACACGTCGTAGCGGTTCCCTTTGTAATTCAGATTCTCATCCAGCAGCAAGTATCGAAAAAAAAAAATGCTTAGACCCCCCAAACTCTTCTTTCTGTTAATATTACAACCATGCTTAACTTCAAATCTTTTAGCTAAAATTTTTTCAAATCTTTAAAAATCCCAACATTTCTTTCCTTTTTGATTCAGATATTGATGAGTGTATAACGACCCATCATGGTTGTTCACATGACTGTATCAACACCCCTGGGTCTTACTTCTGCAGTTGCCCTTTGGGTTATCAGCTGAATCAAACAGACCTGAAGACGTGTATAGGTAAGAGATAGTTGTCTCTTTCTTCCTTTGTGCTGTAAATAATTTGCTGCGGAATTTGTTAAATATCGTTGTTCCGAAAAGCATATTCATTATTATTAATAATAAATAATAACAAGCATTTATAGAGCGCCCTTACACGAAAGGTATCACAGCGCTTTCTTAATTACCATGGTACCAGAAATTTCAGAAAATCTAGAAAATCTGTAACCAAGAATCTTCTATGAATCTGATAAAAATATCACATCTAAAATGTAGTGGATTTCTTTTTAATTTGAATAATTTGGAAAAAAAACAAACAACACACGCTATTTTGAAAAATAAACTGCTTCGGCATATTTGACCACATTAACCAATGGGACTGCCGAAAGTGTCTGTGGGTATTTATGAATCGGGCATCACGATCTCGTTGCAAAAAAACAAATCCTGTAAAAAAAACACTTTTCTGCAAAGGTGATAGTGGGTTCGATTTGCACTATAGGCGCCTTTGGATCCCCATGACTTGGTGGAGCCAGAACCCAAGGAAAGTACGAGGTAAGGGGGCAATCAAAGCAGCAGGCTGATGGGTGCCTGCGGAGCTCCGATCCCCATGACTTGCACGAGCCATAAGCCCACGGAAAGTACGAGGTAAGGGGGCAATCATAGCGGCAGGCTGATGGGTGCCTGCGGAGCTCCGATCCCCAGTGAAGAATGTTAATAAATTACCCATTGTCCCTGATGAATTTGTTTTACATAATATACACACAAATTTGACTGCAAATAAAGTTTTCCCTCATTTACAATTTGGTGTATTTCTTTTTTCAAGATAACTGTCAATCTGAAGAGA
This sequence comes from Pycnopodia helianthoides, assembly GCA_032158295.1. Taxonomy (NCBI): domain Eukaryota; kingdom Metazoa; phylum Echinodermata; class Asteroidea; order Forcipulatida; family Asteriidae; genus Pycnopodia; species Pycnopodia helianthoides. Next base: position 9,423,762 of record CM063244.1, on the reverse strand, counting down.
GTGATCACACGCCATTCCATGTTGAAGGAGATAGAGACAGCTGTTACAGTATCTCTGACCACAGTGCGAACTGGAGTGACGCCTTAGATGAGTGTCATGATGCTGACAGCCATTTGCTCTACGCTCGCCTGAGCACCTTGCTGTTGGTAAAGGGAGTTCTATTTATTCATTTATGTATTTATTTCGTCTTGTTTAATCTGTAAATATTAATTTTGAAATCTTACTAATTTTGTGCACACCCTTTAAGTTACCATACACAATTAGTAACGATTACAAATTCTTATGTACAATTTTTGATCTGGTTGCTATTTTTTTTAGAAGCTTTGCATTTTGTTGCGAAATATATTTCCATCCGAAATAGCGCCATGCGGAAGACCAATTGGCTTCGCACACGCCATTTCTCACTTTGAATCTTAAAGCACATGTATAACATTGGTAGATTGTCAAAGACCAGTATCTGCACTTTATGTTGCCCACAGCAAATACATGAATGACAAACTTGTGAAAGTTTAAGCTCAATCGGTCAACTCAAAACCCCTTTATATGTTTTCACTCTTTTCAAACATCGGGTTTTGGACACGCGAGATGAAAACTAATTGTTGTACTCACTTTTAGCATTTCAAGCGAAAATAAATCCAGGGAAGTTTTCCCACAATGACCATCTTTACACCATGTAAGTTATGTGCAAATCTGTGAGCATTTATATTTTTCAATCTTATCAATGTTGTGCACAACCCTTTAATCTATCCGTGCACAAAATCATCGACAAATCACTTTCTTTCCTGTGAATCACTAGTCAACAAATTACCACCGTCGATTGAAATTTGGAACGTGCTTACCTCATTTGAATTTGGTTTTCAGTCCAACACAAACCAGACTGGACCGATATCTTGGGTTCAAACCGAAGCCAATGAGACTACTTCAGAAGGCGCCTGTCTCGCTGTGGTCAAAGAGGGCGGTGGTGCTGTCAGGGCTGAGGAGGCCGCCTGCACGGATGAACTTCCATTTATCTGTCAAAGAGGTAAGTCACAGTAATGTGTGCTCCTCAGACTGCCAAGGAGTAAAAGAAAGTGTTGATAAAAGTGTTCTTTTTTCAAACAAGTTAGTGCAAAGGGGTGATATTTGTCTGCCTTTGTTTAGATTTATATTTTGAATTGAATTGGCTTATTAATATTCCACACTCTCATCCAATAGCGGAATTGTACTCAAATAACACAATGTGTACATTTAAAAACTACGGTAAACAATGCAAGCATTAAACAAAAACAGTTTGATAAAAAAGAGGCTTTCTTCCTACCGGGGACATTGACTTCCATAAAGGCGCCACCGTTGTGATGATGACGTCAGGTGAATTGTGCCAATAGAGCTGTAAGGTGTTTTTTCCTTGTGATCTTCCCAGAGTATGCAGACGTGAAATGTAACAGTCTCTGGGCAACTAATAGAAGCAGTGTAGACACTGATCGTGTGGAGGGTGTGATCCAATCGCTAAGCTATGGACCGTGGTATGATGCTGGCTCTACGTGTACGGTCCATATACGTGGGCCGTTTGTCTACAAAGTCAGGTGATTTAAAAAAAAAATAATAATAATAATTGCAGTCATTTAATTAGTAAGTCTTCTCTTCCCGCTCTGTATCGATGAATTTGGCGTGGTGATGGCTTGTCGTGACCGAGCAGTCTAGCGAAACAAACAAGTTCTGGGCTCGATTGTACAAAGGGCTTTTAACTGCGAATCACTATTAATCGCTAAGCAATGTGTGATGTCACAATACAAATAGTTAATACTGACAATCCATCTTTAAGATGAATCTTAGTGCTTTGTGAAATGGGCCCCTGATGGCTGAGTCATTGGGGTGTGGGTTCGAATCCCTGTCGTGACACTTAATAACAATATTAATACGCAGTTCTTATATTGAAGCACTTTATCACACCCGAGGTCGTCTCAAAGTGTTCATTTCATTTTTTTCTACAAGGTACGCGGAAATTATTTTCAGTACAAGTCTGCATGTCCATTCACATGTTGAAACACGTCTTGAGTGGTTTCAGGTACAAACATTTAGTATTCAACCATTGTAAAAATGGCTTAGGTGACGGATCCAAAGTGATACCCTGTGTTTTGTTTCTTGTCATAATAGACCGATCCGTACGCACAATTAACGCTGTACGCCGAGCCGCCATTGCTCGGTGGTACTGTAAGCGCATGGTTTTGTTTACAGAGACATGGACACATCGTCTTTTATGCGAATTAATTGTCTTCCTAAACTATTTACACACAATTTTCATGTGGAATCGGATATTTGTATCGGATATTGCTAACTCTCTTCCTCTCTTGTTACCATTAGACTTATCATCTTAAGAATGATCCTGAGGAAGGTGACGCCAGGGAACAGTCAAATCTCCCGCTGTGTGGACCAGCTAGAAGTCATCGACGATATCCCGCAATACGGGCACGTCACTAGAGGGCGTTACTGTGGGACTCTGACTGATGTGGAGGTCGTGACGAAGTCGAGTGATGTGGACCTGGTGTTTACCGTCGGTCAACTGAGCGCTGATATGCCGAGGCAGTTGGGTTTCACGGCCAGCTTCAAGTTGATAAGTACGTTTGATCGTGTGTGTTTCTTTTTTAAGCGGCCGAGTAGTCAAGCATGCTGGACCCCAAACTCTGGTGTTTCTGACCAGCAGAGTGTGGGTTCGAGTCCCGGTCTATGACACTTGTGTCCTTAAAACCCTTACGTTCGGAAGTAACCCCTCAGGAATTACACAACATGCAGGAGGGTTCCACTAATAACTGGCTCTCCAGTAAGCCAAACAGTTTTACTGGCAGGGGGAGGGGTTTTGGAAACCCCCAGAACCTAGCACCAGGTTGTCAGTATCAGCAAGACATCTGGAAGCCTGCTACAAAGAACAGACGGCTCCACTTAATCAGTGGGTTATATATAGATCTGAGTAGCTCTGTATGTCTGTGCAATTTTGTGCTCAAAGCATATTAGAAAAAAAACGAAACAATTCTTCCCGTAACAACTCTGGGACCTGATCCCCTCTAGTGGAATGGTCCAGTGTAGGATATTAATGACTTTGACTCCCTAGGGCATCGCCCCGGTGTTTTCTAGCATGGTTGGTCGCAGAATGCACCACAGCACCTTGTAAACCGTTAAAAGATGCTATATATTGGGGCTCATGTTATTTTTTTAAGCTGACTTATCTTAAAGACATAATAAGGCAGGGTGTACATTTTACCTGCTTATCCCTTCTCGCACCACAGATTGCAGTGAGGAAGAGTGCAGCGCAGACTGCGGGGCGAACTCCACCCTCCTTACTTCCCCCAACGGTACCCTGGCGACCAAAGGCTTTCCCGCCCGCCTTCCCCCGTTCAGCACCTGCATCTGGCATATCAAGGTACCAAAAGGGACCTTCGTCCGGCTCACCTTCCCCGAGTTCAGGGTCACGAGGGATGCCGGAACCCAGGAGTGCGTGGACTCGGTCCTCGTGACAAACCCGGACCAGCTGAGAGTGATTGAAGGAGGTTCTGCCGAGAGGATTTGTGGAACCCCACCCCCGGAGATCTTATCCGAGTATGAGGAGTTGGTGATTGTCTACAGGACGGGGCTGGATGTCCTGTCAGAGGGCTTCAGGGCAGTGTACTCCCCCACATGTAAGTTCAAATGTAAAACGGAACTCCACTGACCTATTTCTTTTACCAAAAATATTTACAGGTTGAGCCAGGCCTGCCAGACCTTATTTTTGCCAGGGGGAGCTTAGTTAAATATATTTTTTTAAACACAAGTTTGCCCCAAACAAGGCTGAATGCCACCGTTGGTTATAATAGGAGCTGTACGAGAAGAAAACATTTAAGACAACAAAATAGCTCAGGGGAGCTGATGGTAGGAATTGATATTCCTCTTAAATCAGTCTAGATTGTAAGACTCACACAACAGATTAAGCCCAACATTTTCACAGGTTGTTACTTCATGTATATTGTTTTAATGAGTACCTGTGAGGTCAGAGATGGTACTTGTGATTGATTTAGCTTAGTGCGCTACATACTTGGCAGCACAGGCTGTATACTCCCCATGGAGCTGAGATGGTGGAATGAAATAAATGGCCCAGTGACCAGGGGTAATAATGCTCGAAGCGCAATGATCACTCTTTGGAAATGCGCTATATAAGAGCAGAAATGATTATAGTAATCGATATTTTCTGTTGTTAGTATATTTATTTTAAAGTCACCGCTTTCCTTCTTACTAAATCAATTGAACAGCTCTGCCTGGTTGCGGTGTGGGCCTCCACATGACCACGGATGCCCTCCAGTGCTACTTTCCAGCTGCCGTCCTTGCCTCCATAAACCACCCGAGACCCTACCTGCCTAACGCGTACTTCTCATGGACTATCATCACGGCCGGCTCCACCTATGTGCAACTCACCTTTGCAACAGTCGACCTTCCATCCCCGTATGGTGCCTGTGACCGGGGCCGCATTGCTGTCTTCGACGGCAGCAGTGACTTTGACGAAGAGCTGGGCAAATTCTGTAACTCGAGGATGCCGTCGGGGCCAGTACTGGCCAGCATGAATCGAATGTTTGTGGCCTTTGAAACTGACGAGGAGGAGACAGTGGGGACTGGGTTTATGGCCACCTATCGCGCTGTCAACTTCAAGCCAGAGGTTTTGTTGAGAAGTCCATGTGATGACGGTAAGCACCACCGTTTGTGAATTTTGCTTGTATTTTTGGTTTGCGGTAACACCATGTGTATACGGCGCGGTTTGGGGGTGGGGGCAAAAGACCTTTCGTATAGCCAATGAGTTTGTAATGCCTGCGCTGAACGTCACGCTTTTGCCATGCCGCACTCAAACAACGAGCAGCTGGTGAATTAAATTCGAACAAAAAGCGACGTTTGTCGAAAGACTTTGATTTAAGTTCGACACAGTCGCATAGCGCCCGCTGGCAGACCCTGCCGCGCTACACGGTGGCTGCGCGACGTGGTGACAAACGTCGCGCTCTTGCCGTGTCGAATCGAATTGAATTCTCAGTCGGCCCGTCCTCCACTGAGCAGAAACGTGTGTCGCTAACATTGAATAATGTGAACGATTCTTCCTGTTAGTACCGATAGCTGGGAGCTTAGACGATGAGCGCCAATCAATAACGTTGGGAATGAAAATAATAATAAGGTGGGGAACGTTATCATTAGGCCCCCCCCCCAAAAAAAAAAACATGTTTAGCGTCCCTGCCCGCTTCCTTTATAGAGGCCGCCTCCTTTTCCTGTTTTTTTTTTTATTTACGAAAAAAAAGGATTTTATTTTAACGATCTCTGATGAAAAAAAACAAACTTTAAAATAAATAAGATCGTATTTTTAGACTTCAGCACTCAGAAAAAAACACCGAAAAAAGCTGGCAACCATCTTGGAAAAATAACCCGGCTGGTTGTCTTGAACATGTGTCGGACGGCCATTTTATTAAAAAGAAAAAAAAACAAAAAAAAAAACACCCACTTCCTTCCTTTTTTCAAAAAGACAGGACGTTAAACTTGTTTTTAGAATTATTCTGCCTTATGATTTTGCCATTAATAATAGAGTGTCACAGCTCGAATTGCCGTCGTGACACCTGACCCTGAAGAAGATTTCACCCGCATCCTCCAGTTATCATCATTTTGTCTTTACGTCGTGTGTCTGTATTAGGTCAACGAGTTACAGCGTTTTTAGTCGCTTTTGAGGATCTCATGGTTTCAGTACCATAACTATTTAAATAGTAATAATTTCGACTTGTACTGTGTTAATTTTTTGGTTAGCCATAAATAATGTGAGCAACAAATAAAGTCACATTTAAGGTGATCCATCTGCTTCCGCTTCCGATGTTGTATCGTGAAGTTTGGTGTGATTCCTGGCTACACGGCAAGTAACGTTTGTATGGCTTCTGACTGGCACCCCGAACCAAGATATTGACGAAATAGTGAGACCGCCAACATAGGGGCTCGGTAGCTCAGTTGGTATAGCGCCGGCACGTTAATCCGGAGGTCTGTGGTTCAAATCCGGCACAAGCAATTTTTCATTGTTTGTTTCCTTTGTGGTTTATTACTTGAGATGAAAAATAATGTTCCACAACCTAACAGGTTTCTGTAACTATTGGGCTCTAGTCAGCCGGAAAATATAACCTCTTGTTTCCCTAAACTCAAATGGAAATGGCTTCCTTCATTCGTGAACGAACTTCATCAAGGCCAATTTGATTCTTGTTAGGGTGGTGGTGAAGGTTGTTAGACCATTTTTCACATCAGAGTGTCAAGGAACTGTGTACTTCCTTTAACTGTAAACCTCCCTGACCCGAAGTAATAACTGAACCCTTGTCAATAATGACCTATTATTAATTAAAGAACCCTTTTGTTGTTTTCACCCTTGTGAGCCCCCCCCCCCACACACACCCCACTTTTTTTTTTAATTAAAAAAAATTAAATAAAAAACTTACCAACCCAGAAGCAAAACAACCCCAAACAATGGGTGCTGAGTAAACCTCAAACTTGACTGAACTTGTCCAAACACAAGTCCGGGAAATTCGGGGCAATGAAGCAGAAGCCCAAGACGAGTTCTGGAAATTAAAGGTAATGCCGCAAAAGCACACGTCTCTCCTAATAGATTCAGTTTGAGATCTCCTCACTGCAAGTTAGGAAACTGGCCAACGGGCCATGCCGGCAAATGTTTTATTCATAAGAGCCTTAAAGGTACACGTTGCCTTGAATTGGCCGAGTTGGTCTATAAAAAGCGTTTGTAAACCGTTCGTTATAAAATGCATATGGTTAGAAAGATGTTTTAAAAGTAGAATACAATGATCCACACAAATATGCCTCAAAATTGCGTGGTTTTCCTTTTAAATCGTGAACTAACACGGTCGGCCATTTTGTGGAGTCAAACTTTTGACTCCACAAAATGGCCGACCGTGAGTCAAACTTTTGACTCCACAAAATGGCCGACCGTGTTAGTTCGCAAAGTTCAAGGAAAACCACGCAATTTCGAGGCATATTTGTGTGGATCATTGTATTCTACTTTTAAAACACCTTTCTAACCATTACCATTTTATAACAAACGGTTACAAACGACCAACTCGACTGATCCAAGGCAGCGTGTACCTTTAATAGACCAATCAAACGTTCAACTGCAGGGTTGTAACTAAAATATGCATGCTACCCCCGATCTGCTTGTATGAACGATGTTTGTACGCAGTTTATTAACGTGTGCACAGTGGTTATAAACAGTTGCGTGTATTGTTGTATATTTTAATGTAAGGTCGAGGCTGTGTAGAGAATCAGTGAATTTACTCGCAGTGAACATACACAGAGTTGTTACCCCCTTCGTTATAAACTTAGTTTGCTATCGCGTACTATTACCCAATATAACTGAGGTACCGGTTAATAAAGCCCTTTTATTGCTGGAAGAATTCAAACAGAGCAAAGGCTTTTACTAATTCACATCGAGTAAAGGTACGGATTGGGTTGTTAAGACATATTAACGGAAACTTGTCAGACAGTGTGAGGACTTTGAGAAATTTCACCGCGTCAGGTGCCCTAGTTTTACCACGTCTTTGGAGTTGGATTCGTTGTAATCTTCACTGACATTTTATTCAGGAATATCTTGAAACAATGTTCGGTTTGGTCATTTCCGTACTGATGACCGTTCCATACTGGATGGGAGCAGAGAGCAGTGCCCCGGCGTACGGACGATGTGCTGACGGCTGGCGAGAGTGGGGCGACTCGTGCTACTTGAACCGTAAGGCGACGCAATACAATTGGTACGACGCCAAAGTGACCCGTCAGAGTTATGGCGGCAACATTCCCTCGATCAACTCCAAACCGGAACATGATTTCGTCTTGGCCCAGTTCCGGGGTTCGTTTCCTGAAGGTAATCTGGATGCTGGATTCTGGATTGACTGCACCGACCAGACAGTGGAAGGGGAGTGGGTTTGTACCGGGGATGGTGATTCGCCGTACCGCCCTGGTTGGTACGATGGATCAAGTCATGAAAATGAAGATTGCGCAGTGTTAACAAACGCCGGCAAGTTTAACGATTTGGAATGTAGTACTCTCAGGTACGTCATGTGTGAGCGTCCGGCCCCTCCCCGTTGCTTCGATTATTTGGCTAAAAGCTGCTTCTCCGTATTTCAAGGGCGTTGCCTCGTGAACCACACCCTTGACGTCATGGCCGTAGAGCGCCCGTTGCATTGCTGCTTGGCATGTAACGAAACACCTGGATGCCGTTCGTTTAACGTGGCTGGTGGAAACTTATGTGAACTGAATAACGCAACGCGTTCCGATGTGGATGGGAAAAGATGCTACCAAGAAAAGGAAGATTGTATCTACTACGAAAAGTAATATCATGTACTGGGAGCAATTACAAACGTTAACTAATAAAACCTGAAGATTGGCGCCATCACGTCGTGTGTTTCGACTTTGCTGACTAGGGTTGTGTCCACATCAGCTCCGTTATTCGTTGATCATTACTGTATACGATGAACTATACATGTATAAAACTAAAAATGATTCCATGAATTGTGAAACCTTGAAACCCATAAATCGAATTATTGCAAAGACACAAGATGCCGGTATTATACATGACTTTTCAGTTGAATCATAAAAAATTGTTGAAACAATACAAGTAGTTGAAAACCCAGTTCAAACAGTTGAAAAACGAAGAAATGAAGAAGAAAAAAAAAACAGACTCGTTTTTCCGCTTACCAATTTGTTGGCTGGTCTTTCTTATGTGACGATACCTTGGATCATATCGGTTTCTATTTCAAACAGTTGGTGATTCTCTTTTACATTATCATTAACAAGCAGCAACACCCATCGTGAGTGTCAGTTTCGCAAACTCCAAACGATCGATCAAAAGTCATGGACGGACTGTTCAACCTGTGAACTCATTTTCTCAACCATATTGCTTTCAATTACATGATTTCATGTACGGTCGAGGCAGTGTAGAGAATCAATGAGTCATTACGTTTGACCTACTATTTATTGATATCCTTTGCTTGCTATCACGTGGTATTGTCCATTATTCTCGAGGTACCGGTTAATGAAGCACTCGTATTGCTTTTAAAAATTCATACAAACCAAACACTTTTTTATAATTCACATCGAGTGAAGGTAGGGATTGGGGTGTTTAGACATTATAACGCAAATTTGGCAGGCGGTAAGAGGACTGTTAGAAATTTCACAGCGACAGGTGCCTTTATTTTACCACGTCTTTGGAGTTGGATTCGTTGTAATCTTCACTGACATTTTACCCAGGAATATCTTGAAACAATGTTCGGTTTGGTCTTTTCCGTACTGATTACCGCTCCATACTGGATGGGAGCAGAGAGCAGTGCCCCGGCGTACGGACGATGTGCTGACGGCTGGCGAGAGTGGGGCGACTCGTGCTACTTGAACCGTAAGGCGACGCGATACAATTGTCACGACGCCAAAGTGACCTGTCAGAGTTATGGCGGGAACATTCCCACGATCAACTCCAAACCGGAACACGATTTCGTCTGGGCCCAGTTCCGGGGTTCGTTTCCTGGTGGTAGTCCAGATGCTGGATTCTGGATTGACTGCACCGACCAGACGGTGGAAGGGGAGTGGGTTTGTACCGGGGATGGTGATTCGCCGTACCGCCCTGGTTGGTACGCTGGATCAAGTCATGAAAATGAAGATTGCGCAGTGTTAACAAACGCCGGCAAGTTTAACGATTTGGAATGTAGTACTCTCAAGTACGTCATGTGTAAGCGTCTGGCCCCTCCCCGTTGCTTCGATTATTTGGCTAAAAGCTGCTTCTCCGTATTTCAAGGGCGTTGCCTCGTGAACCACACCCTTGCCGTCATGGCCGTAGAGCGCCCGTTGCATTGCTGCTTGGCATGTAACGAAACACCTGGATGCCGTTCGTTTAACGTGGCTGGTGGAAACTTATAGCGCCAAAATCAACAAAAATTGTTCAAAGGCACTAAAGACAGTTACATGAAATTAATTACAATACACTTGTTGAAAAAGATGACATTTGAGCAGTCTCTTGAAAATATTAACAGTCTGAGCATCCTTGATGTGATTTGGGAGAGTGTTCCATTCTTTTGGTCCATAGCAGGAGATTGAGCGATCTGCAAATGACACAGCATTGGTTCTGGGCACGATAAACTGAGGAGAAGATGTATATGATCTAAGCTGTCTGCCTGGTGGTTGCAGCTGCAGCAGGTCAGATATGTAAGATGGCGACTGTTTATGGTGAGCTTTGTACACAAGAAGAAGAACTTTGAATTTGATACATTGTTGTATGGGGAGCCAGTGAAGAGCAACGATTTCTGATGTTATAGGGTCGTACTTCTTACGCTTGACGATGACGCGAGCAGAGGTGCGTTGAACATTCTGAAGTTTGGTGATGAGAGATTTGTTGACACCAATCAAGAGGCTGTTGCAGTTGTCCAACCTGGAGGTAACCAAAGTGTGCACAGCTAGCTTGGCCGCTTCAGTCGTGAGCATTTGGCGTGCACGGCTAATGTTATTAAGATGATAGTTAGCAGATCTGATGGTAGTTGCGACATGTGCACTCATCGTCATACCAGAGTCGAACATAACCCCTAAATTTCTGACAGGGTTTGTTTGGACGGGAACATCAACACCAGCAACAGTCACCGAGGGCAGATTGAACTTAGCCAATTGAGCTCTAAACCCAATCACCATAACCTCAGTTTTGACGGCATTGAGTTTCAGGAAGTTTTTTGACATCCATGCTTGCACGCTGGAAACACAGTCTTCAAGTTTCGAGACTGCCTGCTTTACTCCCTCCTCAGATGTTGGACAAACCGAAACATACACTTGTGTATCATCAGCGTACATATGCAGATTTAGCCCATATTCGCATATAACTAAAATTTATTACTTTGTTAGCGACACACTGAAACTGTTAAGTCGATTTTTTTAAAGACAAAAGATACCAGTATTATATATGACTTTTCAGTTTAACTTTGATTTCCTATAATAAACAAATGTTACAACATTGCATGCAGCTTTAAAAGACGGTTCAAATTGAAAAACGAAAAATTAAAAGCAGACTCGTTTTTCTGTCGAACAGATTCTGGCTTGTCTTTCTAATGTGATGATACCTTGGATCATATTGGTCTCTATTTCAAACAGTTGGTGATTCTCTTTTACATTAGAATTAACAAGCAGCAACACTCATTGAGAATTGTGCTCTTTTTGGCAGCTTCGCAAACTCTAAATGATTAATCAAATGACATGGACGCACTGTTCAACCTTTGAACTCATTTTCTCAACCATATTGCTTTCAACTACATGTAGGTCGAGGCAGTGTAGAGAATCAATGAGTCATTACGTTTGACCTACTATTTATTGATATCCTTTGCTTGCTATCACGTAGTAATGTCCATTATTCTCAAAGTACCGGTTATTGAAGCACTCGTATTGCTTTAAGAATTCATACTGAGCAAACACTTTCACAATTCACATCGAAGGAAGGTAGGGATTGGGGTGTTTAGACATTATAACGCAAATTTGGCAGGCGGTAAGAGGACTGTTAGAAATTTCATAGCGACAGGTGCCTTTTTTTTACCACGTCTTTGGAGTTGTATTCGTTGTAATCTTCACTGACATTTTACCCAGGAATATCTTAAAACAATGTTCGGTTTGGTCATTTCCGTACTGATGACCGTTCCATACTGGATGGGAGCAGAGAGCAGTGCCCCGGCGTACGGACGATGTGCTGACGGCTGGCGAGAGTGGGGCGACTCGTGCTACTTGAACCGTATGGCGACGCAATACAATTGGTACGACGCCAAAGTGACCTGTCAGAGTTATGGCGGGAACATTCCCACGATCAACTCCAAACCGGAACACGATTTCGTCTGGGCCCAGTTCCGGGGTTCGTTTCCTGGTGGTAGTCCAGATGCTGGATTCTGGATTGACTGCACCGACCAGACGGTGGAAGGGGAGTGGGTTTGTACCGGGGATGGTGATTCGCCGTACCGCCCTGGTTGGTACGATGGATCAAGTCATGGACATGAAGATTGTGCAGTGGTGAGCAACATCTACATTTTTAACGATTTGGAATGTAGTTCTCTGAGGCACGTCATGTGTGAGCGTCCGGCCCCTCCCCGTTGCTCCAACTCGGTTAATAGCTGCTTCTCCGTTTTTCACGGGCGTTGTCTCATGAACCACACCCTTGACGTCATGGCCATAGAGCGCCCGTTGCATTGCTGCTTGGCATGTAACGAAACACCTGGATGCCGTTCGTTTAACGTGGCTGGTGGAAACTTATGTGAACTGAATAACGCAACGCGTTCCGATGTGGATGGGAAAAGATACTACCAAGAAAAGGAAGACTGTGTCTACTACGAAAAGTAATATCATGTACCGGGAACAATTACAAAAGTTAACAAACCTGAAGATCGGCACCATCACGTCGTGTGTTTCGAGTTTGCGGATCTGGGTTGTGTCCACATCAGCTCCGTTAGTCGTTGATCAATACTGTTAATAACAATGCATTTTACATGTATATAACTAAAATTGATTAGATGAGTTGCAAACATTGAAACTATTATTTAGGTTTTCCCTGTCAATTTCAACCAAAATCCATTCATTTTAACATCCGGCTTTTATTATTTCGTATGAAAATGAATGATCCGTTGAATAAGCATTCAACAGTCGAAATGAGTGATTCAATTTCACCAGATAAGCAATCACTGGTCTAGTAAGATCGTTCAATTTCATTAGGCCGAAAGGGACCTATGAAAAAAAGTCACAGGCTGGAAAACAAAAACAATAATTTGTTTTTAAATTTAATAACGACCCCTTATATTTTTGAGCTTTTTTTTGTTGCTTTTAAAACATTGATTAACTTCTAATTTGACATGGTCCGAACATAAGCAGTAATAAATACCCGGTCAAACAATGTAAAGGCTATAGCAAAATATTTAGTTTTCATTTCAAACTTATCGGGTACAGGCTATATTTTAAGGGTGAGTAAGCAAAAGAGGAACAACAATATTACAATTAAAACGAAACGCAGGATAATAAATTGAAATTGAATAACACGGAAACGCCTCTTATAACTGAAGTGCCAGTAAATGAGCTCTTGTCAGCTTACTCGGGGTGCCATAACTTATGTGAATTTGAAGGCACACAAGTTGGAATTCATTGCCCATGAACGAAAAAGAAAACACAATTTAGCAACAAATTCATTTGCGCTTCGATGGGTCTTAATTTGATTTTATCAATTGTAAATAGCTACAAATTCAACTTAAGAATGGTCAAAGTGTAGTCTTGAATGTCTATAAATGAAATGGAATGTCTGAAAAGAATCTGAAATAGTAAAACGAAATCATGTGTGCACGAAGACGAAACTGAATGCAATAATAGCTAAAAAGAAACCCTAGTTTGCGTGGATTAGGGGAAAATGCGTGAATTTGAATGAAATTGAATGAATTTTTCGCTGAAAATGGCCGGGAAAACCTATATTAAGTCGATTTAATGTAAAGTCAAAGGTTACCGGTGTTATACATGACTTTTCAGTTGAACATTTATTGCATATCATAATTTTGTTGGTTAAAACAATACAAGCAGTTAAAAAACCCAGTTCCAAGTGAAAAACGAGAAATCATAAAGCAGACTCGTTTTCTGTTGAACAAAATTTGGCTTTTCTTTGTGATCTGATGATACTTTGCTAATCCATATCGGTGTCTATTTCAAGTAGTTGGTGATTCTCTTTTACAATAGCATTAACAAGCAGCAACACTCATCGTGAATTGTGCTCTTTTTGGCAGCTTCGCAAACTCCGAACAATTAATCAAAATACATGGACGCACTGTTCAATCTGTATACTCATTTTCTCAACCATATTGCTTTCAATTACATGATTTCATGTTTGGTCGAGGCAGTGTAGAGAATCAATCAGTCATTACGTTTGACCTATTATTTATTGATATCCTTTGCTTGCTATCACGTAGTAATGTCAAATATTCTCGAGGTACCGGTTAATGAAGCCCTAGTATTGCTTTAAAAATTCATACAAACAAAACACTTTTTTCTAATTCACATCGAGTGAAGGTAGGGATTGGGGTGTTTTAACACAAATTTGGCAGGCGGTAAGAGGACTGTTATAATTTTTCCCGCGACAGGTGCCTTTATTTTACCGCGTCTGTGGAGTTGGATTCGTTGTAATCTTCACTGACATTTTAACCAGGAATATCTTAAAACAATGTTCGGTTTGGTCATTTCCGTACTGATGACCGTTCTATACTGGATGGGAGCAGAGAGCAGTGCCCCGGCGTACGGACGATGTGCTGACGGCTGGCGAGAGTGGGGCGACTCGTGCTACATGAACCGTAAGGCGACGCAATACAGTTGTCACGACGACAAAGTGACCTGTCAGAGTTATGGCGGCAACATTCCCTCAATCAACTCCAAACAGGAACATGATTTCGTCTGGGCCCAGTTCCGGGGTTCGTTTTCTGATGGTTATCTGGATTTTGGATTCTGGATTGACTGTACCGACCAGGGTGGAAGGGGAGTGGGTTTGCACTGGGGATGGTGATTTGCCGTACCGCCCTGGTTGGTACGCTGGATCAAGTCATGAAAATGAAGATTGCGCAGTGTGAGCACCGTTTACGTTTTTAACGATTTGGAATGTAGTACTCTTAGGCACGTCATGTGTGAGCGTCCGGCCCCTCCCCGTTGCTCCAACTCGGTTAATAGCTGCTTCTCCGTTTTCACGGGCGTTGCCTCATGAACCACACCCTTGACGTCATGGCCGTAGAGCACCCGTTGCGTTGCTGCCTGGCATGTAACGAAACACCTGGATGCCGTTCGTTTAACGTGGCTGGTGGAAACTTATGTGAACTGAATAACGCAACGCGTTCCGATGTGGACGGGAAAAGATGCTACCAAGAAAAGGAAGATTGTATCTACTACGAAAAGTAATATCATGTACTGGGAACAATTACAAACGTTAACAAATAAAACCTGAAGCTTGGCCCTTCACGTCTTGTGTTTCGACTTTTGCTGACTTGGGTGTGTCCACAGCAGTTCCGATATTCGTTGATCATTACTGTATACGATGAACTATACATGTATATAATTATATTGATTACATGAATTGCGATACCTTGAAACTATTAAGTCGATTTAATGTAAAGTCAAAAAGTTACCGGTAGTATGCATAACTTTTCAGTTGAACGGTTTTTGCCTTTTATAAAAAAAAAAACCCCAAAACACACAATACCTACATCTTCAAAAGACAGTTCAGATTGAAAAACGAAAACAATCTCAAAGTAGACTCGATTTTCTGTTGAACGAATTGTTGGCTTGTCTATCTAATGTGATGATACCTTGAATCATCTCCGTCTCTCTTTCAAGCAGTTGGTGATTCTATTCTACTTTAGCATTTAACAAGCAGCGTCACCCATCGTGAATTGTACTCTTTTTGGCAGCTTCGCAAACTCCAAATGATTAATCAAAGGGCATACGGGCGCACTGTAAAACCTGTGAACTCATTTTCTCAACCATATTGCTTTCAATTACATGTTTTCATGTAGGTCGAGGCAGTGCAGAGAATCAATAAATTGTTACTATAGTGACGTATTATTTATTGATGTCCTTTGTTTGCTATCACGTACTATTACCCAATATAACTGAGGTGCCGGTTAATAAAGCCCTCGTATTGCTGGAAGAATTCAAACTTAGCAAACGCTTTTACTAATTCACATCCAGTAAAGGTACGGATTGGGTCTTTTCTACATTAATAACGCACATTTTTGTCAGACGGTCTGAGGACTGTGAGAATCTTCACCGTGACAGGTGCCTTTATTCTACCGCGTCTTTGGAGTTGGTTTCGTTGTAATCTTCACTGACATTTCCAACAGGAATATCTTGAAACAATGTTCGGTTTGGTCATTTACGTACTGATGACCGTTCCCTGGATGGGAGCAGAGAGCAGTGCCCCGGCGTACGGACGATGTGCTGACGGCTGGCGAGAGTGGGGCGACTCGTGCTACTTGAACCGTAAGGCGACGCAATACAGTTGGTACGACGCCAAAGTGACCTGTCAGAGTTATGGCGGCAACATTCCCTCGATCAACTCCAAACCGGAAGGTGATTTCGTCTTGGACCAGTTCCGGGGTTCGTTTCCTGATGATAATCCGGATGCTGGGTTATGGATTGACTGCACCGACCAGGCGGTGGAAGGGGAGTGGGTTTGCACCGGGGATGGTGATTCGCCGTACCGCCCTGGTTGGTACGCTGGATCAAGTCATGAAAATGAAGATTGCGCAGTGTTAACAAACGCCGGCAAGTTTAACGATTTGGAATGTAGTACTCTCAGGTACGTCATGTGTGAGCGTCCGGCCCCTCCCCGTTGCTTCGATTATTTGGCTAAAAGCTGCTTCTCCGTATTTCAAGGGCGTTGCCTCGTGAACCACACCCTTGACGTCAGGGCCGTAGAGCGCCCGTTGCATTGCTGCTTGGCATGTAACGAAACACCTGGATGCCGTTCGTTTAACGTGGCTGGTGGAAACTTATGTGAACTGAATAACGCAACGCGTTCCGATGTGGATGGGAAAAGATGCTACCAAGAAAAGGAAGATTGTATCTACTACGAAAAGTAATATCATGTACTGGGAACAATTACAAACGTTAACAAATAAAACCTGAAGCTTGGCACCTTCACGTCTTGTGTTTCGACTTTGCTGACTTGGGTTGTGTCCACAGCAGTTCCGATATTCGTTGATCATTACTGTATACGATGAACTATACATGTATATAATTATATTGATTACATGAATTGCGATACCTTGAAACTATTAAGTCGATTTAATGTAAAGTCAAAAAGTTACCGGTAGTATACATAACTTTTCAGTTGAACGGTTTTTGCCTTTTATAAAAAAAAAACCCCAAAACACACAATACCTACATCTTCAAAAGACAGTTCAGATTGAAAAACGAAAACAATTCAAAGTAGACTCGATTTTCTGTTGAACGAATTGTTGGCTTGTCTATCTAATGTGATGATACCTTGAATCATCTCCGTCTCTCTTTCAAGCAGTTGGTGATTCTATTCTACTTTAGCATTTAACAAGCAGCGTCACCCATCGTGAATTGTACTCTTTTTGGCAGCTTCGCAAACTCCAAATGATTAATCAAAAGGCATACAGGCGCACTGTAAAACCTGTGAACTCATTTTCTCAACCATATTGCTTTCAATTACATGTTTTCATGTAGGTCGAGGCAGTGCAGAGAATCAATGAATTGTTACTATAGTGACGTATTATTTATTGATGTCCTTTGTTTGCTATCACGTACTATTACCCAATATAACTGAG
Organism: Pycnopodia helianthoides; assembly: GCA_032158295.1. Lineage (NCBI taxonomy): Eukaryota > Metazoa > Echinodermata > Asteroidea > Forcipulatida > Asteriidae > Pycnopodia > Pycnopodia helianthoides. The sequence continues at coordinate 9,406,429 of CM063244.1, read as the reverse complement.
GTGCCGGTTAATAAAGCCCTCGTATTGCTGGAAGAATTCAAACTTAGCAAACGCTTTTACTAATTCACATCCAGTAAAGGTACGGATTGGGTCTTTTCTACATTAATAACGCACATTTTTGTCAGACGGTCTGAGGACTGTGAGAATCTTCACCGTGACAGGTGCCTTTATTCTACCGCGTCTTTGGAGTTGGTTTCGTTGTAATCTTCACTGACATTTCCAACAGGAATATCTTGAAACAATGTTCGGTTTGGTCATTTACGTACTGATGACCGTTCCCTGGATGGGAGCAGAGAGCAGTGCCCCGGCGTACGGACGATGTGCTGACGGCTGGCGAGAGTGGGGCGACTCGTGCTACTTGAACCGTAAGGCGACGCAATACAGTTGGTACGACGCCAAAGTGACCTGTCAGAGTTATGGCGGCAACATTCCCTCGATCAACTCCAAACCGGAAGGTGATTTCGTCTTGGACCAGTTCCGGGGTTCGTTTCCTGATGATAATCCGGATGCTGGGTTATGGATTGACTGCACCGACCAGGCGGTGGAAGGGGAGTGGGTTTGCACCGGGGATGGTGATTCGCCGTACCGCCCTGGTTGGTACGCTGGATCAAGTCATGAAAATGAAGATTGCGCAGTGTTAACAAACGCCGGCAAGTTTAACGATTTGGAATGTAGTACTCTCAGGTACGTCATGTGTGAGCGTCCGGCCCCTCCCCGTTGCTTCGATTATTTGGCTAAAAGCTGCTTCTCCGTATTTCAAGGGCGTTGCCTCGTGAACCACACCCTTGACGTCAGGGCCGTAGAGCGCCCGTTGCATTGCTGCTTGGCATGTAACGAAACACCTGGATGCCGTTCGTTTAACGTGGCTGGTGGAAACTTATGTGAACTGAATAACGCAACGCGTTCTGATGTGGATGGGAAAAGATGCTACCAAGAAAAGGAAGACTGTGTCTACTACGAAAAGTAATATCATGTACTGGGAGCAATTACAAACGTTAACTAATAAAACCTGAAGATTGGCGCCATCACGTCGTGTGTTTCGAGTTTGCTGACTTGGGTTGTGTCCACAGCAGTTTCGATATTCTTTGATCGATACTGTAAAAAACAATGAATTTTACATGCATATAACTAAAATGTATTACTTTGTTAGCGACACTCTGAAACTGTTAAGTCGATTTAATTTACAGACAAAAGATACCAGTATTATATATGACTTTTCAGTTTAACTTTGATTTCCTATCATAAACAAATGTTACAACATTGCATGCAGCTTCAAAAGACGGTTCAAATTGAAAAACGAAAAATTAAAAGCAGACTCGTTTTTCTGTCGGAACAGATTCTGGCTTGTCTTTCTAATGTGATGATACCTTGGATCATATTGGTCTCTATTTCAAACAGTTGGTGATTCTCTTTTACATTAGAATTAACAAGCAGCAACACTCATTGAGAATTGTGCTCTTTTTGGCAGCTTCGCAAACTCTAAATGATTAATCAAATGACATGGACGCACTGTTCAACCTTTGAACTCATTTTCTCAACCATATTGCTTTCAACTACATGTAGGTCGAGGCAGTGTAGAGAATCAATGAGTCATTACGTTTGACCTACTATTTATTGATATCCTTTGCTTGCTATCACGTAGTAATGTCCATTATTCTCAAAGTACCGGTTATTGAAGCACTCGTATTGCTTTAAGAATTCATACTGAGCAAACACTTTCACAATTCACATCGAAGGAAGGTAGGGATTGGGGTGTTTAGACATTATAACGCAAATTTGGCAGGCGGTAAGAGGACTGTTAGAAATTTCACCGCGTCAGGTGCCCTAGTTTTACCACGTCTTTGGAGTTGGATTCGTTGTAATCTTCACTGACATTTTACCCAGGAATATCTTAAAACAATGTTCGGTTTGGTCTTTTCCGTACTGATGACCGTTCCATACTGGATGGGAGCAGAGAGCAGTGCCCCGGCGTACGGACGATGTGCTGACGGCTGGCGAGAGTGGGGCGACTCGTGCTACATGAACCGTATGGCGACGCAATACAATTGGTACGACGCCAAAGTGACCTGTCAGAGTTATGGCGGGAACATTCCCACGATCAACTCCAAACCGGAACACGATTTCGTCTGGGCCCAGTTCCGGGGTTCTTTTCCTGATGGTAATCCGGATGTTGGATTCTGGATTGACTGCACCGACCAGACGGTGGAAGGGAGTGGGTTTGTACCGGGGATGGTGATTCACCGTACCGCACTGACTGGTATGATGGATCAAGTCATGGAAATGAAGATTGCGCAGTGGTGAGCAACGTCTACATTTTTAACGATTTGGAATGTAGTACTCTTAGACACGTCATGTGTGAGCGTCCGGCCCCTCCCCGTTGCTCCAACTCGGTTAATAGCTGCTTCTCCGTTTTTCACGGGCATTGCCTCATGAACCACACCCTTGACGTCATGGCCGTAGAGCGCCCGTTGCGTTGCTGCTTGGCATGTAACGAAACACCTGGATGCCGTTCGTTTAACGTGGCTGGTGGAATCTTATGTGAACTGAATAACGCAACGCGGTCCGATGTGGATGGGAAAAGATACTACCAAGAAAAGGAAGACTGTGTCTACTACGAAAAGTAATATCATGTACTGGGAACAATTACAAACGTTAGCAAATAAAACCTGAAGATTGGCACCTTCACGTCGTGTGTTTCGACTTTGCTGACTTGGGTTGTGTCCACAGTAGCTCCGATATTCGTTGATCATTACTGTATACGATGAACTATACATGTATAAAACTAAAAATGATTACATGAATTGTGATACCTTGTAACCCATAAATCGAATTATTGCAAAGACAAATGTTTCCGGTATTATACATGACTTTTCAGTTTTGCCTTTTATCAGAATTGTTAAAACATTGCATGCAGTTTAAAGGTATTGTACGCTTTTGGTAACAGCTCAAAATCAGTGTCCACATTTTGTGTTATTAAACATATGCATGAACAAACAAACTTGTGAAAGTTTGAGCTCAATTGGTCATCGAGGTCACGAGAAAATAGTGAAAAGAGATCTTTTGTGTTTTCTGTTTTTTCAAATTATCGCGCACGATAATTACTATTGTTTTACTCGTTTCTCAGAAACGATAGCATTTTAGGCAGAAATATTTTAAGGAACCCTTTCTACCATTACTTACTTTAAGTCATGTAAGTTATGTGTGAATCTGTGAACATTGTGTTTTTCGATCTTACCAATAGTGTACAGGGCCTTTAAAAAGACAGTTCAAATTGAAAAAAATTAGAAAACAAATACCAGACTCGTTTTTCTATTGAACAAATCGTGGCTTTTCTTTCTAACGTGATAATACCTCGTTTATCCCTATTGGTCTCTCATTCAAGCAGTTGGTGATTCTATTTTACATTAGCCATAACAAGCAGCAACACTCATCGTGAACTGTACTCCTTTTGGCAGTTTCGCAAACTCCGAACGATTAATCTAAAGTCATACTAACGCAATGTTTAATTAATTCGTCACGGATGCTTATTAATTAGCTGAATTAGCTGACTAGGTCTGCCTAGTCCCGGATCTTTGACTAATACGGTTTCTCTTGGACTAATTTGATATTTTGCAGTGACTAGTCCTTTATAGTTAGCGCTTTGACCCCCGACTAAGATTTTGTTTCAGCTCAGACAATTTAGCTTGTAACCGTTGTAACTGTAATATATTGGACTGGGAACATTTACAAACTTGAACACCTGGACGAGTTGGCGCCATCACGCCGTGTGTCGTGCGTTTGTGCGCTTCGATTGTGTCTATACAGCATCTCCGATATGCCCTGATCAATTATTGTAAACAACGATGTGACGAGATGATGCTAGATGTGATACATTGACAGTAACAGGTCGATATAAGGCCAAACGTCCCGCCCACTTCGTTTTTAGAGGATGCCGCCTCCCTTTTTTTTTTATTTTATAAAGAATCAATTTTTACGATCTCTGACGCAAGAAATCACTTCTCAATTACATAACATCGTATTTTTTGACTTGAGCACACCGAAAAAACACTCAGAAAAGAGCTTGCAACCATCTTGAAAAATATCCCGGCCGTTTATCTTGAAAAATGTGTCGGGCAGCCATTAAAAACAAAACAAAAAAGGCCCGCCGCCTCCTTTTTTTCATAAAGGCAGGACGCTAAACATGTTTTTTTTTTTTAATAATTATTCTGCCTAATGTAGAGTCACTAGCGCAAATGTACTGGCGCAATACTTGTGTTTTTCAATTGTAACGTTAATGTCAAGTCAATCAGCAATATTAAAACAATGTATAGAAGCAGATCAAATTGAGAGCAGCAAATAAAATCAGACTCATAAATTCTCTTCAAAAAAAATGTGGGCTTGCTCTTTTCTGATTTGGTGATACAATAGGGGACCACACTGAATTGGCCAAAATTCATGCGCCAAACTAACTATCATTTTTTGTAAAGCCACTGTTACTTTTGGATAATAACGTTTTGGGGGTCATGCAACTAATAGCACATTTTCGGGGTGTTTTATTCTTGGTAATTAGCAGAAATTCCAAACGGCTGACCTGTCAAAACATGAAAAGAAATCTGAATTTTAGTTGTCCTAAAGTATGTGTGTTTGGTTTTCATCTTTTGAGTATTTTTGAATATTTAGCATTTAGCGTTCGTTGCTATGGAGTTTATTAGTGTGTGCACCCGATATATTACGACGACAGTAATTTGTGTTGTACTGGGCTTTGTCGTCAGTTGTTGCTGTGTTTACATTGAAAACATTATTCCTTTGGCTGTAAATTATGAATAAGTTTATCCTATCAGTACTTTAAGAATATTCAAGTAAGAGTGTTCGCTTGGTTGGTTAGTAAGACTACGACATATGAGAAATGATTGTCACATTCATTATCAAAGTACGTCAGGTTCGGGTACTCATGGTACTATTGAAGACTGAGTGGAATGGTGGACATGTACATGAATGTCAAGTTCGAAACTGAGTCATTATGTGCGTGTGATACTCAGCCTAAACTAGTACAGAAACCTATACATCAGAAACTTAGCCTCCAAAACTAGAACCCTAGCCATGTAGCCCAAACTGCCAATCACCGCAAACCAGCTATCAGCCAAACTCTAACCCCACCCAAACCCTAGATATCAGCCCAAACTCTAGCCATCAGCCCAAACCCTAGCCCATAGCAATCGCAAACCCTATAGCTCTTAGCCCAAACTAGCCTAGCGCCCAAAAACCCTAGCATCAGCCCAAACCTAGCCTCAGCCCAAACCTAGACTTCAGCCCAAACTCTAGCCATCGCCCAAACCCTAGCCCACTTAGCAATCGCCCAAACCCTATAGCCATCAGCCCAAACCCTACCCCAACCCAAACCCTAGCCCATCAGCCCAAACCCTAGCCTCAGCCCAAACCCAATAGCCATCAGCCCAAACCTAGCCCCAACCCAAACCCTAGCCATCAGCCCAAACCTAGCCCCAAACCCAAACCCTAGCCATCAGCCCAAACCCAAGCCCCAAACCCAAACCCTATAGCCATCAGCCCAAACCATAGCCCCCATCAGCCCAAACCCTAGCCTCAGCCCAAACCCTAGCCATCAGCCCAAACCCTAGCATCAGCCCAAACTCTAACCTCCAGCCCCAAACCCTAGTATCAGCCCAAACCTAGCCACAAGCCCAAACCCTAGCCCCACTTAGCAATCGGCCCAAACCCTATAGCTCTTAGCCCAAACCCTAGCCCCACCCCAAACCCTAGCCATCGGCCCAAACCCTAGCCCCACTTAGCAATCAGCCCAAACCCTATAGCTCTTAGCCCAAACCCTAGCCCACCCCAAACCCTAGCCATCGGCCCAAACCCTAGCCCACTTAGCAACCAGCCCAAATCCTATAGCTCTTAGCCCAAACCTAGCCCCACCCCAAACCCTAGCCCCACTTAGCAATCAGCCCCAACCCTATAGCATCAGCCCAAACCCTACCCCTACCCAAACCCTAGCCATCAGTCCAAACCCTAGCCCCACTTAGCAATCAGCCCCAACCCTATAGCCATCAGCCCAAACCCTACCCCCTACCCAAACCCTAGCCATCAGCCCAAACCCTAGCCCCACTTAGCAATCAGCCCAAACCCTATAGCTCTTAGCCCAAACCCTAGCCCCACCCGAAACCCTAGCCATCAGCCCAAACCCTAGCCCCACTTAGCAATCAGCCCAAACCCCTATAGCTCTTAGCCCAAACCCTAGCCCCACCCAAACCCTAGCCATCAGCCCAAACCCTAGCCCCACTTAGCAATCAGCCCAAACCCTATAGCTCTTAGCCCAAACCCTAGCCCCACCCCAAACCCTAGCCATCAGCCCCAACCCTAGCCCCACTTAGCAATCAGCCCAAACCCTATAGCTCTTAGCCCAAACCCTAGCCCCACCCCAAACCCTAGCCCCACTTAGCAATCAGCCCAAACCCTATAGCTCTTAGCCCAAATCGTAGTTTACAGTCTTAACTCTAGTCCACATCTAACCGTATAGTGTCTGGAATGGCATTTTGAAACATGCCCCGCCCACCCCTTCATCCCCTTCCCCCTTTACAGCTAGGTAAAATGAAACTTGGAAGGACAATTTAATGTGGTAAAAGGGCCTATGTATTTTCTATTTTGTTATAAAGTTCCCAATTTTCAACTCAATGTGAATACATGGTTAGAAAAGTTGGAAGGAAAGCGAAATCTGTCACCCCCTCAAACCGTCCCCCTTCCAGCCCCTTTCCCTATTTTTCAGCTTCTCCACATTAACTAACCCCCTCTTGTCTATTAATTAAATAATTTGTAAGGTTTAAAAAATTCTATTACGAAAAATAAAAAGAGACACGTAAATAACTTTTTGAGGGAGGATTGGGATATAACTTCTGACTTGTCCTTAGCAGTGTACATAGTGTATCATGCAGGGTTTTCTTCTCACATTGAGTATTTATAACTGCTCAAACTTGTTTGATCTTGCTGTAGACAAACGCAATGAATTTTTTTTCCCCCAGATATCAACTCGGTGACTTTTGTTCAAAATTTTAAGCACAATAATTTGTCCAAAAATAATTTTTGGGCGCCCTTATAGGGTAAACCACACCAAATAGGGAAAAACACATGCGCCAAACTAATTATCATTTTTTGTAGACCAACAGTTAACGTTTTTGGGGGTCATGCAATTAATAGATTGTGTAAATATTGGTTGCTATGGGAGCTTATTTAGTGTGGTGCACCAATAGACCTAATCTCATAACGATATTTGAGTAGGGCGCCCTCGGCTAGAGGTCAAAAAGAAGATATCCCATTGGCTGAGCCGCGTATAATATGGACTCCGAATTCCCAGTTATAAAACACTTTTTATATAGGGTAGTGTACAACCAAAATTGCGGTTTTCCCCTTTAAAAGGAATTTTCAAAACAAATATTTAAAAAAGGTTTTTGTAATGTTTCTTTTCCCCAAACTATCTCTACAACGTTTGGAAAGGTTATTAGCTTTGAAAAAAAGGTAGTTTACACGTTTCCTCCAACGTACTGCAAACTGCTGCCCCGTATGCATCCAAAGACAAATGTTAACAATTAAAGGCATTGAATGGGACTCTTAATTCGAACGTGCAAACAAAATTTGATCGTCATACGTAAACTAGGTTTCTTTTCTCTAAAAAAGGGGGAATTATTATTGGCAACGTACAGCATCCATCTGCGATTGACGTTCATGAAGGGGAAAAAAATAAATTAAAAAAAATGGCTGGCTCAGATCATCCGGTGTTCTTGAGCCATTTACTTTAGTCTTACAAGTTTAGGCCAATAGATGGATTGCACATGACGTCATCGACCACCATCTTTGATGAAAAACAATGGAAACGTGCACGCGTGTACGCGCCGCGCACAACTCTCGCCAATGATAGCCTTTCACACGTGCACGTTTCATCAACGATGGCGGCCAGTGCAAGGGTCTTTAAAACTCTCAGTACAGTCTCATCAACAGTCTGTTTTGTTTTTTGGTTTGTTCGGTACCTGTTTGTCTCGTCTCTATGTTTGTGATTTGTTCGTCTGGGCCGTCTTCTATACTTTGGGTTATTGTGACAGCCTCAAAACCCCTTTGATTCTTCTCTTTATAAATATGAAATGCACCCCTTTCATTTGCCTTAACACTATTTTTGTTGTTTAATGTCAATCTGTTTATTTTATTTCCGAATAGAGAAATGTGAAATAAATGTTGATTCGATTTGAAGTTTGTTTAATTCTATCTGCTTGGCAGATGAATGGATTGGGTTGACGTTGAGAGTGTGACTAAAGGAATGTTTAATATTAATCTAAGAATTAAAAAAAAAACAAAAAAAAAAACAGTCTCTTTCAATATGTCTGCAGGAGCTGACGACTGTTCTCTGATATAATTTCCTCCTGATCTTAGAATGCTCATGCGAGGAAGGATGGGCTAAGTACTTTGGCAGCTGCTATCGATTTCACAATGACACCGCTACTCTGAGATGGAAAGATGCAGAGAGATTGTGTAAGGAGGAGGGCGCCCTCCTGACGAGTATCGGGGACTACGCTGAGATGAACTTCCTTCACCTCAAGTTGACGTCTGATTGGTTCACCCAAGAACGGGCAACGTACATAGGTTGGTAGCCCGGTTGGCGGTAACCAGAGACTCATTGGTGTAACACCGGACTCAAGTTCTGGTGAACCAAGTCATCAGAGTATGGGTTCGAATCCCGGTCATGACACTTGTGTTCTTCAGCGAGACACTTAACTGTAATTGCTTCTCATTACCCGGGGGTGGGGGGGGGTAAAGAGGTACCTGTGTGAGGGCAGAGGTGGTTCTTGTTATTGATTTTGCTTGGTGTACTACCTTCCAAAGCGATACACATTGTATATATTCCCCAGGAAACGGAAGAAAATAAAAGGCTGGGGTAAATGTTCATTCACAATGACGGGAAAATGGCGGAAACATGCGCTATATAAGTATCAATACTGTTAATACTGTTGTTGTTGTTGTTGTTGTTGCTGCTGCTGCTGCTTTAGCTAATGCTGGCGCATGGCTGCTGCTGCTGCTGCTGTTGTTGTTGTTAAATTTAGTTGATTTTGTTCTTCTTTTCGTTTTCATATTGACTCTGTAGGCCTACAGGATGTTGAGCATGAGGGCCATTTCCGTTGGGTGGACGGGCGACCACTAAGCTACTCAGATTGGAAGGTATCAAGGTAAGGTAGTGCACTACTCACATGATTTGTTTTTCTCATGTGAGACAGAATGGGTCTGTGCCCAATTTCAAGCCTCTGCTTAGCATAGATTTCTGCGTGTACGTCGCCCCTTGCAGATATAACTATAAATAGTAATAGTAACTTCTTACATAGCGCTCAAATCTGTCACTCAGTGGCGCAAATGGCGATCCAAACATGATTATATAATTTATCCTGCAAGGTATTGTGGAGCTACGGTTTGAAGTATGAGACATTTTTCTATTGCATATTACCATGTAATGGTTTACAAGGTGCTGTGGCGCAATATGCTGCCAATCAAACCAGGAACACCGGGGCAAATCCCTTCTCTTTACGATAAGAGCACTGGGTTCTAGTACGTGTATTACATAACAAACGGGACCTACGACTTTACGCCCCATCCGAAGGACGAAGCAATAATGGTTAAGTGTCACGACCGGGACTCGAACCCACACTCCGCTGCGCATGATCGCAAAGGATTCTGGGAGAAATCCGAGTCCATGACACACCGGTATTGCCATCATGGTGTGCTGATTGTGAAGTAATGTGGCACATAAAACCTGGCATAGTTAAATGTAAACTACATGCTTGTGCATAGTCTATTAAAATGTTCCTACTTTTCTGACTTTTGAGACGCTCTTTTAAAGAAACATTACAGAATTGGTAAGAAAACAAATTGTAAAATATACTTTTGATCACAGATTTACATCAAACTTACACGGTCTAATGATGATGACAGTAGAAAACATCCCTTGAAATATTTCTGTCTGAAATGCCATATTTAATGAGAAATGAATAAACTAATTTTCCAGTTGGAGTTTATCGCTCAGTGAGCGTTTTATTCATTTGTTGAAACTATATGATTTCATGCAAATGTGTAATCGGTTTTTCACTATTTTCTCGTGACCCAGATGGCCGATCGATCTCAAACTTCTACAGGTTTGTCAGTTTATGTATATGGTGGATTACATAAAGTGCTTACACTGCCAGCAACTGTTTTATTAGCAAAAACCAATTCTGTAATGTTCCTTTAAGCAGTAAGGCTAGGCGATACCACCTAAAATGTTGGTCTGATTTCAGATTTGAGTCAAGTAAGTTGGTGTTGGAGATTGACGTGTAGTGCTCTTGTATGTGTGTTTTTTCTGTCCCTAGTAATGGCTACACGCAGCCTGATGGTTTAGTCCTTGAGGATTGCTCCCTGATTAAGTTGCACAGTATACATTCCACACAAAACTGGGAAGACATCCCCTGCTCACAGAGAGCAGCCAGGCAGTTCATCTGCAAGAAGGCGGCCAAGACGTTGGGTAAGTGGTAGGACAAAGAAACTTGAGCACACAATAAATGGCAGCAACATTTATGGCCGTTTTCTTGGGCTTGGGCTCCGGAGTCCTAGGGAAATCTGTCCCCCGGAGATTCTGTCCACCATATGGGAAATTAACATGGGCTGGAGGAGGCTGATTCAAAAGAGGGCGCTATCAGAAGAAATGTGTACGCATGGGGGGACAGAATCTACGGGTGACAGAATCTCCTGCCACACCGTCAGTTATTCAGAAAGCGTGTGCTTTCCTCATGGGGCTTCAAACAGGCGGACGGAGCCCAAGCACAAGCCGTGATTTCGAAAACGGCCAATGAGTACAACTTAAGCAAATCTGATAGGATCGTGAACTGGGCACTCATTGTGGGTGGGTGCAGTGATCTAGTTAAGACTTCTGCTCTAAGACATCGATCGGCAGAAGGTCTTGGGTTGGAATCCCACTCAAGGAGCCTTTGCGGTTTTTCCCTCAGGAGTCGGAATACAGTGGGTGTGCAGTGCTTCATCAAAAATCTTTGTAAGGCAACATTTAGTAACATGTTTATGATTTACAACCAATAATAATATTATCATCATTATTATTATGTTTAATCACCTTTTGTTGTGCAATTTTATAGATGGATCATACTTTTCAGTTTCGGAACCTCTGGGAAATCTTAAAACAACAGGTGAGAACATGGTCTTAACTGAAGAACAGTGTAACATAACCAAAACGATTGCATTCTTGACTTTTTACTGGTAACATCAAAATGATAAATCAGACGGGTCTCCAAAACAAAATGATACCATTCGCAGAGGATGGGGGGGGGGTGCACGGGGTGTTGGGGGGGGGGACTATCCTTGCCCACGGAATATCCTGAGTGTTGTTTACCCTTTACATTGATGTGCCATATACTCACTGCTTTTCTAGTTATTTGGGGACCCCCCCCCCTCATCTACACCTTGGGTGGAATTAGAACCTGTGAACTTTCGCCATTGTACAGCAGATGCTGCACCATCTTGGAACCCGATGATAAAAAGGCCATCTCATTTTGTGTTGAGTCAGCAAGGCTACCGCAAACACTAATCTGTGGTGTAGGTTGGCTACTGCAAGCAACTCTTTACCGTTACCGTCCGTCGCGTTACCACAACATGGTGGCAACTCAGTTCTGTCAGAAGGTTGTCTCTCACACACTTGTCAATCCGTTTGCTCCGTGCAATAGGGTCGTTTCTCACTGGGTCGATTTTGTTCTTGCATCCGGGAGATTTTAACAAAGATATAATCTTGTTGACTTGTATACCATGTTGTACTCATCAAAGGCTACCCTCGGTGATCGGGCATTTGTTTACGCTGCTCCTAAACTATGGAATAATCTCCCTCCTTGTATTAGACAATCATCTTCACTTAATGTATTTAAATCCAAGTTAAAAACCCATTTGTTTGCGATTAATTCATTCTAGTACTGTTAAGATTGTTTTTGTATTGTTCCCCCCCCCTGCATTTTGTTGTATTTATTTCTTGTAATGCGCAGTAGAGTATATTCATATAGGCATTGCGCAATATAAATGTCTGTTATTATTATTATTACTAAAAAAAAACCAAAACAAACAAAAGCAAAAACAATCCATTTGCATCAAGATGGTACTCGTGATACTACCTTGTTGCAGGAATGATTAATTCTTCGGCTGTGTAATGACACGTTTTCAATGTTATCGTTCATCAATGATTCTTAGATGTAACCCCACACTGTCCGGATTCTACGTTCCACTGCGGGAGTGGTGAATGCATACAGCCTGCGTACGTATGTGATGGTGTCAGTGACTGCAATGACACCAGTGATGAAATCATGTGCAATGACGGTAAGTCTGGGCTCAGATGCGAGCTGATCATTTCGAATTTATCAGGTTGTCTTCATGTAAAGTGGTTTGGGGGATCCTGGTTTGTTCTTTCTTTTGATGAGGAAGGGGAGAGTGAGTCTTTCAGGCAGGAAAAAGAATACTGTGCCACTTTCTAGGATTTTTTTTTTAGTCCAGTGGATTGTTCCATTGTGCAGGAGAGAGTTGTGTCTCTGTCGATATAGGTTCTAATATTCACTTTTTCTTCATGATATTTCTAGGTTTCTCCGATGATACTTTATTTCAAGACTGCAACAGTGGATTGTTCCATTGTGCTCGAGGGGGTTGTATTTCTGTATCGTTCTTGTGTGATTTTATCCACCACTGCCCGGATGGTTCTGACGAGAAACATTGCCGTGAGTACTACCTTCATTCTGTAGAACAATTACGTCATGATTAAAGGGGAATGTTAAGAGAATCTGCTGCAAGCCAGTTATATTTATTGATATATAATATCATTACTTCCTGTAACTTTGTTCTGTCTTTCCTTTTTTGGGTCATTTGCATTTTGTCCATTACAAACTTTCCCCCTCCCTTCTGGGACGCAATCTCGTCTGCGTTTTGCACACAGCTTTTATTTCGCCTTCTGCTTGCGCCTCGTAAGGTTGCATCAACATCAATGGTAGAACATCAATGGTCGAAAATGTTTAAAGTAGACATTCACTATACAAACCTATGTGAATATCCAATGTCCAATATCGATGTGCAAGGTAGAAACACTACACAAACCCATGTGAATATCCAATGTCCAATATCGATGTGCAAGGTAGACATTCATTATACAAACCCATGTGAATATCCAATGTCCAATATCGATGTGCAAGGTAGACATTCACTGTACAAACCCATGTGTATATCCAATGTCCAATATCGATGTGCAAGGTAGACATTCACTATACAAACCCATGTGAATATCCAATGTCTAATTCGATGTAGTACAAGGTAGACATTCACAATACAAAACCTATGTGAATATCCAATGTCCAATATCGATGTGCAAGGTAGACATTCACTGTACAAACCAATGTGTATATCCAATGTCCAATATCGATGTGCAAGGTAGACATTCACTGTACAAACCTATGTGAATATCCAATGTCCAATTTCGATGTGCAAGGTAGACATTCACTATACAAACCCATGTGAATATCCAATGTCTAATATCGATGTAGTACAAGGTAGACATTCACAATACAAACCTATGTGAATATCCAATGTCCAATATCGATGTGCAAGGTAGACATTCACTGTACAAACCTATGTGTATATCCAATGTCCAATATCGATGTGCAAGGTAGACATTCACTATACAAACCTATGTGAATATCCAATGTCCAATATCGATGTGCAAGGTAGACATTCACTATACAAACCCATGTGAATATCCAATGTCCAATATCGATGTGCAAGGTAGACATTCACTATACAAACCTATGTGAATATCCAATGTCCAATATCGATGTGCAAGGTAGACATTCACTATACAAACCCATGTGAATGTCCAATGTCCAATATCGATGTGCAAGGTAGACATTCACTCTACAAACCCATGTGAATATCCAATGTCCAATATTGATGTGCGAGGTAGACATTCACTATACAAACCCATGTGAATATCCAATGTCCAATATCGATGTGCAAGGTAGACATTCACCATACAAACCCATGTGAATATCCAATGTCCAATATCGATGTGCAAGGTAGACATTCACTATACAAACCATGTGAATATCCAATGTCCAATATCGATGTGCAAGGTAGACATTCACTATACAAACCCATGTAAATATCCGATGTCCAATATCGATGTGCAAGGTAGACATTCACTATACAAACCCATGTGAATATCCAATGTCCAATATTGATGTGCGAGGTAGACATTCACTATACAAACCCATGTGAATATCCAATGTCCAATATCGATGTGCCAGGTAGACATTCACCATGCAAACCCATGTGAATATCCAATGTCCAATATCGATGTGCAAGGTAGACATTCACTATACAAACATATGTGAATATCCAATGTCCAATATCAAACTAACTTTACTGTTATACATAGTAGGCTGGTTGCCATGTTTCGAATAGTTTGGTAACGGCAGCAAATGATTGTCTCTCGGATGTGTATATAGTTTCTTTTGAGCCCTCAATTCGACTTAACTTCCTGACCTTGTTTCAGTCAATTTCCTTAAAAATATTGTTATTAAAAAATAAAAATTAGGAATACTTTTAGTTCGAAAAAGATATGGCAATGCATTCCCATAACATTAAAAAGTTCATTTCATCGTAAATAATAATAATCGTTTTTTTGTCTGACCACAGAATATCCCAATTCTGTCTTGTCTGGTTTCCACTGTTCTTCCAATGACCAGTACATACCAATCGAAGCCCAGTGCAACTTACTACCAGACTGTTTGGATGGATCAGATGAAACAAATTGTGGTATGATGACAAACAAATTCTCAAAATGAATTCTCTTCGTGAATTTAAGATGTATTATTATTTTTTTTTTCCATTTATTTCTATATTTTTTATTAGTTTATGTTTATTTACTATATTTTTGTATCTATTCATTGTTATTACTTGTATTATTATTATTATTATTTATTTATTTATTTAGGCCTATTTATTTATTTATTTATTTATTTATTATTATTATTATTATTATTATTATTATTTTTTTTTGGGGGGGTGGCAATTGAAGTTTATTTTCTTCAGACAAAATCGGAAAATTGCAGTCATTTGGCTAGATTTTCAGTTGGTAGAGTTCATCCGGTGGTCACAGGCCCAAATCCTGTTCTTGTCAAGTTTTCTTTGTTCTCTCCAAAGTTGACTTAAATTTACCTATAATCAAATTCGCTTGTGGTTTATTACTTGATATTTTTTTGGATTCTTGCTTTTTATGTGGCAATTATGATAAAAAAAAGATGTACAAATTCTCTTTATGATCAGTGTTGTATCTGTTGCCTACCAGGGAAAGCCCTGGAATGCATAAGGTCACTCATTTTGTAAACAATGTGGCGTGGGTTATGTTTAAAGAGAAAAAAACACCTTTTGCTCGTAGGCCCGTAACAAATCAGTCCCAAATCACTATAACAAAATGTTATAAATACCATTGGTGGATTTCATTTTGATTGTCAGACACATGTAGCTCTGGATTCCAATGTTATGACAGCACCTGCATACCCCATCGTGCTTTGTGTGATGCCGTTCAGGATTGCCCAGGCTTCATACGGGAAGATGAAGTAGGATGTGGTAAGATATAAAACACCTAAAGACGTGTAAGGATGCAGGGAGGACAAGGATAGGGAGAAGTGATAGATGGGAGGGCTGGGGGTGATGAGTTTTGAGTGTTAACTCACCGTGCTCTGTGTGATGATGCCTTTGGTTCATACATGAAGATGTACTAGATGTGGTAAGATATAAAACACCTCAAGACGTGTAAGGATGCAGGGAGGACAATGACTGGGAGGAGGGGCATGGATGGGAGGGCTGTGGGTGATAAGTTTTGAGTGTTAACTCACCGTGCCCTGTGTGATGCTGCCTTGGTTTCATACAGGAAGATGTATTAGATGTGCTAAGATATAAAACACCTCAAGACGTGTAAGGATGCAGGGAGGAGGATTATATATGAAGAATGGGGGGGGGGGTGGTTAATGAGTCTCCAGTGTTCGAGAGAGGCTTCATGGTCAAATGAAATTTTGTGATGCACTCATTTTTCCAAGTGGAAACAAATTCAAGTTTGTAACCCCACGGTAAAATTATAGTAAGAATAATACGTTAAATATCAGAATAACCGACGAGTCATTTTTCCCTTTTTTTTTAAACGGAGTGGCAAATCCAAATTCGCCACTGAAATCCATTGAAAAACAAAGCACGGGCACGCTGCCAAAATAGGCTTTTGGGTTTTTACGAAGTGACGAAACCGTTCATTTACCGTTTGTACGGGCAGGTCTGTTTTGATTTTGGTTTTATGTAATAGTGACAAACGTGTGTATGATCTAATAACTCATCAAAACACAGACTCGCATCATTGGAAAAATACTGACCGTTCTGTATGACTAAAGAATTTGCTTTACTTGATAGTAAAAGAAAAGAAAAAAAAGAAAGCAGTGTCCTAATAGTTTGAAAAATAGTTCAACTTCCAACGTGATTTTCTAAAAACACGAATTATTGGCTGCGGGACTGAGCTGTGTCTGCCATTGATTTTAGAAAGGTTAAATGAGCCTTCAACAAATTTCCCTTTTTTCTTTAAGATGACTCAATCTGGGATATATAAATTTCTCCCGTTGTTTTCTTCTAGCCCATCACCTTTCGTCAGACTTCTCCTGCGCGGATAACCAGCTCCGGTGCAACAATGGCGCCTGCGCTGACATGATTCACTGGTGTGTCTACGACTTCGACAAGTTCGGGTACCAGACCGGGTGCCGGGATGTCACTCATCTCAGGTTTTGTGGTAGGTGTTTGTTTGGGGGAAAAGGTGTAATTATAAGAACAAGTAACGAGGCTGTTAATTTTTTTTTCCGATCAGTTGCAGTTTGGCGACAGAAAAACTACATTTTATGTTTCTGTAATTGTTTTATGAGACAAATTGCAGGTCATTTTGTATCATCAAGAAGCTGACTACTCCAATTGTTTATTTATTTGTAGTGATATTTGTTTTAGTTGTGACAATTAAAAAAGTGGTGGCGTGAAAATGAAGCAAATGGAAATAACTACTGTCATCCAGAAGCACTCGCAAACAGACTTTAAAAGCTTTTTCATCTTGTGTTTTTTTTTTCGTTTTGACCGTCGATAGTTTAAATTCGTTTTGTGTCATGTTTGTGGCCAAGCGGTCAAGTGCAATGGACTCAAGCTCCGGTGTTGTTTGATCAGCGGTCAAGGTCTTGACACTTGCGTCTTTCAAGCAGCAGGGCACTTAACCATTGTTACTTCGTTTTTTTCGGATGGGACGTAAAGCCGTTGGTCCCGTGTGTTGTGTAACGCACGCAAGAGAACCCAGTTGAATAAGAGAGAAGAGGTTCGCCCCGAGTTTTCTTGTATGGACGGTCGCAGTTTGCGCCACAACACCTTGTAAACCTTTGTAAGCTGCTATGTAATTCAATGGGGCGAACACAGCTCCGCAGTCCTTGTAGAAAATTAAAATGAGCGCTTTGAGACGCCCTCGGGTGTGACAGAGCACTTTATTACAAGAACTGCGCATTTATATTATGAATTTCCCTTTCCCCCAGAGCATTTTGAGTGTGATGCATTCATGTATAAGTGCCCGAGGTCTTATTGCATTCCGCTGCATCGGCGATGTGATCACGTGACTGACTGTCCAAATGGGGAAGATGAAGTAATGTGCGGTAAGTATGTTTTGGTCAGGTAAATTTAATACATTTCGGGGTAAATAAGAAGTACATTTTGACTATAATGGGATTTGAACCTGCGACCTCCAGAAGTGAAATTCACCACGAGATTGTTTTTATATTTACTCAGTCACTTTTCTTGTGGTTTATTACTTGATATATAAGGAAAAAATCCACCCCTTAAGGCAATCCCTTACCATACTGCTTCCCTAATTTTATCATAATCTTGGGCGTGATCCCTTGCTGTAAACGGCACTAAGCGGTTGTATGGCTTCCGACTCGCTACCCGAACAAATATATTGAAGACAAAAAATAGGGAGACCGCCATCATCATCAGGCTAGCGCACCGGCACATTAACCCGAAGTGGCAGGTCCAAATCCGGGCTCCAGCAAATGTGTCTGTGTTCACACCAACATTTGATTTAATTCAGCTGTCAACTTATTACCATACTTTAACAACTTTCACAAGCAAATGTGTAAGTCGTAATTGTTAAGCAAAATATTATAATGCCCTGATGTTTCGGCACTAGCAGAGTCTTTCTCAAAGGCGTAAAAAAGAGCGACTCGGCTATAATCAAAATGTGAGGCTATACCATTACCCCGTTTTGCTTTTTTGCATTATTTTTAAACCACAGTTTATTTTGGTTGGTAAACAGAATGCAGCAGCTGTTTCTTCCCCATGACAAACTTAAAGGAACATTACAGAATTGGTTTTTGCTAACAAAACAGTTGCTGGCAGTTTAAGCACTTTATGTAATCCATCATATACATAAACAGACAAACCTATAGAAGTTTGAGATCAATCGGCCATCTTGGTCACGAGAAAATAGTGAAAAACTGATTACACATTTGCATGAAATCATATAGGTTCAACACATGAATAAAACGCTCACTGAGCGATAAACTCTAATCGGAAAATTAGTTTATTCATTTCTCATCAAATATGGCATTTCATACAGAAATATTTTAAGGGATGTTTTCTACTATCATCATCGTCATTAGACCGTGTAAGTTTTATGTAAATCTGTGATCAAAAAGTATATTTTACAAGTTTTTTCCTTACCAAATTCTGTAATGTTCCTTTAAAAACTTAGTAGAAAATCCAAAGTTGTCAAAAAACGACTGCAAGAATCTTTTCCGTATGACAGTAATTTTTTATAAGTGATCGTGAAATATCTCGTTTTTTCCCCAGAGCACTTCCGCTGTCCTGAAGGAAGCTACCATTGCCACGGACATCAAATGTGTGTAACAGAAAACCAGATCTGCAATGGAGTCAAAGAATGTCCTGAGCATGATGATGAACTGTTCTGTGGTAAGCTCAAAAAAAAATCCGCTCCTTTTTTCCCTTTAATCATTATTGTTATGTTTTTTTGTGCGTGCGGGTGTGGGTGAGTTTGTAGTGACATTCAAACCGAGGACTTACAACAAAAGGGACAATAGGTTCACGTTTGTTATCACAAAGGAAAACAATGTGGTCCACGTTTGTCAGGACAAAGAGTTGAACAAAGGAGGGTCCACGATTGGAGGTCATTGTGTGATTTCATTTTCACTACCTTATGGAGA
The DNA here is from genome assembly GCA_032158295.1 of Pycnopodia helianthoides. Taxonomy (NCBI): domain Eukaryota; kingdom Metazoa; phylum Echinodermata; class Asteroidea; order Forcipulatida; family Asteriidae; genus Pycnopodia; species Pycnopodia helianthoides. Next base: position 9,387,104 of record CM063244.1, on the reverse strand, counting down.
CCGAGAACAAAACAGAAAAGGGATAACAAAAGGTCTCCATAGGGAAATTCTAAAGACTGGGTTGCTCCACAAGGAATGTTGTGTACAAAGTCTATGGGAGGTTCTTATTTACAGGGACAAAGGAAAGAACAAAAGATGTCTCCACAGGGATGCAAAAAATAGAATGTGTGTGTATGCGTGGGGGGGGGGGCTGATATTATAATGATAATATAAAAATTTCCATGAATGAAAAGAAAGATATAAGAATCTTTTTAATTTGAAACCTTTAAAAATGCCGATTTCTGTGTTGATATTATAATTGTTATTACTTGCAGATGTGATATGCCCATCTGGATGTGAGTGCACCGGACTCTCTTTCATATGTGTTGATCGGAACTGGAACCAGACCAAAGCAGAAATCTTGCCCAGTTCTTTACGGAGACTGTGAGTTCATTTATACATTTTTTCCATCTTTAAATCGCCACACGTAGCAGCCAATACAACTCCCCTTCTCTTAATAAGCTTTCCCCGAACAATACGGCTCCACTGCCCCCAAGATCTGCCTCTTCTGCTCCCTTGTCACCATTTCCCCAAACAAATCCCCCTCCTCCCTGAGTTCGGTTCCCGCCCTCTATTTATCATGGCTTGCATGTTTGCTAAACAATGTTGATCAACTCAACCTAGTTAGAGTTAAAACACTATGTTAATATGTTTTTTTTCGTTTAAACAAAACTTTCAAACAAATACTGTATATGTTAGTAATACCATCGTGTCGCTAAAAAAGACAGATCGTGTACAGGAATAGACGTTAGATTCATAGGCGTAGGACCGGGGGGGGCAACTGTCCTCTCAAACGTGGGCAGAGCAGCAGGGACAATTCGGGCATACAGCATGAAGAAAAAAACTTAGACAAAGAAAGCAAAACAATACTTTTTTTTTACCAGGTATTAGAAATTGGTACTCACGTTTGTATCTCTGTAAACATATCCGGCAAATCTGCCCCCTCCGGCACCCTTAATCAAAGAGTCCCCATACGCTCAAGGTCACATTAAACCGTTTAGCACCATTGTGGATCTTCAATACCTATTCCGTGACTACTAAAATCAACAGAAAGTGTACGAAAAGATGTCGACCGCGCCACAACAAGTTACCCAAAGCACCGAACACGAGCAATATTGTGTTGGTCAAATAGAATTGCATTACGTAAAAATACATTTAAAACAGCCCCTGCTCGAGGAGAGCACAAGAAGAAGTATGGTTACATGATCTCACGGAAGGTCCTGGCAACTGCGCAACACTAGACCTCATGCACGTGACTTCATTTGAGTAGGGCGCCCTCGGCTATAGGTCAAAAGAAGGTTGCTCATTGGCCCATCCGGCGACGTATGTATCCATTGTGTCATCACAGTTTTTACCTCTAAGAGTGCGGCGTGATGACGTCAGTGCAACAGTTTCGTTTGGCTTTCTAAGTGTTGAGGAAAGATGGATTTAATCACGAATTCAGAAACTCAGTTCACTTTATATTTTGTGTTTTTTTATGTTTGCAGTGTTTTGAACCATGCCAATCCAGATGATACAGGTGTGAGGGTACGTCGTGAGGCACTCCTAGGGGCGACAGTCAACAACACACTCTTCCTCCAACTGGGCAGGTTCTCCTTTCTCCATGATCTGTAGGTAACCTTTGTTTGGAGAAACAAAACATCCTTCTGGATTAATATTATCTTTCGTCAAAGAGTAGAACTAAAGATCTTAGAACGCCGGAAGTGCAAGATAGTGAACTGGATCACTCTATCTATTGTTGGAACGTGAAACAAGCTTGGGCGCCATTTCAACGAGCAAAAGTTTCGTTTCATTGATAGCAATAGCCATTGTCTGCACTGGTCTATTGTTGCATCAAGAGAGTTGCTTGCTGAAATGGCGTCCATTGCACATTTCACATTTCAGCCCGAGTTTCCCATCTTGCGCCTTGGGCGCTCTATAACCTTTGATGGAAACCTATTATTCTTTTTAGACGATTGCACCGTATTTTTAAAGAGTTCGAGAATATGCATTCGAACACCAATTGGCCCTTCCCATGAAATATGTAAATTGAAAATTGAATGTAGTTAGCATATTTCATGGGAAAGGTTCATTGTTTTTCCTTCCTTCCTAAAAAGTGCAGCTTCACATGATTGTATAGGGATAGGATGCACTGTGTGTTACGCATGCGTCTCAGTAAAAATAGCAAAAAGTGCCGTCAAGCACAGAAATTTGTAAAGATAGTGCGAGTTAAAAATTGGTTGGTGTTGATGAGCTTGAAGGAGTAAAGAGCTTTGTACTCCACTGGGTGAACCATGTACTACCACAAGACTGTGTGTAATCAGTCAAAATGCCAAGCCTATCAAATTGGCCACATTAAACTCTGGTATTGCTTAAGATTTTCCCTCTGTGCCAGTTAATCAGTTTGTTGTTGTTGTTGTTTTGTTGTTGTTGTTGTTGTTTTGTTGTTGTTGTTGTTGTTGTTGTTGTTGTTGTTGTGTTGTGTGTTTGTTGTTGTTGTTGTTGTTGTTGTTGTTTTGTTGGTTGTTGTTTTGTTTTGTTGTTGTTGTTGTTGTTGTTTGTTGTTGTTGTGTTGTTGTTGTTGTTGTTGTTGTTGTTGTTGTTGTTTGTTGTTGTTGTGTTGTGTTGTGTATTGTGTTTTTTGCCGAGTATATTTTAAATTTCTTTTCTTCTGTCCTGTCAAAATTAGAGACTTGTCTTGGAATGGGATTGAGATTTTGGAACCAACCATGTTTAGCCAGCAAATGAATCTATTCTCACTGTGAGTAATGTTTTTATTGTTTTCATATTTTTAGAATCCTACTGAGGTAAAAGAGCTGTCTTGTCTAAAACTGGAAGAACAAGTTTACACAAAATGCCAAATTCTTACATTATGGCCATTTTCGAAACCACAGCTTGCGCTTGGGTTCCTGCTTAGTAACCTGTTTTGAAGTCCCGTTCCGAAAGTGTACGTTTTCAGAGTGTTTTACAGTGAGCCGAGTTTGGAGCTTTGTCTAAAGTTTCGAAAAGGCCCCTCTTTATGATAATGTAGAAGTAAAGGCCCTCTAAAGATATCAACATTTCCACGGGCATCACGGAAAGCGTAAGGAGGGGTGGGATGAGAGGCTTTTAACTGCAAACTTTATTTTTTCAAAACTTGAGAACCACTGCTGTTATGATTAGAATCTTTGCTTTGACTGGTGAATGATAATGGATTGAAGTTCTTTATATTTGTTAGTTCATATAAAATTTATATTAATTTATAAAGCTCAATTTAATGGTTTTTATGTTCATAAATAATATTTGTTCTATAAATAGGTCACTGGCACATAACAAACTTCATTCTCTCGAGCCTCATACGTTTGAAGGGCTTAGGTGGCTACAAAAGCTGTAAGTTCTTTTTGTAATTTTATTACTTCCTTCGTTATTACTTGAATGTTTGATTTGATGATTTAAGGCTGCGCGTATGGGATTCTTTATTATTTCTTTTAATGAAATATCGCTCATTGTTTTTGTCGCTGCTTACAGATTATAAAATACATTAAGTAATATATATTTTATATAAAGAAATAGATTGACAAGTTACACACAATAATTATGTTAGTTTGTGTGGACCTTAAATGTTTTTGTTGAAGTTGATTAATTTTGTATGATATCAGTGAAAGGTCAAAGGAAAAGGTTAGTCTGGCATGAGTTCAAATGATCAAGATAAACCTAATCAAGAAAATTCAAACCATGCAAGAAAATGATATCCAGCCAATTATCAGATCAAAAGGAAGGCAGCAGCAATGATAACACAGCTATTTTCTTAATACCGTCATGCATCTTTAATATTCAGCCAGTGATAAGTTTGTTTTTGTGGGGTGTCATGGCCGAGCGGTCAAGTGCACTGGACTCAAACTCTGGTGTTTCTGATCAACAGAGTGTGGGTTCGAGTCCCTGTCTTGACACCCGTGTCCTTGGGCAAGACACGACACTTAACCATTAGTGCTTCGTCCTTCGGATGGGACGTAAATCTGTAGGTAACATGTGTTGTGTAATTCACATAAAAGAACCCAGTACACTTATCATTAAGAGAAGGGGTTAGCCCTGGCGTTTTCTGGTATGGTTGGCTGCAGTTTGCACCACAGCACCTAAACCGTTACATGGTGCCATGTAAATAAATAGGTCTCAAATTTCGAACGTAACTCTGCATACATTGTAGAAAAATAATGAACACTTTGAGACGCCCTCGGGTGTGATAAAGAACTGCATATTAATATTATTATTATTCTGGGGTGTTTTTTTCTGGCAGGGATTTATCCGGTAACCCACTTGTACAGATTCAACGGGATGCATTTCAGCATCTCTCTCTTCTACCTAACCTGTGAGTATCACCCCCCCCTTCTAAACCTCTCTATCACTCCCTATAATGTAAATGGATTATCCCATTTCTGGTTGTACACTCAGCCTTATCATGATCAGCACGCACAAAAAAAGGATACAGTTCTTAAAATGTTGTTAACATAATATTGTTGTTGTTATTGTTGTTATTATTGTTATCTTTGTTTCCACCAAAACAACACAAAATGTACAAGGAAGTTCAAAGCAAACTATTTGGTAAATTAATGTAGTATTTTATAGACTAAAATTAGCAAAAAATGAATTCTCAGGCCTATATGAAACACAAATAAAACAGATTAGACAAGAAAAGAAACTGAAGGGGGCCATCACAAAAAAAATTAATGCAAGTTTAACATGAATTTAAAAAAATGGGGTTGAACAAAGAAACTTGATTTAAGCATTAAAAAGAATAATAACCATGGGCAAAAAGAAACTGAGAGCTGCTTAAGCACAAAAGGTTACCAGCAAAAATACCATGTCACATGTTCAAATTGTGACTGGTATCGTGCTCATTTCTGCTTAGCAGACAATTGTTAAGCAATATTTTTTGCTTAAGCAGCTCTACGAAATTGGGCCCTGGTGTTATTTACGAGCCTCGAAGTGGTGATACCAGATGTTCAGGCTAATATTGGTCTGGCTTGATCCCATCTATCCATGCCTCCCGGTCTACGGTCAGTTGCGCGTCGATACATGTAATGTCGACATGGGACAAAATGCTATGGAACGAAGGACTGAATATCACTAATTGACAATAGACCCCTTGTATTGGCTGCCATCTTTGATGAAACGTGCACGCATGAAAGGCTATCATTGGTTGAGAGTTTTGTGCAGTGCGTACACGCGTGCCCGTTTCCATTGTTTTTCATCAAAGATGGTGGTCAATGACGTCATGTGCAATCCATCTTCTCACTGGACACATGATTTTTTTTTCATTTCAGTGACCTTCATGGACTTGAACTCAGCCGTGTGTACCGAGGATCTTTCAGTGGTTTAGATTCACTTCAGCACCTGTGAGTTGTAAGAAAAAAAGTTCACTCTAGAAACATCCGGGTCAGAACTGACCCGGATCGGGGTAGTCCCGTGGAGCCTGATCTGGGTCAGTACGACCAGGAATCGGAGTCAAATTGGTCAAAACTGACGTAGAATCCGAGTTTAAATCCTATTTTTAAAAAACCCTGTTTCTGGGTCAGCCTGACCCGAAATTGGGTCAGTCCCCTGGAATCTGGACTTCGGGTCAAATCTGACCCGGGAGTTTTTTGGGTGTTGAAAAAGGAGTACAATAAGCATCCTGATCCAGACAAAAAAAAGGAATAATAATTTGACATCAGGCTATGACGCGTCATGTTACATTTTCCCTGAGAGTGTGTTACATCCCCCCAGTTTTCTGCCTCAAAACACAAAAAAGCAATGTAAAAACAAGAAGGACAGTACCAATTGGTGGTACAAAATTGCATTACGTAAAGAGAAAGACAAAAAACACCCCAAAGCCAGCAACCAAAAATTGGCAGACACGCAAGTTTATAATTCAACAATTTTGAGGAGGGCATTATTTACGTTCCACTTGTCTTCATGGGCAGATACATTGCTCTGAGATTTATAGTAAACGAATAATGATATAATTATATGAATGTTTATGGGTGCAATGGTGAGAATAATTTATTTTCATGAGTTAAAAGATGGAATGTTCCATTCAACGAGGCGAAGAATGGAACATTCCATTTTTCAATAAATGCCTACAGTAATGTGAAATCGGCCCTCACTTCCGTATTTTGATTGCCACTTTTGTATTTTTTTGGTAGAGTTTTATTAATGCATTTAGTATCAAATTGTTATCCCACTTGTTTCCCCCTTCCCGTAAATTTTCAATTCAGTGCTGCATCAACTTTTGCTGTATCTACACTGTATGAAAATATACACGCAGTGTGAAAATCAAAGAATCGTGTACATTCCAAATGCCTTGTTCTGGATTATTCGACTGTTTTTTATTTTATCTTTTAGTGACATCAGCAATAACAGTCTGACTGAGTTTGAACCTGAAGCTTTCCAAGGCCTGGCTGGACTGATAAGCTTGTAAGTATCATCTTCCTTATTCACGGTTTATTTCAATGTGAGGCGCTTGTATCCCCCCCCCCCCAGTGGTGTGGTCGAGTCCCTGGTTCCCAAATCCAAAGGTCCGAATCCCTGTTTGTTCGAGTTTGAGTCCTTCAGCACCAGAGTTTGCAGCAAGTCATTTTTTGCAAGTCCAAGTCAAGACACAAATCAATGCTGAAAGTCACAAGTCAAAGGAAAAACAGTGACTCGAGTCCAAGTCGCATGACTCCAATCAATAACTCTGTTCAGAACTGATACCCTCAACCCCTCTGTAGCTAGAACACTGTTTACCTCGGTGGAAATTAGCAATAGTTTCAATAATAGTTTACAACCACTATATCATTCCTGAACTAAAGCACAACTTACTGTTCATTATAGGCGTGCGACCCGAGGGCAGTGTAGGGTGGGGGCAACTGCCCTAACAAATTCGGGCAAAACAGTGGGGAAAATTCGGGCACAGCAAAAAAAGAGGGGAAAAAATGGACAGAGTTTAAACAAACAAGGCATTTTTACCCTGTATTAGAAATTGGTGCTTATGTTTTTATCTGTGTACATCATACCCTCTGTTCTTCTTAGCCAAAGAGTTCCCACACGCCCATGGAACTGTACGCGGCTAATGATGTTTATTTATTTTGTCCGAAACAGTTGCTGCATGTACCTTGAAAGTGAGTGTGCCCCAGCATCAGACATAATATTAGTCTGGTCACCTGAATGAGTAATGCTGGAATAGAGCAGGATTTACCTGCCCTTGACTTTTTCAAAGACTGGCCAGTTGGCAAATTTATGCTCTGCAGCACATGTCGGCTATGTGGTCAACAGTTGATAGGGAAGAACGGCCTATCCCTTGACTGTTGACTCCATAGCCGACGTGTACTGCAGAAAAAAAAATCGCGGCCAGCTTGACCAGCTATAGCTGAAGTGTTCTCTAGTCCATTAGCTTTTTCACTAGTCCAATACTGAACTAGCCTGCCACTTGGAGTGACTGGTCTTTTGGTGTTAGCACTTGGTCAGCGGACCAAAGTTACGGGATTTGACGATGGCTACTAAAATTTCAGTGGGCACAACGGGGTGCCCCATTTTATCCAGGGGGCTCTTCTCTGGCCAAATAAAATGTAGTTTCCACATGCATTTTTTTTAAACAACCCCTTTTCAGCGCTTTCTTTATGTCGTTTCCATTGTTTGACCTTAGTGATGGCGACGTTTGCATGGAGGGCTTCTAAAAAAGCTTCTAATCAAATCAAATGTTTGTTTATTTTGTTTTTCTAGAGATATGAGCAACAATAGCCTGAAACGTTACCCATGACTTTGTTTAATGATCTGACATCTCTTGAGATGTTGTAAGTATAAATTAAATGAAATTTGTTCACCCTTTTTTTTTTTATAGTACCTTTAATTTGAATAAGCCATTTGCGAGCTATATTTGAATTATATATCTTGTATAATTACTTGCTTAGTCACAAGACCCTGCTTAAGCTTGAATTCCTCAGACTAGAAACAGCTGATAATTATGTCACATGGTTCGGGCAAGCTTTTGCGTCTAGTGATGAGATGAGACGGCCATAAACACTCGTACACAATTCTGAGTGAATGTTTATGGCACAATGGTACCAGGGTTGGCTCATCAAAAGCTGTGTCTATAGTCTGAGGAATTCAAATTTAAACAATTCCATTTAAAACCCTCAGGGAAGCAACGTGGTGAATAAATTCTCCACATATTCCAAATATGGTCATAATTTCCAAATATGGTCATAATGGGCCAAAAAAGCCAAGATTTTCTGTAATCCTCACCCCTTGTATACTCCACAAGCCTGTAGACTCCCATAGGTCAGGCTATAACCACTGCCGAGTAAGGAGTAATGAATGACCTACAAAACTGAGTGGTGATAAAATTCTCCACCTGGACAACACGCGTTATACAAAAGGGCCCGCTTCTCCGAGGGTTTTAATGATTACTGCAATCTAAACATTCCCGGGTCAGGATTGGACAGGTTACCAGGTTCCAGGCTGACCCGGAAACTGGTTTAAAAGTGGGATTTGAGCTCTGTGTCCATTTGACACAGATCCCGGGTCACTTTGACCCAGAAATCGGTCAGGTCTCCTGAGAGTACCTTGCTTGATCATAACCCCTGGAAGTGGTACTTCAATATATCGAAATATATATGGACATTTTAATTAGTCATGTGATCCAATCTTTGTTAGAGACGTAACGGTGAGCGTGCGATCAAAAGAGGTATCAAGTCATAGAGCAACTGGTCCCCTCTCATTCTTTCTTGATCTTGTGATATATATCACTGTGTGCAGTTTAGGGGGAATGGGACTCAGGGTGTCCGCGTATAATCATGATTTATTTAAAGTGGATTGCGTCAACATACTTTTTTATTTTGACACCCGCGTTCTAGCTCCATACAAGCAACCTATAAGCGCTCGAATTTTTTTTTTAACAAGCGTCCGCGAAGAGCAGTCACTTTTGATGACAGCCAATCAGCGTTTTTTTCCCCCAGCACATCCCTTCCTGGGGGTAATATTGACGAGAGGTGTCGATACGGCGCGCTGCCCATTGGTAGCGAGGCTGGGGTAAAGCCTTGTTCAAAATGTTTTGGTTGGAATCACACCCTTAACCTTTAACAAAGCCTCTCATCAACGCCTGCAGTCAATTTTACTGGTGTGAATCATAGCCGAGCAGTCTAATGCACTAGACTCGTTCTCCTAACACTTGTGTCCTTGCGCAAGACACTTAACCATAATTGCTTCTCTTCACCCAGGAAGTGATTGTTTTAGCTTGGTGCGCTTATACTTGGCAGCACAGCACAGCCCAGGGCACTGAGATAGTTAAAAGAGTATGGAATGACCCAGTGACTGGGGTAACAATAAAGCACCACAAACTCAAAACTGGTGGATGCCAGCGCTATACAGTTGCTATTTAATTATTAGAATTACTGTAATATAGTAAATATTATTGCATTTTGTTTTTGTCAGGCATTCGGACAAGTACCTCTTCTGCTGCATGGTGGATGACCTGAAGGAGTGCACCCCGGAACCAGACCAATTCTCATCCTGTGAGGACTTGATGCGAAACGAAGTCATCCGCATCTTCATCTGGATTCTGGGCCTTAGCGCCTTCTTGGGTAACATCTTCGTCGTGGTGTGGCGTATCCGTAACAAGCAACGCTTTCGAGTCCAGAGCTTCCTGATTCTCAACCTGGCCGTTTCTGACTGCCTCATGGGGGTCTACATGCTGATCATCGCCAGCGCCGACGCACACTTCAGGAACGTCTACATTTATCATGCGGACAACTGGAAGAGCAGTGCCGTGTGTAAGATTGCTGGATTCCTGTCCGTCTTTTCTAGCGAGGGGTCTGTCTTCACCCTCACTGTCATCACCCTGGATCGTTTCCTGTGCATCTTGTTCCCATTTGGGCGGCTTCGACTTGGACGGAAGTCCGTCAAGGTCGTCATTGCTTGTGGATGGTTGTTTGCCTTCTTGCTGAGCGGGATCCCGACTCTAGGTTTACCGTACTTTGGAGAACAGTACTACGGGCGGACCAGCGTGTGCCTCTCCCTTCCCCTAACATCCGACAGGGCCCCGGGCTGGGAGTACTCCGTATTCATATTCCTCGGTGTCAATCTGATCAGCATCATCACCATCTTAGTCTGCTACGTTGCAATCTACGTCTACGCCAAGCGCTCGGCCAAGCAGATCCGTTCAACGCAGGGCGCCACCAAGGAGCTCAAAATGGCCATGAAGACATTTCTGCTCGTCGCAACGGACATGTGCTGCTGGTTCCCCATTGTGATCATGGGTTTCCTATCGCTGTCCGGAGCGGTGGTGATACCACCCACGGCGTATGCTTGGATAGCTGTCTTCGTCTTGCCCATCAATTCCTCCATCAATCCGTATCTGTACACTATCTCCTCCATCGGGCTTCCCAAGCTAGCAGAGGTATCCAACAGCAGATCGCATCGGTGTCAGTGCCAGAACAACAGCACGATCAACAGTGAAATTGCATTAAGTACTCGCAAGTCAAACAATAACTCACTACCTACAGGTAATTCTTGGACTTTTCAAATATAACTTTCCTCCAATTTCTGTTTACGCTTTTCTTTATTCTCATTCTTCTCTTTATCCTTTGAGTTTAATTTCCATAGATCATGTTTAATTTCAATTTCCACAAGGGGAAACTGACCATGTAAGATAGCTCAGTTGATAGTTAACCTGGAGGTCGCAGGTTCAAATCCCGTTTATTTTATTTTTTTTATATTACCCTTAACAATGGATTTCAGTTATTCCAGTCAGTTTCCTGAAATATGTGACATAATAGTACTGGATTTAGTCTGAGGAATTCACATAGTGACCGAACTAGGCATTTTACTGGACATCAATCAATTTATTGTCTAGCGGAGTGAAACTTGTAGAAAATTTTCAATATCTGTCAGGGACCTTTTAGGGGGTAAATTTATGTGCGAACTTTTTTTTGCAAAATGAGATTAGAAATGGAGAGTTGTTCACAACTTTCTTCTTAGTGATATAGGAAATAATTTCACTTGGTGCCAGCATCAAGTGAATAAAAAGTAATAATTACTTTAATGAACAAAAATAATTATCTATCATGAGTGTCAACTTTATTTGATTTAGTTTCGTTGACTATTTTTGCTTTCTGCTTTTCCATTATAAGTGTTTACACTTTGTACACATTTTCCAAGTAGAAAAATTAGCAGTTTCAAGTCCCGCTCTAGTCAAGTTTTCTTTGCTGAACCCCCCCCCCCCCCATGTTGTATTGTAAACTTGGGTGTGATCCCTGGCTACACAGCAGTTACAGAGTCAATGACCTCTGACCGGCACCCCCACCTCCCGAACTAAAGACATGGACAAACTAGAAAGATCGCCGACATCTGGACTATAATATCTCATTTGGTAGAGGTTCAAGACCCACTTTGGTCAATTTTTCTTTGTGCAACCCAAAGTTGTTTCAAAAATTAGCCAGTCAGTTTCACTTGTGGTTCATCACTTGATAAAATTATGTTTTTAAACTAATTTTGTATTTTGAATGCGGCAGGTGCAACACCCATCTCTACACCAATAGTGAGACGAAAAACGCCCTCATGTGGCAGGTTTGTCCTGTCGGAGCTACTCTGTCATAACGGGAGTGGTGGCCCATCGCTAAGACTCAATGATGAAGACTTGGGTTGCATAGAGACAGATCTCAAAGATGCGCTGAGGATCTTGCATGAGAAAGGATTGCACCTTGGCGGTAGCATAGAGAAGGCGGTTGTCTTAGAAAGATCGGTAAGCAAAAGATTAGGGCAGTGCGGATGTCTCGGCCGGGCCGTCTAACGCAATGAACTCAAGTCATTTTAGCCTTTTGTCAAGGCCTTCGTGTCTTTGAGCTGCGAATGAAATGGGAGACCACGCACGCGAGTGGCTTCGCCCCTCAGCTCGCGCGCGTGGTCTCTCGTTCCAGTCGCTCCACTGTTTACGATGTCCTTGACAAAAGGCTAAAGTTGGTTCAAATGCCGGTCATGAAGCTTGTATCCTTGAACAAGACTCTTCAGCATGAAGTATTTATCTTGCCCTAGGGAACATACGGTAGACAGGTGTATTTAGAATTGAACCTGACCTTTCGGCTGACGCATAAATGTTTCTTTCGAATGTTCTAACCCATTTGTTATTGATGTCCAACGACGTCAATTAGGCTGTGAAAGAGTATTAATTCAAATGCCTTTTTGCACCATATCTTCAACGTGAGGTTAGAGACTTATAATTTTACGCCCACTTCCATAAAGACTCTCTGTGTTTGAAAATGAATGCATTACAAAACTGAGTTCGGCCTTGGAGACCCTCTTTAAGCGTAGTAAAGGAGCCCATGATTTGACTTATAACGCTGGCTGCCTGTGATGTGTTGCAGGCATAATCACCTGATATTTGTAAAACGTATCTTTTTTAAGGAAAATGATTATGATGGTAATTATACTCAGTGCTTCATCTACAGGAATCTAAAAGTGCGTACTATTTTAACGATAGGTATGCCAAACAAAATTGAATTATGACACCTGTTATAGAACCTTGTAAGGGTTGTGGCGCAATCTGCAGCCAACCGTGCCATAAAACACCGGGCGAACCCCTTCTCTTAAAGGTATTGTACACTTTTGGTAACAGCTCAAAATCAGTGTCCACATTTTGTGTGATTAAACATATGCATGAACAAACAAACCTGTGAAAGTTTGAGCTCAATTGGTCATCGAGGTCACGAGAAAATAGTGAAAAGAGATCTTATATGTTTTCTATTTTTTCAAATTATCGCGCGCGATAATTACTATTGTTTTACTCGTTTCTCAGAAACGATAGCATTTTAGGCAGAAATATTTTAAGGAACCCTTTCTACCATTACTTACTTTAAATCATGTAAGTTATGTGTGAATCTGTGAACATTGTGTTTTTCGATCTTACCAATAGTGTACAGGTCCTTTAAAGGAACATTACAGAATTGGTTTTTGCTAACAAAACAGTTGCTGACAGTGTAAGCACTTTATGTAATCCACCATATACATAAACTGACAAACCTGTAGAAGTTTTAGATCGATCGGCCATCTGGGTCACGAGAAAATAGTGAAAAACCGATTACACATTTGCATGAAATCATATAGATTCAACACTGAATAAAACGCGCACTAAGCGATAAACTCCAATCGGAAAATTAGTTTATACATTTCTCATCAAATATGGCATTTCAGACAGAAATATTTCAAGGGATGTTTTCTACTATCATCATAGACCGTGTAAGCTTTATGTAAATCTGTGATCAAAAAGTATATTTTACGTTATAAGTTTTTTTCTTACCAATTAGTGTACTGGGGGTGTTTTACGTGCAAAGCACAACACACTGGACCTATATAAATGCTTTATGTCCCATTCGAGGAACGAGTCAATTATGGTCAAGTGTCTTGCCAAAAATGAGATTGATGCTTTTGAAGTTGAGAAAGTAAACATTGTGGTTCTCCCAAAATTACAAACATTATTTTATAACTGACCATGTTGTTTTTCTGTGTTCGGTTTTTTATTGTGCAGCCGACAGAATTAGAGTGGCACGCCAACCTTCTCCTCCCACGGTCATCCCGAGCTGCTACCGACCGCAAACCCGACGAAGGAGCCGTACGTGAAGACGAGCAGAAGATGAAAGCCACGATGCAGCGACTGCGAGAGAAATTCCACCGGTCCAACATGAGTCCACTCAAAAATAACATCAATCTCACGTAACGATCAGTGCCATGCCCCGGGTTGCCATGAAGGTTCTTGCTTGGGGTGTACAGGTACAACTTTTCTACCTTTCTCACATGGAGATGGGCACATTTAAACAAAAATATAAAACAATAAAAAAAAAACATTTTCATGATTTTGAGTTTTGTTCACTTCTTGCCTTAATAATAAGTCAAGCTCTTTCAAATGATGCAAATATTGAGAATGTATCTGCAGCTTTAATTAAATATGATTTTTTTTCCACATATTTACTTTGATTTACTGTACTTTGATATTGGATTACGTAATCGTGACGTCAGAGCCTCAGTGCCATGTACATGTTACAATTTAGTGTCTTCAGTTTTAAAGTTCTGGGAAAGGGTTTTTCGTAAAAATAAGAAGAAGAAGGGACAAAACTGAAAAACAAAACCCAGAAAGTATTTGGCCGCTGGCTCAAATACAAAAGAATACACATAAATTGCTCGAGAGTACCATTGAGTATTTGTCTCTTCTTAAAAGTGTTCACATTTGGGAAATTTTGGTGTCTGCTTCAGACAGAATTTACACCATTTTTGTTCGGGGTAATTACCAAAGAATGACCCTACCGTTGACGTGTTTCATTTAACTTTCATAGTTTCAATCATCTTGATCTGTTCTTTTCCAGTTGAACATTTTAAAGATTTATGAGATGTATTTACATATATATTGATTTAATCAAATGAAATGAAGCTTTTATTTTGCATTTCATTAACGGCGATCTGACGAAGGATTTTTTAAAATTTTATACGATGAAATACCCCAAAATGCAACTATTGTACTGCTGCCTGGTCTTTCAGTGATACCAATCAAGACGAATCTCACTGTAGGTGGGAGAAGTTATGAACCAAAATAAAGGTTTCAATTACTTTTGTTGAATGCAAAGCGAAGCGTATGAGAACTAACAGTGAAGAAATGAGAGGAGCGGGTGTATTAAAAAAGTTCACAATATTTTGAGAGCAGATCATAGCTGAAATTTGTGTGATCATACCTGGATGTATAAACCAGCATAGACCAATATGCACATGACGTCATTTGAGTAGGGCGCCCTCGCCCACAGAGGTCTACGGAGGTTGTAGTGTGAACATTAGACTGGTCATTAGACCCGCAATGATAAAAACAGGTACTGGTCTACATGCCCATTGATTTCATTTCGCTCGGCCCCAGCGGCCTATCCAGGACCGCTGGGATGGGCTAATCAGCTTGCACAGATTCTTGTTCAGGAAGTACGTCATACGTGCAGTGCTTGCAGTGTGAGTGTGATGCATGATGGGACTGAACATGGGAATGAGCATTAACAATAACGATACGGGGACGAGCGAATGATTTCATTGGATACAATGATTTTATTAGATAAACGGGTGGTGACGTAAGCTTTTCATATCTGTGCTATGATTGGTCCGAGGTGATGTAATTTGTCTGTCGTCTGTATGCAGCGTGTGTATAATGTTTGTATTCACCATGTAATAATGTGTATATGTACGAGTGAGGTGACTGCGAATCTCCGCGTGAAATGATTGCAAGGTCAAAGGTACATCTGGCAACATCCGGAAAAGCCGGTCTGTGGCGTTATTCACGAGCCTCGAAGTGTGACGTCAGATGTTCAGGCTATACGAACACCTGACGTCACACTCCGAGGCTTGATCGCCTGGCAGGATCCTGGCAAATGTAAAACAATATTTCAAGGGAAGTTTTGCATCATTACGATCTTTGAAAGCTGATGTGAAATTCTGTAACGTTTTATTTCCAACCTTACCCATGTTATGCACTGGCTTTAAGCTGGAAAACGCGTATGGGTAAAGTACAAAGGTGTGTTTTCGTTGAAACACACATCTTATAACAGTTCAGAAATAATGAGTGTAGGCCTACGCATTTTTTTAAAACTTTAAATGTGAAATTTGATTTGGCTTGATTTGATTTGAAACGGTTTATTGTAATAAAACGACATTTGCGGTCCATTTACAATCAATTTAAAATTCAACATTCAGATATCAGCCTGATTACAACCAAATTAAAACGAAATAAAAGAATTTAAAAAATATTACTTATATAAAATAATTATAAAAATTAAATAATGGGAGAAGCACAAACCGGGCCTAGCTAATTTAAAAGCGAAACGACAACTGAAAAACACTTTGGGTACGTTGATTACAAAAAGTATAAAATACTAGATAAGAATCATTATACATATTCATTCATCAAAAAGGTGTAAAAGGCGGTACGTATTGCTCCCGTGAAATGTAAATTTTTTTTAGGGAAAGGGAATTACGGGTAATAGTAGAAGAACTGGCCCAATTCTCATTGTGCTGCTTGTGCAGAAAATTGTTCTTATCACTTTTCAGCAAACTTGTTTTGTACTAAGCTACTTTTATCTGTTTAAGCAGCTCTATGAAATCGAGACCAGGCTCTGTATGTTTGTCACGGGAGTTATAGAGAGAGGCAGTGTCTGAATTAGCGGCTACAGCTACGGCTACGGCTACGGCTAGATTTCTACGTCACCATGCGTTAAAGTATAGGGAGTTCTTAGCAACACCCTTAGCAACAGTCGTAGCCGTAGCTGTAGTCGCCAATTCGGATACGGCCTCTAGAGTGTGTGAGGAATGCTGAACGGACTATAGGGTGAGAGAACAGCCCAGATGCGTGCGCAAAGGATTCTGGGTAAAATCCGAGGACTCATACCCAAGTATACGATACAACCTTCGCTCGGCCCCAGCGGCCTATCCAGGACCGCTGGGATGGGCTAATCAGCTTGCACAGATTCTTGTTCAGGAAGTTCGTCATGCGTGCAGTGCTTGCAGTGTGAGTGTGATGCATGATGGGACTGAGCATGGGACTAAGCATTAACGTTAACGATACGTTTGCCCATCCCAGCGCCTTTGGTTTTAAGGCAAGGCGCTGGGGACGAGCGAAGATACAACCTAGGAAGCGGCAGCTACAGGGGGATCCCCGAACAAAGATATAGACAAAAAATAGGGAGACCGCCAACATTGAAGCTAGATAGCTCAGTTGGTAGAGCGCCGGCACGTTAATCCGGAGGTCGCAGGCTCAAATCCCGCTCTATTCGCTACTTGCACGGACCTGTGTAGATCCTCGACTTCATGCTTCATTATCGTATTGCATTTTTTTTTAATGTATTTGTTTATAATACAGTGTCATTACACTACCGTGACAATACAGAGTTATATAATGCTTCTATTCACCGCTGTCCCCAGATTGAGACTCTACACGAACATGGCTGACCGTGCAAAGGGCGAACAGTAAATTTGCCTTTGTTCAACCCGCTTTTTTTGGGGGGGCAATTAACTATTGAAACGGATATGAAAACTCCAGCAACAACGTACAGTTTGTTTCTAGTACTGTTCGAACTAAGCCTCATTTCAATGGGAATTTAAAACTTTGATTTTGGAAGCGTGCTAAATCCGACCACCTTTTGTTTCACTTATTATGACCAAAGCATAATTCAAATTTTATTTGTTAGAGCTGAAAAAAGAAACATTTACTAGAGTAGGACTTGAACCATCGACCTCCGGATCAACGTGCCGGCACTCCACCAAACTAAAGCTATTAGCCCCGATGTTGGTAGTTTCCCGATGTTGCCAATATTATCATTGTTCGGGGTGCCATTCAGAAGCCATTCAACCAAATTAATTGTTGTCCAAACATTTAAACGTCAAATTAATTTAGTTTGTGTTTTTCATGAAACATGACCGCCTGAGTTGATCTCTGGTTGTTTTTACGGTACCTTTATTGAAAGCTGGAGGGCTGGTTTGGATTTCAAAAGTTGTCCTCCAAAAACCATTGATGAATTAAAGGTGAGAACATTAATTACATAGAGTCTCCCGTGACTGGCGCTTTGTATCAAAGTAATATCAAGTGAACATTCTTATATGTAAAATTGTATTTTAAATTGAGATTAAGTTACTATCTATGCTGCACCATTATACGGAAGCCTTAAAGAGTCATGGGGAGAATAAAGTCATCATTGTGACTTTTAGTATAGGGCATGACTTGTGTACATTATGAATATGAGATATATCTCTAAAATGTGACTTTTATTTGTTAATTAACACAACTCATAATTTAAAATTTAACTCACAGTTATGACTTATGCCTATTGAAGTATAAGACATAGTGGATAACTTATATTATTCATAACTATGAGATAATAGCCTAAGTCATAGATGAATTACGACTTTATTTGCTTTCTCAACGTCCCTTTAACGCATCCGTACCATTAAAAAAAAAATCAATTTTTACATTTGTTTGGAACAACTGAGACGGAATAAACAAACAAAATTTTACCCAGAAGTGGAAAAAATTTATTAAAAATATGTCATGCTCTTTGAATTATTATTATTATTTTTTTGGGGGGGGGTTGTCTGACTAACAGTGTAGCTTAAACTGAATACGTTAATGTACACATACACAGCGGCCTAAACTGGATGCACAACGCAGAGATTTTATGATATACTTTTTTTTTTTTTTAAATCTTGGAGGGTGATTCTGAAAACGGTGTGGCATGTCTAGCTGATGTTGGGTTGTTAGCATAGACCCTGCAAGCCAAGATTACCCACTTTGATTGGTGTTAGGACACCTGTTTGGACGAAGCAAGAATGTCGCGTGCTTCTTTTTTGACTCCTGTGATTGGTTAATTTACGGGCCCTGGAATGTTATCCACAGGTGTTCGAACAATACAAACTATTATCGAGTTTGCCTAACGCTAAAACATATTATATGGTGGTAAATCCCTATTGAAAATTGGGTCTGCTGATTTTGTTTTTGTGTTGGGCATTTTTGGAGCTCTGTGCCACATAAATTACGATACAATAGACTGTTCCCAATTCAATGTCATTTAAAGTGGTATTAAGAAGTTTGATGCATGTGCCATTTGCCAAATAACCGCATAGACTGCAAGGACCTGGTACAGTTTGTACGTGTTTTGCCCGCTGCCGAAACGCCAGTATTAATTTGTCCAGTGGATGTTTGGAATTGTAGCATCTCGCTGCCTAAAATACGTCTTTATTTACCGACTGTCTGCGCTCTGGATCTCATAATAATTTTCTCCTATCTGTTGGATAACTGTAAGAATCTGATGTTCCCAGCCGGACTTCGTTTTTTTACGTACGGAAGGGACAGTTAAAATCACAAGGTGGTTTTTTTGTGCACGGAGTCGTTATTCACCACGTGCGCTGGATGCCCGGGAGAGTGAACGGTCGTGACGTCGTGGGGCTCACGTGCAAGCAGAATCCCACGGGTGGAGTGACCGAATTTCTGAAGGATTTATTCTCAACTTGGAGTGCTGTCAATCTGTAAGGAAAAACCCCAACCTTTCTAGTAAGGTAGGCTCCTTGTTTTCATGAAAAACCTTTCGTTTTGTGTGTTTTAATAAAACAAAAAACCTAATTGGATTTTAATTGTTTTTATGTTGTGTTATCAGAGGTCATATCGGACACTGGGTTAGAGCTGGGAAACCAGACTCTTCTTACATAATGTTTACCAAGCAGAGCATTGATAACATTTCTTCAAAATAACGCAACGACCCTCCCCTCCCGTCCAACCTGTTGACCACGCCCCGTCTCCACGCCCCGTCCGTCCAAGCCCCGTTGTCTCTGATTCTCCATACAAGCTGAATGATAGAGAAAGTCCTGTCTAACTTGACCCTGAGCTCCCCCTTTAAATAACCACCCTCTCTTATTGAAGAATCGAACACAAACAGTCGATTTTAGGAGACGGCATGGCATCCAGTGTTGGTAGACAATTCCATTCATTTGCTTAACCGCCCTCTCTTGAACAAAATATATTTGTTTTAAATTTGTTGGATATACAAACTCAAATACCGCCCTCTCTTTTGTTGTAATATTTTTAACGTACCTTTGTGGTACGCTGACATTTTTCAAATAACTGAATACTACCGGTACTTCATGAGTCCTTAGTACTCTTATTGTGCGTTAATATTTCTGTTATATAACTGATATATTATATATTTCAGTTCATGCATTTTGATACTATTGTATGATTCCACCTTATACTTATACCTCCTCAATTATCTTTGTGGAAAGATTTCAAAAACACTACTACATTGTTTCTTCCATGGACATTTTTATCCAACTATATATTTTTTTATGATATAGTACTATAGCTTAGATAGATTTCGAGCACTCGGGCTGATTAAAGACACTTTCACAGTATTCCTCCCGTGGCAAAAGTATATTTTTGGTGTAACTAATAGTGCTGATGGTATTTAATATACCACTGGGTGGTTAGAACTACTATCTAATAACATAGTCATGATATACTTCAATTGATAGCCTGTGAACAGCACTAAACCATTGTACTCATATCTCGTGCCAAAAGTGTTTTTGAGAAGTAACGATTCTGAAAGGATACTGGATAGTTCACACCAAGTTTGTGATGTATAACTTGCAAGCCATGTTATACATAAAACATGAACAGCACTAGACTCTTTCATAGTATTTACATCCCGTGTCAATGTGTCTCTGGTTTAGCCGTAAATGTAAAGGTAAATACTGTGGGTGCTTTCATGGTATTCTTTTACCGCACCTAAGTATTTTTGTAGTGTTCTTGATAGATTTCTAGTATTTGAATGACACAGGCCAATCCAGTGCCAGGATATCTTTTTGATATCATTTTGAAGTTGTTAATAGTGAGATTTCAAATGGTGGAATAATCGTGTACCCCGTATACACCTGTTCGGTTACAACGTATGTTCGTAATTTTCGTTTCAAATAAAAGAAATTTTGGTTCTTGTTTTCACCATGATCGGCATAATAGAGTTTGAATATATGACTGTGGCATCGAAGCTGCCGATGGACAACATTGGAAAGCGCGTAAAACATTTCAATAGTAATGCTTGTCAGAAAGTGAGATATCAGGTTTACGTATTTGCGCCAAATACTTCGGCAGTGCGGCTGTCCTGTATCAATGCATCTCTGTATTAAACTTTGAAGTCGTGATATGTTGAACTAGAAAGCTGGTATAGATTTCCAGTATAATTGAAGAATACCACCACTGGTGATGATGGGTGATGGTCTTCACACATCACCAGCGGGAAACAATGTCTCGAACTAATGGCTACCGTATCGACTAACCTGTCGGAAATGGCGACAGTTCGCCTAGTTATCCGACACTTCATAAGTCAATATGTTCTCAGTATCGTTTATAGTTGTAAGTTGTTGTTTTTTCTCGTCCGTTTTTTTCCCTCAATTCCTCCGAGAGACTGAATTTTGTTGAAGGTTATACGTTGAGCTGAAAAGCTCGTTTTAGTAGGCAGAGAAGGCCATGCTGTCAGGCAGAAAATAATTAAACTTGGAGATCGGGGGACTGTGAAGTGTTCCAGTCTTAATTGTGTTGAGACAACAGGTACGTTACAGAATAAATGTCAGCATTTAATTGTCCACAGTTAAGAGCAGGTTCGGGTCACGACCTCTCGTCAAGTCGCCATTTAAATCACGCGTATATGTCTTTGATTCAAAAACAGTACAGGAAATAGCAGTACAACAAAGCCTACAATACCAACAGTAAAACAAACTGACGTCGATACTGAAAAAATAAGAATGACTTACAATATTCTTAAAATAAAGAAATATTAAAACGAGATAACAGATTTAGCGATCTTTATAGAGTTTTATATTTACAGGCATTGAGATTCGCAAAAGATCGATGAAAAATGAAACCACTTTTCAAACGCCTCCACAGTCTTGGGCCTGTTGTTATTCAACGTTTTTAAAAAGAGCTTGGGATGACATTTCCAACGATTCAACAAAAGCAAGGTGCAACAGTCACGTTTGTGTAAACGTTCTCGATCAACGTCATTCTTTAAAGATAACATATAAACTCTCTTAGATCTTTTCGGTCATAACGCTTAATTTTTTTTAATGAAGTAAAGTTGGGACATAATCCTCGTCTCTATTTGGATTAAGGGTGAAGAGAATTAATCTCTGTGGAATTCTGGCTTCAAATAATTAAATCGTCTCTTGGTGGCGAAACGTCTTATTACTTGCCCCCTCTTTCAATTTATTTTCCCTCCTCGTTGTACTCAGAGGAACCGATAGGGAGGCCCCGAGGGGGTTGGACACAGTGCAATCGCATTGGCTTTGGGTTGGAGGATTAATTAAACAGCCCGAATAGTGCCAAACCATTGTACTTTTGTCAAAGTGCGTTCGGTTTTCTAAACCCCTGGAAATAGTACAATCTTGGACTTTCTGCGTACGCATAGAATATGACAATCTCGGTTTGTTGGTACAGTGATTGATTGGTTATTTTGTTTACAGTAATATTGGTGGGGGGTCAACAGATTATTGGAATGCCGTGTGGATTGTTTACAACCATCGGGTAAGTTTTGGCGGTTCAATTGTCAAAACTCCCAGGCAATTAAGAATAAACTGATTAAGTGACGTCTTTGTTTTTGTGGAAGATGTTGGTATAGGTTTTCATATCTGTTTTTAAGTGGGCAAAGGAGTGGATCTTAAAGATATCTAGCTACCAACACGCAACGGTCTCTGTAACAATCTTAACGATTTTTAAAGATATTAGTGGTTGTTACCACATTCTCTCTGGATCTTTGCATAGTTTCCCGCCTTAACAACGTTTCACTGAGCATATTATTTGTAACACAGTTATACCCTACATATTTCGCGAGTATCTTATGACACTTTTAGGAACCTCAGATTTCGGACCACTTCGCTCTAGAACTAACCAATTCGCGCGCTTTAACGGGGACCCATCGCGAGACTTGCACGGTCTGCACTTAAAAAACAGTGTTCTCATGAGTCGATCGAGGCGTTGAGTTGTTTACACCACGGGTTCTCTTAAGAATCACCAATGCTCGAAAACCGATTTCACCGCATGGTGTCACCGCAGTCATCGGTTTTCAAGATCTCGCCCACACCGTGCAAAGTTTCAAAATCCCATTCGAAAAACCCAATTAAGAGATAGGCGTATGAAACACCTGCGTTGGTTACTTCTGATTGTCAAATGCCGAGGTGACTCTCGTCTAGTGCGGGCTTTCCTTCTGAGATTGATGGTATTATATCAATCCACTTAAACCATCTACTGTAGTTTTCTGTTGTGAACTTTGTTGGCAATGGCATGTGTTAAAGGAACATTACAGAATTTTTTTTTGCTAACAAAACAAAGTGTAAGCACCTTATGTAATCCACCATATACATAAACTGACAAGCCTGTAGAAGTTTGAGATCGATCGGCCATCTGGGTCACGAGAAAATAGTGAAAAACCAATTAGACATTTGCATGAAATCACACTGAGCGATAAACTCCTATCGGAAAATTAGTCTACTCATTTCTCACCAAATATGACATTTCAGACAGAAATATTTAAAGGGATGTTTTCTACTTTCATCATCATTAGACCGTGTAAGTTTTATGTAAATCTGTGATAAAAAAAAGGATTTTTTACAAGTTTTTTCTTACCAATTTTGTAATGTTCCTTTAATTTATATAGGTTTTCCTGATCAGTTTCGGCAAAACAGCAGCTTAGTTCCCCTCATGCATTCGTATGAAATCAATTTTGCCCCTTCAGTTGAAAACGTCATTCATTTTCCACTTTGAGGCATGCGAATGTATAGAGCTTTATAATATACTCAATCAGGCATACATTTCTTAACTGCCTTTCACATCAGCGGGCCTCGGTTCGAAGTCCGCTTTGGACAAGAGTTTGGGGTTTCAGTGACTCCCTGGTATAGTGTGGATTTTTCCTCCCACTTCTTAAACTGAGCATTTCCACTCCATGTTCTCTACACGTGTATCTTCAGATAAATTCATACTCTACCAAGTCACATTTCACAATCCCTATAGCGACTATCATCTGTGTGAACAAAAAAATTCAAACACCGGACTAGGACCGATTTGTTTTAGAGCACTGTTTTTTAAACAACCATTGCACGGTTTGTGTTCTGGAACTTTCTCGCTGCTTTCTGTTTTCATTTTTGACCCAGAAATTGCATCTTCGTAAAACAACGCCTTGAACGGTGGAAATATACCTATACAGTATTCGATTAAAAAATACACCAATGTCGTTACCACCGTTACCCTGGTAACGTAAACCTGTGGTATTGTTTGAACGAAATTTTATATTTGTTTGACCTATACTGTTTTGTTTATATACCCTGTTTGCAAACCAACGATGTAAATTGAACGAAGGGCTTATTTTTGTATCATTATTATCCGATTGTGTTTTGCTACCCTACTATGTCCTCCGTTTATAATAGATCTCATGCACATGACGTCATTTGAGTAGGGCGCCCTCCCATAGAGCTCAAAAGGAGGTTTCTCATTGGCCAATCCTGTCTACGGTGCGTACACATCAGTTGCGTTCCCGCTGTCTCGTCATCGGTTTACCTCTAAGATGGCGGCTGGATGACGTCAATGCATAATGCATATTAAGTGGCGTGCAGACCTTCAAAAAGTCACGGCCAACAAAAGCCAGCAACGTGCAGCTTTTTCATAAAAGAAAAGACGTCACAATGTTTCAAGCAGAACAACCAATAACAACGTCCGCCCTGTCAAGTTGATTTAGGACGACTGATGGGACTTCGCCCATTGATAGTAATCAATACAACAACATGTACCTGTGGAACGTGCTGTCCTACTATTTGACATTTTACCTTCATATCTCAGGTGTCCCCATATGCATTTTACCTGTACTTATGTACATCATATAGACCCGTACGACACGCATTGTTCAACTAGAGCTGATGGAAACGCAAATTTATTGACGATTTCAATCATTCGAAAATCGTTTGCATTTTTAAACCGACCCGTATAGTAGTTTTCACTAAAATTGTCCAAATTCGCGCAATACAGGCTCGGAGACCTGTTCCTTCATGTATGAGCATAATGATGATGATTACTGATATTATTTCTGATATTGTTTCAAACGATATATACGAAACGTTTCTAATATTTATCTATTTGATAACAAAAAGAAGACTTGTTTGTTGCATTTTGTATGAGCGGCCTTGGGGTTCACAGAATGTATAACCGTACGGCAACAAAGGTATACTTTTTTTTTTAGTAAAACAGTACTTTAACACTTTTTTGAAGAATACCCGTTTTGGGCAGCATAATTGTTTTATCAGTGATATTGCTAAAATGTAGTAGCATTATTGTATGTACATGATCAACCGTTGGATTTGTTTGTTTGAAGCGAAGGCCTTTGTCAACCACTGTGTATAGGCAAAACTCGCGGCTGTGATGTTGGAATGCAATGTTCCTTTATGGTTTTATTGCTCTCAGCGCATTGCAATTGCGGAGACAGAAGCAAAGTTTGTAAGGAGCATGCATGGACATTGGGCCGAGATAAATTTTAAAAGATTTTGGGCAAGATAGAAGCAAAGTTTGTAAGGAGCATGCATGGACATTGAGCCGAGATAAATTTTAAAAGATTTTGGGCAAGATACTAAAAAAAAAATTGCCCTTGAATGACAAGTGGTCAGGTAGGGCTCAATTAACCCTCCTACTGTCAGTGACTCTTGGCAACATTTTCCAGTGAGTTGACCAAGCATTTGAAACCATTCGACTGCCAAGGTTGTGTACGGTGGCACAACTGTGCACAGAACTAACTGTGTACTGTGTGCATGCATTCCCTCATGGTATCATATTGCAGGCTGGCATAGTTTATCTATAATTCAAAACCACAGTGAATGGTATTGAATGGTCAGACAGTAGTTGCCTTAACACAAGCCAATCACAGCAAACGAACAATAGAGGAATACAAACAATGACAGTGACTGGTCGTCAATGATAGGAAACAAAATAGAACATCTATCAACAATAGGAAATAAATATAGGCAGATACAGAGAGTTGTTTCAAAGCTTGAAGTTGATCATTTAGCGAACTCGAACGCTTGGGTCACTACTCGATCTCAACATCACCTCCCCCAGTCTACTGACGGCCACACGAGTGCAGTCAAAACGCTGAGAATAGACCTTATGCAGCCGCCATCTTAGAGGTAAGCCGATGATGAAACAATGAACAACACCCGCGGTGCACTGCATTGACTGGCCAATGAACAACCTCCTTTTGACCCCTAGGCGAGGGCGCTCTACTCAAATGACGTCATATGCATAAGGTGCATTACAAAAGAGCCACGTCTACTTAGAAGTTGCTCCATGGCACTCTGAAACAAACAACTAACGTTTATATCTCTTAATGTTGTAAACATGTCTTAACGATACAGTCTACGTGGAGTACATGTACATGCTCACTTCAGTGCACCACACAAAAACTTGACTTCAAGTGTCCGTTTCCATGCATCTTGGTTTCTGTCAAACGGCAAACGGAAATCCTCCTTGGCTGTGCTCGTTTCTACACTTTGTTTCGTGTAATGGACTCTTTGGTTTATCTCTGGTCGTAACCAGCAACCATTTAGAAGATATCCTTCGCGAATTTTTAAATATTTACCCGCTCTTTACTTGAATGTTGTGTCCGGTCGGATATCCAAATACCAAGGATGTCTTTCAATCCACTTCCTCACTTTCAAACTCTCCTCCGGTAATCTATAAGATACTAAGACCTTTCTTATCGGGTTCTTTTAAAGGTCCACACGTACGAAGAACATTTTTTTTTTTAGGCTCTGATTTTTCGAAAGAAAAAAATCAAAAAAAGTAAGCATTCAAACTGGAATAATTTCTAAAGTTTTAGGGATCAGTGTTTGTTAGCCGCATTAATATATTGTTTTGTTATGTTATATCCTTTCACATTATATCAACTGGCCTGTGAAAAGGCTTAATAAGTTCGTGATGCCCTTATTTTTCAAGGTGAAAGAAATATAAAAGAACCAAATGATAGTAGACATTTTCCTAGCAATTACCTCTCATTTTCAGTTACCCTATGAGTCCGATTGCATTTAATCGATGTTTCTTATGACTTGTATAATCCAATATAAATATAACCCATTTATTTTTAACAAATTGCTGATTTCAAGTTTAAGCCTTCATTTGCCCCCTTCACTCAAAACTGAATGTTGTTTGGATTTATCGAGTAATCTAAGATGAAATCCAAAACCAGTGGAACAGTTTCTTAATTGGATTTACCGCAGTATAAACTCGTATTGGATAATTATTCTGTATAACTCACTGGAGTCACGAGAGATACCGTTTTAGTGTAAAACACCCATCAATGTTTTCACAGTTTTCAAACATTTTATTTCGGACTCGCGTGATCGAAACTAATCGTTTAAACTAACTTCTCAAAGACTAAAGCATTTCTGGCGAAATTATTTCAAGGGAAGTTTTTCCCACCATGACCATCTTCATATAATAAGTTAAGTGTAAATTCATATTTGCAATCTTACTAATGCTGTGGCTGGAAAATTTGTCTCAGCCTGATTGTTCCATGGTCACAACCAGAAATGTACATTTTCTACGGACGGTTGGTGCAAGTATCAAGTCAACAGTTGATTCGGTATAACAATATTGTTCATCTGTTATTTGATCAATACCAGTCATGCTAGTTGTACTTAATGTGTCGTAGTTTTATTGACCGGCTTTCCTTTTTATTCAGGTCATTTCCTGCTGTTGTTGTTATTGTGATTTCTTTATGTAAATATAGATACATTGATTACTTCTGTATATTTTAAAATACTGTCTATTTGCTCCTCTTAATTTACGTTTTTTATTCTGCATGGTTCTTTTTCTTGACATTTTTTTTTTATTATACTCAGGGCCCCGCGGGAGATCACATTGTTTGTGAACGAGTTACCCTGATAAAAGATAAGAAATAAATAAATGCATCATACATTATTTTGATTATAATGGTGTCAAACCGCATTGAAAACCTCTTCAAAGTTGTCCTTGGAGTCCGTTTTGAAAGACAAGTAGATAGGCTGAAATCAAAAATGAAACGTCTAACCAAAATTAATTATAATACAGTTTCTGTTTAGTTTTTTTTGTTTTTAAACCTCCACTTTCAGTAAACTTTTTACAGTATTTTGTTTCTTATTGAGATTAGCATTGCAACACAGAATCGCCTTATAAACAAGAACAATGCTTGACAAGCTGCCTCAGTTTTCTGTAAGCTTTTTTTCTCCTTTTTTGGTTGTTGAGAATATCAACCTCATTTCCTCCCGTAATCATTCACGCTTGATCGATCGATTCCGTGGGGGAACTTCATCATTCACAATCTAAAATGTCCACACAATCATGCGCAAAGCTGACAGCGTTACACCGCTTGATTAAATATTTGACTCAAAATTTGTGCCGTGATTTAGGTGCCTTGTCAATTGACAACTTTTTGAAAAAAATGATTATAGTTGGAGAGTCGGCGAGATGGACGATTAGCGTTCGGTCTGACATACTGTCATGGAGCGCGGGCCCGACGGTCTTCCACGCTCGCTCGGTTGTGAGATTGTCCGCGATCGATACAAGAATAATTATCGTTGGGTTGGACATAATTTTTTTTTTTGGAAATCGTTGGGAACGAGAGACAGAAGAAATCTCAAATCAGTGCACTTCCGATTGTTAGACGATGTAGAAAAAAACCAATGACCCAGATGAGAGTTTGAGAATCTGGGTCTTGAAATAAGGAGCGGCCCGGTTAGTGTACTAGATGGCGTTTAATATACAGCAAACTAGAACAGAAAAATCATATCGACCATGTAAGCTTTGTCTCAAAAAGAGTGACATTTTACATTTCATGGCCTTTCTGGCAGGCAAGTGCTACACTAGTCACATGGGAATTGTTACATTTTGTGTCATAATTTCCACATAAGTTCAGGTGTTATGAGTAACAGCGAGCACGTATTGAGATGTACCCCTTTCTTCATATCAAAAGTTGAATAAAAAAAACAAACAGACAGTGCAATCCTCATAAATTAGTGCTTTCTTCCATTGAGCTGTGTTCAAATCATGCCTGAAGAAAGTCCAGACGCTGAGGCTCTCTTGTAAACATGAAGTCACACGTGATGTCCGTTTGGCGGCTGCAGCTAAGGCTACGGCTGCGGCTTATGGTCAGAGTGTTGGTATGGGCATCATTAAGCTTCAATTGTTGTTCACGTGACGAGTAAGCCGCAGCCGATAAATTCTAAATCGTACACGGTCTTACTAACTAAGAATAACAATAGTAAGGCCCCGTTGTAGTACAAAGAAAAAACATCAGTTATGATTACGGTAATAGTGTAAATTGGACATGACAAAGAACAAAGATGGCATACAGTAACTGTGATCGTTTATTCCAAAATTCATTCAATTACAAATTGTCAACTTACGCTGAAACAAAAAACTTTAATGGGTATGTTATTGATGTTGAAGCCGGTACCAAAAACATTTTTTTCTCTTGCAGGAGAATTGTTCTTGATTTTCTCAAAGCAATGGCATGTCGAGCAGAAGGATTTTTTCTTCTTGGATGATTGGCACTTTATTACATTGACACCAAGTGATCTTTCAAAATAATGTGATATCATATCGGGGCACTTAAACTCGTCAATTTACCTTCACTTTAAATTCTGCACATTCTTGTGGTTGCATTTTTTTTTGTTATTATGTTGGAACATTCGCCAGATAGAGGGTACGAGGTCTGAGCGCGGTGAGCTAAAATGGTCCGGCCGAGACGGTGATTTAGACTCCTCAGGAGTTGGACAAGAAATAACTTGAGCCCGTGCCGGCGTCAGCTGAACTTGACAAATAATCCGCTCACTGTTTTTAGTGTGGATTTACACTGCATTCTTTTCCCTCCACTCTTCACATCACCATTTCACATCGAACCCTCGAACAAAGTCGTCTAGAATTCCAGGAGCGAGGAATTACGATCGCGCGCACTTTGAGGGGTTTCATCTTTTGAACTTCACTGGCGAATGTAAAAGTTGTTTTGTAATTTTTTTGTTTTACGGAGGCTTCTAGATGACATTATAAATCATCGAGCTGACGCGCGAATGGTGCCGACTATTGGTCCCCTACGACGGCATGGTGGTGCATGAGCGGAAGGGTGACCTTGACTGCTATTAGCTATCTCCATGGTACCCGGCAGGGGAGCAATTCAAGGACTGTAACTTTAATCATATTCGAGGAATTTTCGTCGAAAGTAAAATGTTTGACTTCATGTGCTATGGATACATTAGTGATTTAACACAAAATAGCATGAAAGAATGTCTGTCCCAACGGAGAAACCTGGAGAAAGAGTATTTGTAAACAAGGCTAAAACTGTCTCACCCCTTTGAAAAATCCACCCAAATTTCAACACAGATGTGAACATTTAACAAGGGAACAAACCTTGTAGGTTCTTTTCGAGGGGCTGGGTTTCTCAAAGCTTTCTCCCCGCTGCGTCACTATCCGCAGAATCAGGTTAAAGGCGATCGGAAAGACAATAGGGATATCAAATTAGTTGTGTTTTTAAAAAGAACTGTCTCACAAAAAACAAAGACAGGTCTCCTTGATTTAAGAAAGAATGATAAATACAAGCTGTTTGATGTCACTCAAACTTGGGTGCAGTTAACCAGGGACTAATATCATTGAGCTGCTTAAGCAGAAAACATTGCTTAACAATTGCCTGCTAAGCAGAAATGAGTAGGGTACCACCAGTCACACATTGTACATGTGATATGGTAATTTGGCTGGTAACCTTATTCTGGTAAGCAGCTCAATGAAATTGGGCCCGGTGGACGTGCAGCAGCAGCAGAGCCGTTAATATTATTCTAGTCAATGATATACAGAATATTTCTGACAGCGCTTTTATGATACTTGAGTATGTGTTGTATAATCCCCCACACTTTCTCTTTATCTGTGGTATCTAGGATTGTAACTCTGTTTAAAAATGTCCATCAAAACATTTAGTGGGCAGGAAAGCACGCACTTGAATCATGATAGTGCCTGTTTTTGATCACGTAGGCCACTTTGTGCAAAAAAAAGAAAGAAATGAAGGTTGGCATTAATATATACGTATGGTTTGACGGTTTTTTTCCATTCCAGTCCTTTGTTTTAATCGGTGCGTAAAAATTGATTGTTTTACACTGGAAAGATGGTGTGGGTTTTCGATAAAAAGTGCGTCAAAGTAAGTCATGTAACCGGTGCATGTTTAAAGCGACGATTCTTGGAAAAAGTGTGTTCTCTAGCTGTTTATTTGTTATAAAGCACGTGCATAACATTGGTAAGATTGGAAATATAAATGAATTACAGATTTATACATAATCTACAAGGTATAAAGATGGCCATGGTGGAAATTTCCCCTTGAAATATTTGTGTTTGAAATGCTATAGTTTTTGAAATTTAATTTGGGGATGAACTTGTCTCTTCCTTTCTTATGAAAGTTGTTCTCGGGACATTTTATATTGGTTTATAAAACCAGCCTTTAGATTAAAATAACTCGTGTATTCGACTGAGCTTTGATATCAATTTGTTTGTTTTCCTATCGGTCAAAATTGACAGAGGCAAAAAGAGGCTGGTATAAAGGAAAACAGATCTGTTTGTGCCCATCGTTCGCTTTAATGCAGATCGGTGTTCCAAGTTGCTTGTGCAGTCGGGTAACTAGACAACATGTCCACGTTATGATCACGATCTGGGCCAATTTGTCACAGAGCTGCTTAAGCACAAAAGTAACTAAGCACAAAAGTAACTAAGCACAAAACAATAATATTGCTTGCCAGAAAATGGTAACCAGCCAAATTACAGCGTCATACCGCCGTACATACCATGACTGGTTTCCTGCTTGCTTAGAAGAATGTTTTTGAACACGACTGCCTGCTGTATACTGCCTGCTGTAACTCTTTGAAATTTGGCCCATGTCCAATTTCATGGTTCTGCTAACTGTAAACGAAAAATTGCCTCGGAAGCAGAAAAATCCGCGCTAAGCGTAAGCGTATTTCACAGGTTTTAGAAAGGGAATTTTGCATACTTGCTCCTTTGTAGTCTATAGACCTTTCTTTAGCTCGAGTTTTTGCCAACCAAGGTTGGAAAACTATGGGAAGCCATAAATGATAAGCAAAAAAGGATAGCCACAGTTTGTAACAATGTTACACAAATATTAAAAATAGTGTTGAATTTGTTGGAAACAAAGCAACCAATCATTGGGTGTATTTTTTGTGATTGAAAGTTTGCTGAAATGTTGAATTTTGGTCACAACATATGTTAATAAGCGGATGATTGTGACCATAAGCGACGAATTCAGCGGTAAGCGCATCAGAGCCATGAGCCTTTGGGATAATGGTGGACACTAAAGGAGTGCACTGTTTTTTTTTTTGGTGTATACAGACAAGTTTACCCAAACCTTACTAAGTATTAGTAAAAGTGTCATAGTATTGTGTCCACCATATCTCAAAATGGCTGATGTGATTGGACCCCAGTGCCGGTGGCTTCCCTGTGGTGTGACTCTGACGTAGACGGCGGTAAATGCATTTGAGTAATTTCGAATTTTGCGGTTCGATCCCCCAAAAAGATTTTTCGCCTCCCAAGAGCTTCAACTCCTTTAAAAAAAATACACACCAACTGATATCACGTCTAACTAGTTGGAATGCCCTGCGCCTGCTATGTCAAACAAGCTTTCCTTAAAATGGTCCCCTGGAGAAAAGGTGGACAAAAAAGAAAACAAGAGGGACCATTTGGTTCCATGAACAACGGAATGTCAACGTATCCCCTTTTGTGCTCTCCGGGAGAGAGTGAGCCGAAAACATCGCTTCATTTGGACTCAAATTGACTTCTTGTTTCTTATTCTATACGAGCATGTAAATTGCCCATAAAACCCCCGATAACAATCCCACAGGTATCAGGGGGCCCTTTTTACGCCACATCCGATGCAAGGGGAATCTCAATTATGGAAAAGTCACCCCTTCGGGCCAGTCTCCAGGGCGCCTTTCTGGATTGTGTTTTCAAGGGCGAAGTTTTGTATATTTATGTATTAATAATTTAATGCAACGTGATGATGGCCGTTTGCCACGACCATTCAAAACGGTATACACTAACGGATTTGATGTTAACAGTTTTTGCCTTTTGTTTTTACTTAGTACCGGCAATGGCACTCGAAGCTGTAGGGCGTGTGTGAAGGGGGTGGGGCGAACAAACCTATGCTTTGCCGTTATTTTGTGGGGACACACTCTATTATTTGCTTCCATAGTTCAACTGGCGAAAGAAACATGAAATCTGGGAGGGAATATGACACCTTAATGTTCTTCAGAGTTTGAGCGCCCAGTGTATGTCATAGAAATTTAATTTAGGTTTTACCAATTAAGTTGCAAGACCCGAACTTTCTTTCTCTGAACAACGAATGTGCGAGATGATGCTGTTTTCAAAACAGCAAAACATGCAAAAACGTTGCGTATATGCCACGGACAACGCATTAAAATGCATGTAACATGCAGAATAATGGTTTGTCTATGGCTGATGGATCTGACGTAATGTCGAATCCTGACAATATTTCATTTAAAGACAAGTTTTAATTAACGACCACTGAATATCATTGGCGATCTTTAAAAAATGAAATACCGAAATGAAAGCGTTTAACTTTCCCGAATGTAGAAAAAAAAGCATTTTCAAATTTAAACATAATTTTCGAAAATCAATTAGGCCAAATATTAGATGATCGAACAAGTTAATGCTCATTAGTTAGAAAAGAAATCAAGCCCCGCCTCGTGTTAATGATCTGTAAGACCCTGCAACTGCGCACACCGCGACAGCTCGGCTGTTCGACAGCAACATGCAATAAACTGAATTTCTCTGGTCCATGAGTTCATAGTCTGAATTTTAACGAGGGATCGTGATTTACGGGCCAGTCGAGACAGTAAAGTTAAGTTAGCTTTGATTTACGCTGCACGCGCTTGGTTGTGATGGTATACACTTTCACCACCGACCTTCAAACAGACTGTCGCCGCAGTGAATCGTTTGTTTTCCCCCAACCCCTCGCGAGCGATCACTCGCTGAATTGAACGGCGGGCAGGTCGCTCGTCGAGTGAAATAAGAAGCTGAGGCTCGCGTTGACAGGCTTTGCAATAATTTTTCTCCACTCGTACGTCATCGCCTAGTTGAACGTGTACAAATCGTTTTGGCTTTTTTTGGTAGGGTTGGTTGATGGTAGAGAACTCTACAGCTCAAGGACTCCGAACAATTTGGGTGGAAGTCACCCTGTCCTCACAATGGGGACAGTGATAAATTAAAAACAATATGAGTCCCTGGAGTATTTAGAAATATGTGATGTGACTTTAAGGTATATTCCCTCCTATTTCTGTACACATCTTTTTATTTTTGGCAAAAATGAGAGTAAACACTTTTGGTACAACCCCTCTTGGGAATTGTGTTGGTTTTACTCTGTCAAATTTTCCTGAATTGGTCGGGATGTGTTTAGATTCAGAAGTTTGTGGAAGGAATGATAATTGCCTAGTTTGAGGTGGATTATGGTGATTTTGTTATCTCGTTCAGTTGTGAAACCTGGTCAGTCTGCTTTGCAGAAGTGCAAGCGTGGTGCTTTCAAGGCTGGGAGTTGGGTGCCATTTCCAAGGCAGCATGGCTACTGCTATTGGCAATGGGTCGCATCGATACCCCTCTCCACTAACCCCTGGAAGGGATGTACTGAATAACAACGCTGATAGACCCCCTTGCATATGACGTCACAAAACCCTAACAGCGCCCTCACTTGGGTTAATAAAGACCTATCTTGGCTGATAGTTGTGGTGGCACGTGCATGCCAATGCAAGGGGTCTTTGGCTCACCAAAATTGACTGCCCTGCACGCATGCGTGTTAAAAAATGGTCTAGTTCTTGGTAGGGCGCCTGTAGGGAGCTTAGTACGCACGTTCAAAATGCATGTATTTTGACGCAATCCACTCAACTGAATCATGTTTTTACAATGTACGCAACACCGTCTTTGCGCTAAGGTGCCATTTTGATGGTGGGCAATGATGAATGCAAAGTACCCGGATGTGTAGAGCATCACCAGCGTAATGTGTAATCAAATTTCTGATTACTTAACAACTGTTTTATCGTTAATATGTTGGCATTCGTAAGCCGTTACTAAAGTGGGCAGTGAGTGTGGCTTTATTGGCATGCGTCACGTGATAAAGTGCACCCTCTAGTGACATTATGACTATTCAGTTTGCGGTAACACCATGTGTAAATATCTACTTTGCTGTGTAGATTTGTTCGTTAAGAGCTTGTCTTGCTATTTAATCTTGCCGCGGAGTAGCTTTCGGAATTCGGGAGACTATTAGTTCTAGAAGAATGGGGTACTGCTTTAATCATAGACAAGTCACACAGGTCAATTTTTACAGACAACTTGGAGGCAACCAACTTTGTGCACAAGGAACACTTCGGCAGCACAAGAGACATTCGTCTAGCTGTAACTCACTATCCCCAGGAAAGTAATGAGAAAACTGAAATGTTAATGGATTTTGTTTGGGAGATTGCCTGGAACTGATTGCACGTACATTGCATCACGTGACATGACCTTTAGTATGTACTACCTGGGGAGGTAGGAAATCGGCCGGGACTACTACTTTCGCTTAGTGGGTCGAGGGGACTTTCTCGTTATATCATAATGTTTAGCACACCTCTGCGTCAGGGAACCCAACCATGACAATACACATAGCAGTCATTAACAACGTTAATTGCATTCCATCGGGTACTTCACGAGATCGTTCTGTATACTTTCATATTATACACACATCTAGGCATCAAAGTGACTCTTACACGTTATGCATTCTTGGCCTAATCTCAGGTGACCTGAACGGAACCGAACTAAGTAATGTATTCAATAAGGGATCGGGTTGGGGGGGGGGGGAGTTGACAATATTGTGGCCGTAAGAACTTTAAGACCCCCCGGGGGACTCTTCAGAATAAAACGGCCGGAAACGTAAGTACGCACTGCAACTTTGAAATCCTTTTTCCCGCGTCTTACTTGAACTTGTGGTTTGTGATTGATCATTAGTCAATGAATTGATCGATTCATAATAATTATATTGACCAATGGAATGCGAAACTCCTGTGGATTGTCAAAACGCATTCTTATGATGTTATAAATCATACAAGTATTTGGATGAGTACATTTGTTCCCTCATAAAACGTACTGTCAACTTGACTGTGAAAGAAAAAACTTCTTGTTACGTTTGAGAGAAAACGCCCCCAACGATGGTTTGCGATTAGTCAAACAATAATTATGTGCTTGTTTATTTTAATCAACGTTGGAATTGAATTCGGTTTGATTGTTGTCTATAATAATTGCCGTCACAACATGATCTGACAAAACATCGGTTTTCTTTCACAACCGTGTTTCATCTGGACGAACACGGTCCAAACCGGGACGGTGTTAATCAACCCCCCTCCCCCCCCCCCTTATCACAAACAGCTTTTGATTTTTTTCCCCTCTTATTTGACAAGACGTTTTGTCCACACCATGATGGAAGATGTGAAACCAAAAATACATTTTGTTTGTGCTTGCAATGTGTACTTTTTTGAGAAAGAGAGTATAACAAGGTACATTGGTCTTTGTTCTTGTAAAAGTATTGCAGAATTCAGTATTTTTATCTTAAAGATAGAAAATAACCCATTTTTCTAATGTCATCTCAGGAAAAAAGGTACTGTGCATTGGTAAAATATATCCAAGTCCATTTTCTCTGCTAGGTGGAAGGAGTTTCATTCTACCGTTATGTTGAAAATGAATGCTCCCAGCTAGCTCTTCATAATGATGACGACACTTTGTTTGTGCTATTACAATGCCATTGTAAACTCTTCCCCAGGCTGGTGGGGGTGATGGGGGTGTAGAAAAAACAAGAACTCAGCCACTCAATCAATTACCGAACGGGTGAAACTCTTGTTCCCTATGTCTAAGCACTTGGTTCCGATATATATAGTTCATGGTCGTGACCGATCTAACCCAACTTCAAGTACGTTATTATTTCATTTTTCTCTAGCCCTTGCGTGTTCATTGAATACTTTGTCAGAAATTTTAGTATTTATCAGAAAAGACAGACCTGTCAACTTAACAGTTATCTATCATCTTAAGTGTTAATACCATAAGCCTTGTTGCAATTTTTACGGGTCTTTTTTTTTTTTACTGGATTCCTGACAGCCCCCCCTCCCCCCCTCCCCATAGACGCCGATTTCGCCCTATCGATTCGGTGAAACTACCTCAAGACGCTTTCTGCGTTGAACATTTCACCCCCGTTGATCCTCTCAACCTCGAAGCCAGGGCTTCTATGAGCTGTCAACGTCAAGTCAACCTTTAGATATATCCCCATCCCGCGCTTGTAACTTGATCCTGTTTATACGGACTGTCTATACTCTGCTAATAGTAATAGACTACCTCTCTTAACCTTAATGAAGTCTACGATATCAATCAATTTGTGGAGGTGGTTTTTTGTTTCTTCTTCTTCTTCTGCTGCTGACAAACTGTAGGAAATTATTTCTTGTATGTGCTGAAGGGACGTGATGCTTTTAATTGATTTTTGTCTTCTTCTTCACTATTCGCCTGTCTCGGCCGACCAGCATCGCTGTGAATCTACACAATTGTTTTGAGTTTGTTGGGGACAGGTTTTGCCAAAGATTTACAGGATTTCCATGGGTTCTTTCTGACAATAAAAAATTATGCGTTATTAGTGTTGGCAGGGGGGTTTGACAAAGAGCGTCAATTGCTGGCAAGGAGGGTCAGATGAAACCGTGTCAAAAATTGAAGTCACGGACTCGTTGTAGCCTGCTGTTTTTCCCCTTCCCTCGCCAGACTCACTGTAACGTTTGGGATTGAATTTGATTAATCCACCCGCCATGTCAACGATGTCTTCCTTTGACCTCGGTGAGGGCGCTGTTTGAGCTTGTGATGTCGTGCGCACGGGGTCGTTTCTGATCACCATGCTCACAAAAAGAACTGAATTTCTTCTCTTCAGAAGCATATAAAAAGACACAACAGAAGCACTTTTTTTGTGTGTGTATGCATAGTTTGGCAAGCTGTTAATGACTTTAGTGAGGTTTAACTGTTGTTTTCAATGTATATTTTGCACGTGTAGCCTGTCCCGCTGACTTGGCTGTAAAATGACGGCCGAATAAAATCAATACTGCATGTGTAATTGCAAGTCTGCAAACTCCACCAGCAATTTAGCCAAATACATTCAAAGAATTAATGTCACTAGGCTTCGACATCACTCCAAATGATGGAGGCTCTATAGACACTTCGCCATCTTGTCTTTCCTAGTGTACTATTCACGTCAACTGTGACCAAACCAAACAGAGGCCTTTTTAGGTAACAAACAGTCTGGTTCCGGTGTTGTGCATGATGACGACAATCGATTATCGCGTTGGTTCAACCATTCTGGAGCCAATAGCATGTACTGTGAACCGCATATTCCTTAAAGGCCGGATGTACCTTTGGTAATTGTCAAAGACCAGCACCCAATTTTATAGAGCTGCTTAAGCAAAGATTATTGCTTAGCAATTGTCTGCTAAGCAGAAATGAGCAGGATACCAGTCACAAATTGTACATGTGACATGGTATTTGGGCTGGTAACCAAATTTTGGTAAGCATACTTTTGTTGTGCTCAGCTACTTTTTGTGCTTAAGCAGCTCTGTGAAATTGGGCCCAGTATCCTCACTTGGTGTAGCCCAACATATGCATAAAATAACAAACCTGTACAAATTTGGGCTCCATTGGTCATCAAAGTTGCACAAAAATAACAAAAGAAAAAAACACCCTTGTTGCAGAGTTAATTCTGTGTGCTTTCAAATGCTTGAGGAAGGCTTCATGCCTGAAGCCTTTCTCGGATTCAAATATTTTAATGAAAAAAAATCCTCTTTCTCAAAAACTGCAGTACTTCAGAGGGAGTCGTTTCTCACAATATTTTATACTAAGAGCAGCTCTCAGGTGCTCCTTACCAAGTCAGTTTTTTATGGTAATGTATTTCTTGAGTGATTAACAAAAGTATCCACTGGCTTTAATTCATTTCATATCGGAGTTTCGCCAAATACTTGGTCAGTAATGTTTCCTTTATACGAACTTTTCCATTTAGTTTATCCCTTTCTCCAAGTGCGGAGTCAATAAATTATTTTGGTTGACGTAAAAATTAGAGCCGGATGGGAATTTAACTGTATTTTTTATGTTTATGACTCCAGTTTGTGTATAGATGCATAGATATAATTGATTCGTTGTGTTCTTTATCGAGGTAATTATGATTCAATAATAATAATAATCAAAATAATAATAAATGACAATTTATATAGCGTCTATCCATGAAACATGCTCCTGGGCGCTTAACAATGTACAAAACATTAAAATTGATACAGTTTTAAAACCTTAGAGAAAGTACAGTTAAAAGGTAATTATAGGCAGAACCGGTATATACACTAACAAATCAAATAAGTTAAAAAAAAAAAACAGTTTAAAAAAAAAAGTTAAAACAGCACTAATTAAAAAACCTGGCATTGCTAAACAAAATAGGTACATGTACTTAGTGGTTTAAAAAAGCACGTTCAAAAAGGTTTGTAAAGAGAAATTGATTAACTAATAATTCTCATTAGTAATGTTATACAGTTGAGAATGCAGGACCCCAGCGGAGGCCGGTGTTAGCCGTTTGGGCATGCCCTGGGTAAAGCAATGTATTAAGTACAATTTAAACAACAAAGCAAAAAGGAGGACAAACAAGTTCAAAGTATTTTAGTTAATATTTAAGAAGATTTTCAAAGCTTCTTAAGAAGAGTTACTACGAAGACCCCAAACTTCACCATCGCCGTCCCGATGGAAGCAGTTCCAAGTTGTAACTACTTATTATTAGTTTGCACATATTGACGTTGAGTTTGACCAAATATGTAGAACTTAGAGGTAAAAAATTAACCACAACCAAAAATAAATAAATAAAATACCAAAAAAAGATCAAAACATTCTTGAAGTGTATCCCCAAAAGAAGCATGCAAACCGCAAACAAGTTGTCCGTTGAGGCAGACGGGGAGAGAAAAAAAAACACAATAAAAAAGCCACCGACCGTCGCCTTACTTTGTGAAACAAAACCACACACAAAACAAACGCTTTTGCTGAATCAACTGTTTAGATTGTCAAACCATAAATCAAAAAAATCATTCCAACGTAATGTTCCTCAGACATTCCGGAGATTGTCTTCTGTGTAGATCAGACGGGGGGAAAAAAGCAGCATTCTGCGGTGATTCAGCTTCGTAAAGAAGGGTCTCTCCATAATGACGTCACACATATTTATTTTGACCTCACTCTTGTGCCTCTATGACACAACTATGTTTCGCTCTTGCGGGGTTTCGATGATAGGAACGGGGAAGTTTTGTTTCCGGAAAAAAGTCACGATTTCTGGGTTAAGAGCGACACTGAGGCAGTTGATAAAAGATCAGCGTGTGATCTGTCGGCACCACCGCGTCTCTCTCTCTCTGTCTCTCGGCAAGGGCAGTCCCAGGTCCGATGGGCCGAGTCCCCTGGCCGTGCTGCCGTGGCTTGTAATTCACCTGCCTCCACTTAAGACGCTTGTATAAATGCCCTTGAATCAAAATGGCAGGCGTAATCCCTCTACTTTGACGTCTTCATTTTTTTCCTTCGTGCAACTTTTTTTTCTTCTTCTCCCTCTCCCTCTTCTATCGTGGGGTTTGAGTAAGAGGCAGTTGTAGGAATGTGTAAATAGAGACCTCACTGTTAATGAAACTTAAGGATGGCAAATAGCCAACTTGAGAGTGATTTAAAGCCCGAGTAATAAACGGTTACCACGCCTGAAAACCTTGAAGGTTATTCAATAATATGATTGGTCGATATTGAACAGAGGAAGATTATATTTATATTTTTTAAACTGATCATGAAACTGTAGTCAATAATACGGGATAACATGTTTTCCCATCTGAAATATTGTCAAAGCCGATATACTGGCAATTTTAAAGAACTTCCTCGAATCACTGATTCTTATTTCGATTGCTGAAATTGGAAAAGATTCATAAACAAAGAATACCTAGTGTAATTGAACTGCACAGGGCAGCTCGTATTTAACTAATGAAAATGACGGGTGAAAAATATGAATGTGATGCAAAAGATCTCTGACAGAAGAACAAAGTGTTTGTCGTTAGTTTTCACTAAAAACCTGATTCATTCATTCATTTATTCATTCATTCATTCATTTATTCATGCATTTATTCATTCATGCAGTTATTCACTCATCATGATATAAAAACATGGCATTCCATATCCCGAGTGTTAAAGGAACATTACAGAAATGGTTTTTGCTAACAAAACAGTTGTTGGCAGTGTAAGCACTTTATGTAATCCGCCATGTACATAAACTGACAAACCTGTGGACGTTTGAGATCGATCGGCCGTCCGGGTCACGAGAAAATAGTGAAAAACCGATTACACAATTGCGTGAAATCATATAGGTTCAACAAATGAATGAAACGCTCACTGAGCGATAAACTCCAATCGGAAAATTAGTTTATTCATTTCTCATCAAATATGGCATTTCAGACAGAAATGTTTCAATGGATTTTTTCTACTATCATCATCATTAGACCGTGTAAGTTTTATGTGTACGTGATCAAAAAGTATATTTTACAAGTTTTTTCTTACCAATTCTGTAACGCTCCTTTAAAAGCATCATGGACACCACAACAAGGTACACAATATAAGCAAAAAGAAGTAAAAAGGCTACAGAATAAATTTCATCAACAATACTACTAAAAAAACTAAAGAACGATACATTAACAGAACATAAAACCTTACCATAACATCATTATTTCAAGCTGTAGTATATCTCTGTAGTGAAATTGGTACGTGCGTACTTTGACTTGAAACAATTTCCATTTGTGAGTTTTAGAACATTGTTTTTTGTCAAAACTCTTCGGTCTTGACCGTTGCATTATTCATCACAGAGTCGGCATTTATACATTCCACGTTTTCTAGACAATGAAAACATGTCAAGCGTAATAACTAGCCAGGATGCTTGCTACGTTTAGTAGTTTCCGTCCAATTCGGCATTAATTGAACTAATTATGCAGGGGGAAGGAGGGTGGGGAGGGGCTTGGGGAGGGAGGGTTGGGAGATCATAATTGTCAATACACCCACTATATGCACGGTGCATCTTTAACCAATATTGGTGTACTTTTATAACATTTACATGAGAACATAAAACATATGTTATAATTTGTTTCCGTAAATATCTCGTTGAACTGGGTTGCTAAATGTTACATGAAGTCATTGTATGAGTCTGTTGCGTGTTGTGGTATGGTTTCTTCAGTTGAATCAAATTCAAACACACGTTCTACAAAGACGACAGGGGGTTTAATTTCTGGAGGTTGTTCAGAACGAATGCAACCCTTATGCCATACAAGTATGGTAGGTCCGTGTGCTTCTCGTGAAAGTACCTTGTTTTTCTGGTAGCTTTTAGGAACTGTTGTCTACAATCGCTTATAAGTTAATTGCCGAGCCAGTTTTGTTGTACAACCTCATGTTTGTACAACTCCAAAAGCCACCAATCAATCTACGAATAATAAAACTAAAACACTTTCGTCTTTGACTTTGAAAATTGGGGTTGACTGTATAATCATTGCCGAAATCAAACGACATTGAGCTGTTTTGCAAGTTTCATCTAAATAAGTCATCAATAATGAACGAACACCGATCGCTGTCAAAACGCTTGTGCAGAATCTTTGCGGTATGCGATGTCCCTTAAGGGACACCATACATTGCTGAGGAGGTGGTTGTCTGAATGGTTGAGTCTGCACGAGTACGAGGTGCGAGTTGCATCTGGTTCCGTTCCGGAATTACGTTTCATGAAAAACGAAAGTGACCAAAGTCCCAAGATTAAAAAAAAAAAAAAAAAAAAGACGACTACCGAAGCTCTCTTTAAAAGACGGCGATCATTGTTCTTTGCAAGGTATACATTTCACCTGGGCATTCGTGGAATCTATATTTGTATAAAATAAATCCCTGTATTGGCTACATAACTCCCATTCTGCGCTCCAGTGGCCGCTAATTTAATCAAAATAAATTTATTGGTGTGCAAATATTTTGACTAAAGCTGGACCTCCTCGGTGCTTAAGGGGGGAAAAAAGAACGAAAACACCAACCTCCCCTCTTCACGTGTAAGCTGCCATCATCGAAAAAATGTTTATTTCAAGCCGTTTTATAAGGCATTATTGAGGGGTATATTTGCGACTGGTTTGTGATAAGTGTGCTTGGCGTCTTGCCTGGGAAAGGCCGGCACCTCTACCCCCAGGAGCTTGAGCTGTGAAAAAAAAAGTATGTGGAAAAAAGGGCTGAAAAGTGTCCGACTTGTTTCCACGAGCACAAAACCGTTCCCGAGGCGACTCAAACGGTATCGATCAGCTGTGCGGAAATCAATTGTATGGAAAACTGGTTTTAAATAGAGGGGAAATACAAGATTGCTTATGAATAAATGAATCATAATTCAGAGTATTTAAGGCAGGTGTGGGGGTGGGGGATGAGGTGTAGTTAGAAAGATGTCAAGGTGTTACAACACTTTGTATCGTGCGATTAATTCGTATTCTGCAACGTACTTAGTTCAATTCTGGGTCTAGATGAAAAGGGTTCAAAAGCTATACCTGTCTTTCTTTGTGGCCAGACCAACATTTTAAAATTTGCCGGGTGATGCTTTTTGCACCCCCAAACTGGGTCAACAAGATACACTCTGACCTACTTTCTGTGCTTTCTGTAGCTGTAAAGGCATGACCCACGTTCGACCATGTTTCTGAGTGACAAAGCCAAGACCAGGCAGATCATATTATAATCATGTCCAAGAGTCGGTACGGTAACATTTACCCACATTCTAAGCCAGACAAACATTCTGCATGATTGTTGGTTTTCGCTGACCCAGAATTTAATTCGGATCGATCCGTCTGATCCATTTTCTGGGTCTGATGGCTGTTCCCTTTTGTTCCTCTCTCTTCAGTGTCTTCGTCTCCTGTCTGTCAGAGAATGTAGGTCAATATTAGGGCATTTGACGAGGATAAGGGGTAAATTTGTTTACTTCATTTGACAATGATTCGAAAATAGTATTTCATTTGACAGCCCTGTTTCTGGTCAGTGTAAAAATAAATTCCGGGTCAGACTTACTCCCCAGTTCTCGGAAACAGATATGCGGGTCAGAATTGCGTGGGTACAAATTTGGCGGGAATCAACCTTTAGAATTACTGTTTTTGTAAAACATCTGTTGATTTTGCCCTTCAAGCTCGTCCTTAACTAAACGAAATCCTTATTGCAGTCTGAAAATCCGACAAGGGGGTCACTCATAACGCCCTGATCATGTTACCAGAATCTTTACCAAGTTCCCTAAATGCAATCATGACCAAGATACTGATTTTGTATCATCAGACTATTAACACGGGGGCCAGACTATAGTTGTCCTCACAGCCTCTGTTTGATCGCGTCTTAAGTACCAGAAACACAAGATGGCTGCAACAACGTTTTAAGGTCCAAAATGTGGTCCAACTGTGACTCAAGAATAATTCAAGTCTTTCAGATGCGGTTTATTCACCTCAAAAGAAGAAGATTGGAGAAGAAGAGGAGAGTAAAAAGGGCATTTAATTCAGTGAGAGATCGGCGAGGAAACGCTGTCAAGCAAAGAGCCAATCGGTCCGGCACGTCAGCTACCCCGGACTCAAATCAGCATGGAAAAGGTTAACAGTACCG
Source organism: Pycnopodia helianthoides (assembly GCA_032158295.1). Lineage (NCBI taxonomy): Eukaryota > Metazoa > Echinodermata > Asteroidea > Forcipulatida > Asteriidae > Pycnopodia > Pycnopodia helianthoides. The sequence continues at coordinate 9,342,784 of CM063244.1, read as the reverse complement.
CTGACGGCTATGGGAAGACTACAATAAAACACACCCCGTTGAGTTTAATCGATCCACCCTAGGACTTGGCCTTTTCCCCCCTTCCAGAGCTAGCTCTTCTTTCTTCCTCTCTTTTTTTTCTTCTGCTTCTCCTTTTCTTGAGACGGAACGCATTAGAATGGGCGACCAATTAATGGCTGCTTTAACTGCTTTGATCGTATAGTAGAAAAGAGGGGAAGGGGGGTGAGGGTTTGATCAGTGGCGTAATGCAGGAGTGATTTTTTGTTTCCGTGTTTAGGAGCAAGCTGGCCGCAGGTTTTCTTTAAGGAAGATGGCACCAAGTTGACGAACTTCTTCCAGAATGAAGTTGTCCAGGTTGGGAGCACTTTATCGAGGAAGTAGTGATGCTGTATGTCCAGTGTGCTGTAACACAGCGATAACACTGTGCGTACCTTCTGTTTTCTTAAAATAATGTAAGCACACCTATAGATTGGGCATGACGCTCAAAATATCACCTCCCTACAAAACATTATGTCCGAGTGGGCAAGCAAGTAATAATGTTGAATTCAATAGGGCCAATGTGCGTCTTTTCATAAATGACATTCCTGTACACCACCTTGCTGTGCCATCGAAAAAAAAGCGAGCATTCCTAAGGCAGATTTCACGTCTTATTAGAAGCAATAAAACACAGACATTTGGAAACAGGTGGCAGAAATTGATTAGACTGAAATACTTTGTTTGGATGGGATCAGAGACAGTGACGCAAGACGTCCGCGCCCATGGCTTTATGTTACCTCATCTTGTATTAGGTTCATCCTAACGTCTTCATAGCTCAAACATTGAATGTAGCCGTACACAAACCCAGGGGGGTCCGTTTGTTAATTACTTATTTTTTCGGGTGCAAAAATGTGCGAGTAAGAAACAAAGCAACACATCATGTTGTCAATAATTTGTCATCTGGCCTTCCCAATGAAGGTATCCCTCAATCCGAAAGTCTTAACCCTCTACCCTCTACCCACTTAATGCAACCCTTCAATCATGCAAGGGGTCGTCCATTTCAAAGTCAGTCCCAATTTCACATTTTTCACATTTTGGCAGGCAGGCACATCCGTCAAAACAAACACATTTTTATTCGCAAAATAACTCTGTACAATTGATTCGTCGGGATCAGCGGGAGACGATAACCGCACACTTTGCGAAGGAGAGAACATTCCTTCGGCCCCGGAGTTCAAGGAGGGTTAATGACGAGCGGTGGTAGAACCGTTTCCGTTAGTCCCCGCTGGCGACGTAGCGGGGGGAGAAAGTGCGACACTGCACACCGGTGAGGCTAATGCGAGGAGACAGTCGTCAAAATTCGTCAAACTCCGTTCGATCAGCGAGCTGATTTTTTGTGTCGTTGCTGAACTGAAGTTCACGCGGCTTGAGGTCTTTCGTTCGACTGTTGAATTGTGAAGTGGGAGCCGAATGTGCCTGCTGCTTTTATTCGGGTTTTTGATGGATGAATGAATCGACTGAACATGCGTCATGGTTATCAATGGCCGGAAGACTTCCCTTTTAGCCTCGGTTTGGCTACAATGAATAATGCAGTATGGTCGACCACGATGATTTGTTATGGGCGGATCTATGGTAGCTTTGTATGTAGATTTATAAACTGTGCTTGAGCCAACAGAGTACTAAATCTTGACAATCACGCATACGATCTACTTGCCCTCTGTGCCTCAGCTTGGCTGTGTTTATTTCAATCTGGCTGTCGTTCAATGTGGCTGTCATTCAATATGACTGTCATTCAATTTGGCTGCCATTCAATATGGCTGCCATCCAATATGGCTGTCATTCAATCTGGTTGTCAATCAATCTGGCTGTCATTCAATATGGCTGTCATTCAATATGACTGTCATTCAATATGGCTGCCATCAAATATGGTGTCATTCAATATGACTGTCATTCAATATGACTGTCATTCAATATGACTGTCATTCAAATTGACTGTCATTCAACGTGGCTGTTATTCAATGTGACTGTCACTCAATATGGCTGTCATTCAACGTGGATGTTATTCAATATGACTGTCATTCAATATGGCTGCCATCCAATATGGTGTCATTCAATATGACTGTCTATGACTGTCATTCAATGTGGCTTTCATTCAATATGGCTTTCATTCAATATAAGTACACTACAAGGATGTTGTAAGGCGGATTCGGGGTTGGTATTAGATTTATTACATAGGCATGAGTACAAGGAATCCTGAAGAAAGAGTCAATCTACGGCTCGGTTACAAACCACACAGGAATTAAAGTTGGGTTTTCCATCGTATTTATGAACTGTTCTGGCGTCGGTGACCGTAATAATATTATCAGCACCCATAATAGAATAAAAAACCAAATTCCTTCTCCCCTGGTCTTGTCCAAGAATGATTTAATACTAGAGACTAATTTCATCTACAGTAATTTGAATCAAACAATGATTACATCAAATAGGCTGCTGCCCCCTTTTTCGCGGTTTGCTTTAAACGATCTCGGAAACTGGTTCGCTTTCAAAGTATTAAATAAGACCAATAAGCATCATGGGATGGTTCCAAGAGGCATGATGGCAAAAGCATTACATAATCAAGCGTTTTGAGAGAAACAAACAAAAAACAGTTAATACAAAAAACGAACTTTCTTCTGAATATTTGCTTGCTTGTGAGCACTATTTCAGTTGACATCAATCGATTGATATCTTCGCTTACTCATCATGGTGGAAGTATTCACGCCAACATGCAAATGCATTTGTAATTACATTATCAACAAAAATTATAAAAATAATTGCAAATAATTGAACTAGAATTCTAGTATTTTTGACTTGACACTGGTCAAAATCATTTTTGTTTGTAAAGATGCCATCTTTGTGCCATCTGGGGTTTTTTCGAGTCCGAACCTATTTCTGTTGTTTGCATCAAGATGTTAGTGCGCAAACGTGGGTAGAACAGACATATGTAGCCATTTCTGTATAAGCCTTGTCTGTTTTAGTATTTCTAAAACATGGTTTACAAACTTTATTGTGACTTCCACAAGGTATTTTGGAAACAAATAAAATACAACAATAAGATTTAGCTGTTTCAAACTGCTTCCCAACTAAACTGACATGTGGTATAAATGCAGAACGGCAAAAAGGCCTGACGCTTCGAAGCAGGGTCTTCAATAAAGTCCTTCGAGAAAGACTCAACCGAGCTCCCGAATCTTCACGACACCAACAGCTGGCCAAGTTATTAATATAAGATACATTTCTTTGAAGACAACTTGGTTTTGTATGTGAATACACAACTCATCAAATCAAATCAAAAAATGGTGTGGGCCCTTTAACAACGGTAGCAGGGTCACGTGTGTATTGGACGACACCTGCATCATGATGCGTTCCCATTTAGTGATGACTTTTGGCGTTTAGCAGTTTGTCATCGACTCAGACGGAGAGAGATTGTATTTACGGTCTTGCTCAACAGGTATATAACTTAATTTATTCACAGCTGTCCTCTGAAAAGGGGTAACTTTTTTTGTCCCCCGGAGCGGGATTCCACTGAGAGAATGGCCTAAAAAAGGAAATTAAAAACAAAAGAAAACCTCAAAAACAACATGGATTTGTCAAGGGCGTGTTATGTGCGCAGTCACGTTCAAAATTGTGGGAAGCTTGGGCCTGGAATGTTTTTCGGGGTCACCCGGAGGGGCTGGAATGATGATACAGGTTGCCATACTCGTGCAGTTATCGAGTGTTATTTGATATTATTTTAAGGCTGGTAAAACAATTTTCATTTTGTGGAACTGTGCGCTCACCCCCCGTTTAAATCAATTGTTACGGGCTTTGAATAACTTATACTCGTTGAACCTTTTTTGCTGCGTGGCGACACGTCGAGACGGCATGGTACATTTCTGATATCTTTGTCACGGCGTATGTAAGAACACTCAGATACTTATGTGCATTCTATACAGATGGTCCTAAAACGATATTGCAGAAGTTCAGGCAATTTATTTTGTTTGTCTTGGGCTTAGTAGATTTTCAAAACCATAAGCAATATTATGTAACCTTGAGAGAACATAATTTGTTATTTTTTGTTTATTTGGTTATTTTTTTTAAAAATTATGTATAGGAAATAGGTTTAAAGAGTGAAAAGCCTTGTATTATTTTGTTCAAACTTTAGTCAAAGAATTTTTTTTTTTTTTTTTTTTTTTTTTGCTCTTATTGTTCTTTTTATTTTTGAAGGGTAGGCTCGGTGGTGGGTTTTGGGGCGGGGTTGCAGACGCACCCAGATGCACTGACTTGGCTGGGAATTCATAATTGGAGTTACAGTTTTATTTAGTGTGACTCAAATTCCGATCCTTCGGGACTAGATGGAAAGAGCTCAGCTCTTGACCGATGCCGTTTAAAAATACCAAATTCAAGAAGAAAAAACAAATCAATGTTTTATTGTAAACCCTTTTTTGGTTGTGATGTTTTCCTGCGTCTGTCAGAGCCTCTGGCATACCAGACACTGACTCGTCGTAAAGGCAGGATGTACTTTGGGTAATTGTCAAAGACTAGCATCCTCACTTGATGCATCCCGACATCAAGCGTAAAATAACAAACCTGTGTGAAAATTCGTGCTCAACTTGTTCATTGAAGTTACCAGAAAATAATTAAAGAAAAAAACCAACCTTGTTGCGTAGAATTGTGTGCTTTCAAATGCCTGAGAAAGGCTTTATGCTTGAAACCTTTCTCGGACTCAAATATTTTAGTGGGGAAAAAAAACTTTCTCAAAAACTTAATTACTTCAGAGGGAGTCGTTTCTCACAATGTTTTTATATTGTCAGCAGCTCTCAGGTGCTCCTTACCAAGTAACGTTTGATGGTAAAATGTTTCTTGAGTAATTACCAAAAGTATCCACTGCCTGTAAAACATACCCCTGAAAGAGTTTGCGGCCAGTGGTCTCATTCGTACCTTCGCCCGTAGTTTGAAAAAAAAGTAGAATCGAATTTTTGAAGAGGCGCACCTTTAAAAATGTGAGTTATAATACCGCCAAGAAACTGTGTGTTTTTCTGAAAGATGCTGGCGATGCTTAACGATGCTGAACGATGAGTACGTCACTAACAACCATGATTTGAATGCATATTAATAACAATAGGATAACCTCAAAAAAAAAAAAAATTAATAACAGACATGGAGACTTAATTTTTTTGCAATCCTTGTCATCGATCACAATCTTTTGTTTCGATGAAGATCATTGTCATGAACGCTTTACCTATGCTGCGGTTAAAGTAATGCGGAATGATGTACATATCTATGGGTGCTCCTTTGATGTAGTAAAATGCCGGGCGTTTTCAGCTTAAAGTCGACCTGAATACCCGAAGCACGTCCCTATTGTCATTAACAAGCTGGCTGCTGCTCTACCATTGTGCCTCCGCTGGAGGGGATAGTCAGATTTAGATTTTCGACGGTTAATGTCAAGGCTGTTGAGAAGTTAGCCGAACAATGGCCGGGGGGAAAACGTTGAGGATTGAAGCAATTGGTGGATTACTTGAAATGGCCTTGGGTGTTTTGTTTAATTATTTCCGGGGCCCCGATATTTGGGGGTCGGGGTTCAGCGTTGTGGTCTACTTGTTTGTGTGTGTGTTTTCAGTTGAAAGAGAATTGTCATGTTCTATCTCTGGTCATCAACTGAACTTGTTCATGTTGTGGCCATCTTGATCGGGTCCCCTGTATACTCAATTGCGATTGCGGGTGAGCGTCATCATACGCACCCGACTCCTTTCACTTTCAGCCTCACTGTGGTGAAGTGCGTTTGAATGGAGGAAAATAACATGAGTGAAGCGGGGCAATGTGTGTATGGTGTTGTTTTTTGATTCCGTAGGGCTCGTCCCCAAGAGATTAAGCCCTAAAAGAGTTCATTCTGCCTAGCTTGTGTTTATCGCATGAGATGTGGAAGGTGGCACGTGCTCCATGGCAAATCTCGAACAACATGTATGTCTATGTGATGGCACAATAAACCAGCTGAGAGCTCCCCCCCCCCCTCCTCACCGGAAAACAAATCTGCCCTTGAATAAAACAAAAATTACGCTGTCCATGCGTCACCCATCACATAGGCCTGTCAAGAGTCGAATCCTTTTCGAATGCATTTTTTTCTTGCTATTATAATAATATATAACATGCTGGGTTTCCCATGTGCAAGGCTTACCATACATTGGCCCGCTTCAGGGACATGGAAGTCGAAAAGTTAAGGTACTTCTTGTACACTAAGGATTTAAAAATCAAAGAAGTCTCTTGTGCAGTTTTTCGTAAGCGATTGTTTGTGACTAATGCATTTTTTAAAGGAACAAGTAGGCATATAGACCTACATTATCACTGTTATATAACAGTCCCGTCCACCTTCAGTTTAGTTTCCATATTACAATAGTTAAAAAATGACAATCAATTAAAACAGTTCATTAAACAACAATCATTTTTATGAAAGGTTATCTTTACACTGTGAATCCTTTAGGCCGCCGCATGCAACGCCAAACTGTGTGCACGACAACAAAAGCAAGGGGGAGGGAAGTTTCGTTCCAACCATTCCAATACTTTTGAGAAAAAAACCTTTGCACGTGCACGCCCGGACAGCTAAAAAGATTATCCTTTATCAACGTGCAGAAAGGCTACCCAAACAGTTCCCCGCATGAAGTTGTCTTTAATTGTTGGGACAGTCTTTTCTTTAGGTCTTGTATTCGGTTATTTATTGTAAACCAGTGGCATTATGAATGTGTACCTTGCGCGGCGATTCTTTATAAACCACTCGTTCATGATATACAACCGGGCGACGTGGCGATATATTTGCCCGTAGCGCCACCATGCATTCCGTTGTTTTGCTCGCTAAATTAATTAAACCCCGTCGACGCGGCGATACTGTGCACATATTTACGCTTGTTGGACAATATTACATCCGAGACTGCACCTCGCGGAGTCGCCTAAATCAAAATGTTAGCACCGGCTCATTACTGCGACCTGCAGGGGGCATATCTCATTGCCCAAATCGACGGGTGAATTTTCTCCAAAGGACCCGTTGATAAACTCTTGAGGGGCCAACCGTTCAAGCCATTAAGTAGCCTATATATCGCCATTACTGATTGATTCCGAACTTGGAACGTAGTCACCCGTGAATAACTAATCCTGGACAAGAAAAAGTTGTCATCTCTTATTTTTTCGTTGAGGGCACTATTAAAATGCAAATTTGGAATAGCTGTCATTGCACGAGACAGCAATCCTGATGTTTTATTTGTTTGAGTTAGCGCCGGTGCTGTTATCGAATCTAGCGAGATGTGGCTGTTCTGAGCGGGGTGTTCAACCCTATATACGTGTTTTATCTATTAATTAACAATTGAAACACAAATGTAAATAATGTAGTACAATGCAGAATAGTACTATACAATTTAGGGTGAATCAATTATAAATGGCATAAGTGGGGCTCACATTACAACTAAGTGCAACTTAACAACCATTAATTGTTTCTCTGCACCAAGGTGTTATTGGGTACCAGCGAGGTCAGGAAGTCCGTAGTTTTGATTGCGGTCATCCTATGTGCAATGTGTGTACATTTCAAACTACGTGTCCACTTTTAGCATGAGACAAGGTTATGTATAGCATCTCTCTGCCAAGGAGCTGCGAAATACCAGTGAGGTCAAGATGTTGTTGTTGTTGTTGGGGTGGGGGTTCAATATAAAATGAGCACTGCATCACGTGGCCCATGAGCGTGAAACAAAATCATGTATTGCTTCTCTCCGTCAAGGAATTGAATACAAAGTACTAATAGAAATCATGGAATTTGTTGTATTTGATTTGTTGTATTTGATAGTTGCCCTTGAGCACGACACATTATGCTTCCTTCTGGCTTGGAGTTACTAAGTTTGTAACCAATGAGGTCATGCCGTTTAATAGCTTCACATTTTTTTCAGTCGGCACAATGTGAACAAAATTAAGGCAATGAGCACCCGAACGTAACTATTATGTGATTCTCTGCACCAAGGAGTTAACCGATTATAGAATACAGCACGGTAATATAATTGGAGAGATTCAGTTTACAAACAAGAATGCGATTCGTTGGAAAAATAGACACTGGCATGTCTGTTCAAGCCTTTGTAGTATTTATTAGTAATAAATATAGAAAACCAAAAAGATGTATGGACAGTAATGACACATTGTGTTGTTGAACCACATTAACCTCGACAACAAACCGAGTACCCAGACAGCAGACCCTTCCCATGAAGTATGTACATTGCGCATCGCGCGTCCGCACTACTACTGGGCCCAATTTCATAGAGCTGCTAAGCACAACAATTTGCTTAGCATGAAATTTCTTCATTGATAAAAACAGAATTACCAACCAAATTTCCACGTGATTTTCAGGATAAGCAAACAGTTGAATACCAGTAACAAGCAATATGCAACACATGGAACTTTGGTTGGTAACCCTGTTTTTATCAAAGGAAGAAATTTCATGCTAAGCAAATTGTTGTGCTTAGCAGCTCTATGAAATTTGGCCCTGTTTCATGGCTCTGCTTACCGCGGATTTCTGCGCTTATGTATCACAGAATTATGTGCTACAAGGGCTTCGTAAGCGCAGAATTCCGCGGTAAGCAGAGCCATGAAATTGGGCCCCGGTGGGCATAATGGCACATTTGGCGTGATGCAGGCGTGACGCATACGCGTTTGTGCATCTGCCTAGTGAACAAACTCTATGGCATTTGCCCACCTTCAGTTTCTGTGCGCATGCGTGGATGTAATTAGCATATTTCATGGGAAGGGTTAGTTGGTATGTTAACGTTTTCCTCGGTATAGGCCCAACGAGTACCTTCCGAGGTCAGTTCCTTTCCACCTGCAAAGTTTGCTCGCGTGGTATCTTTGTACAAATAAGGCTGTCTGGAATCTACTAAAAGTGCGACAACTTTATACATCATTAGATTGCAACAAAGGTACTTTAACCACGTATAGGTTTCCAGGAATATCGATGGGCAGATTGATTTAAAATAGTTTCAAAACTATGTGCAAACAAACTGCATGGCGCCGTCCGCGCAGACTGCTTCGATTTCACGAGAAACTTGCACTATAAATGCGGTTCGCGGAAAGTGTTTGTGTTGTGGGACATTTTTTGGTAGTTGTGGTTTCTGCAGGATTATTGGCATCACCCCCCATTGTTTTACGAATGTAAATACTATTATTGACTGGAAAATAATTTGTAAAGGCTTTTTGGTTTTAGTCGTCGATTTAGTGAGTTGAAGGACTCAAAATATCCTCAATGTGGAGACCAGATGTCATTTTATACAGCTTCTTAACATTGGTAATTGTTTAAGACCAGTCCGCACTTTAAGGGACCCAACAGAACTAACAAACCTGTGAAAATAAAATAATAATAAATAAACGTAACATGTTTTCACTGCTTTCAAACAATGGGTTTTCGACTCGCGAGATGAAAACTATTTGTTTTACTTATTCCCCCAAAACTATAGCAACTAAAGAAACAATATTTAGGGAAGTTTTTCGTCGAGACCATCTCTATACCATTAAGGCCTAAGTTATGTGCAAATCTGTGAATATTTATATTTTCAATCTTACCAACGCGAGTTTTCTTTAATACCACACCGAAGGTGTCGCTTAGCTGAAACAGGTGCCAGCCAAAAGCCAAAAATGAACGTGACTCTTCCCGTATAGGCCTTTACCTCTATTGTTTTCCACGCAAAACTCTGCTCCTAGAGACAATGATATTTTCTGGCTAACGTCTCAGTTGAAGTAGGCTTGGATAATTTAGTAAGGTTTCAAAAAGGGGATTGCATTTCCAGTAACAAGCTTTAAGTTTACACCTTGGAAGTTGATTCTTAGTTTTAACACGTTTGTCTTGATATTAAACGGATGCATTTAAAAAGGTTTAATCCACTAAAAAAAGAAAATGATCTGCCGAATCGGAAATCATCATTCAAATAGACTCCGGGTCAAAGCCCCCTCAGAGTGTCCACATCTCTCACTATTAAAAATAGGTCTAGCTGACGAACCGCAACACCGATCGAAACGCGCTCCCACTATCGCCACGGCAACAAAACGCCCCCACGTCACCGTTTATCCCCCCTCTCTCAGCGCTCTCTCACCCAAGTTTTTTAAAATGCAGGACGAGCCGGCCTTTTGATCACTTTTACAAAGCTCGGGGGTCCTGGGCGGCCTAACTGAGCCGCCTCGCTCCCCCCAGGGGGGCCTGCGGGAGGCGAATAAAAGGAAGCTTTGCGCTCGATTCGCCAGCCAGCCTCGCAATGTGGCAGGAAGCACTGTGTGTTATCGTGCTGGCAACTCGCGGAATGAAATTTCCAATTGAGATTCCTTAAATGGAGAAGCTTTAGAGTGAACACAGGTGTTCATGTGAGAGGAAATTAGGCAAGATGTACGGAGGTTATCGTACACGCAGTCCCAGGGAAATCTTCCTTTAGAGTTGTCCTTTTATTAAGTTTTAATCCCCTTGAAATCAATAGCAATCGTGTCAGGTTTTGTTTTCCTTCAGACAAATTTCAATTGTTCACAAAATTGATGATGTATTCGATAATAGTAAAACACAACTATCCTATATGAAATTAATGCATTGTTTAAAATTAAGTTTGTAACAACGCTGAACCATTATTTAAACCTTCCATATTTTCATGACGTGTCGTGGCTGAGCGGTTAAGAGAACCGAACACAAGCTCTGGTCATTCTTGGCCCTTTACTTTGATTAATTGTGATTTCTCTAAGTTGTGATGTTTTGTTAACATTTTTTCGTTTATCCGATATTTTTCTTCTTCTTGACATTATTAATTCCTGCTGTAATCGCCAAGTACGTTCAGAGAGAGACTGGAATCGTGTTTCTTTTGTTATACTGTTTTCAAAAAGTCCATCGCAACGAAGTATCCTTCGAAATTTTGCTTTAAAGTTACATGAAGGCATAAAACAAACAACCAGCACAGCCAACATGTCATAACCAACATAACCAACATAACATAACCGACATAACCAACATAACAGTATAACATAACTTACTTATCAACATAACGTTACCTGCATAACCAACATAACCAGCATAACCAACATATCAACATAACCAGCATAACTGGACCCAAGCTAATGATGTTTCTGATCAGCAGAGTGTGGGTTCGAGTCCCTGTCTTGGCACCTGTGTCCTTAAGCAAGACAATTAACCATCATTGCCCTCTCCTTTGGATGTGACGTAATTAAGCCGTATAGGCCCCGTGTCTTTTGCAATTAATGTAGAAAAACCCAGTTACACTTATCGTTGAGATAAGGGGTTTGTCCCAGTGTTTCTGACAGTGGCTGCTAAATGCGTCGTAGCACCTTGTAGACCCTTACAAGGTGCTACATTAATCGGTCCCATTGTTCAAAAATGCAAAATACTTATAATACAAAATTATTTTTCTTCTTGTTCGAGCGTCATGCGTACCTATAGATACTCTCGCAATAATAAGTCTCCTGTATTGTTCTTAGTCAAAATGGACGTACCAGAACCCCCCCCCCCCCCAAATAGTGGTATTATGTTCTAACACTAAAATATGCGTGTATACAGTGTGTAGGGGTGAAAACAATTGCTCTGAGTATTACAAGCAAGTAACCATGGAAATGTTCCCAGCCAGTTACTTACTGTTTTAGGATACAATCATTTATTCCATAAATCCTTGAGGTCACATTCAAGTATTGCGTCCGTAGATATGATAAATCTACCATCAACGGCATTTTTTTTCTTCATATTTCCTGTCCTTGTAAAACAATACAAAAATCTATAATTCAATCCTTTTGGCAACCACGCTCCACATCACACCACTGAGAACGTTAACCAGAATCGAACACTTTTCCAGGTTTTTCCAATATTGCAATTTTTTTTGTCCACATCAAAGTCGGTGACGCCAACTGCTCGTTGGCCACAAATTCTCAGCAACATTTTACAGATAATGATTGTGGTATACTAATCGCTAATGTGAACCGCTCTTTAGTCGCCTATTCACAAACATGTAGACGTGTCATAAGGATTATGGAAATCCCATTGATACGCCGATGCATAATGCAAATGCTACATGCAAAGTGCAATTGCCCTTCCATCCTATTAGTGCAACCCCACTGCGCATGGTCACTAATAATAAAGTGAGCGTTTCAAACGAACTGTAAAGTTGTGAGTTTGTCATGGCAACTGTCGTCCCCATAAACGCGATGGGCGTATCTTTTTGTTTTCGATTAATTTTACCCATCCGCGCGCAAACGATATATCGACCAGAATGCACCGGGGTTTTCATACCGAAATCGCTGGTTATCGCGTTTCGATGAAAGATACCGTCTCCTTTGGGTTAGGAGTTTGCTGGGCCCCAGCGAAGCACCTATTTGATTGGATAGACCGGATTTGATGACGCTGCTAAGCGAATGAAGCTGCTGAGCAGAAGTGCGTGGCGAACCCGTCACAAACAACGCAAGTCGTAATGGCTTTTTTTAGTTGGTGATCTGTTTCTTGTTGAGCAGAAAACTTCCCCCCACGCTCAGCAAGTTCGTTTGTATAAACAGCTCTCCAGTCGACTTGGCCGCCGAGCAGTTCGAAATTACTTCCTGTTGCTGTCAGCTCCGCCATGTTTGAAAGTGAACGATTTTGATCGATTGGGTTTTTATTTGAAGGAGCCGTGGGCCCCTTAGGGTGCAAAACGTCGTCTTCGCCTGTTTTGGGGGAAAACACATTCAATGTCACTGAATTATTCAGCCTGTGGTAATACGAGGGTGTTTGACTGTCCTTTTGTTGGTGTTTGACTGTCCTTTTGTTGGTTTATGACACCAGTGGTTGCTCCATGCGTCACCAAGCAACAGGGGATAGTAATCCTCTTTCGAAGTCCCACAATGTGTTCTAAAATATAAACGTAAATAAATATCACAAAAAGAACCAAATACTCACTTGAAATGCATTGGAAGGTAACTTCATTACGATCTTTGTCATTGCATTAAGAACAACTGAGTTGTATGATGATTTTGGACAGCAAACAAAGTCAGAAATGACAGTCATCGCGTTTTGTTGAAATGTTTTATGACAAACAAAAATCTTTGTTTGTCAAATTTCTTGATTTATAAATATTGCCCTTGTACATAAACGACATTTTATGCATATTTTCTCCTCGAAAATCAGATTTCTGAATGAGTTTCGTTGCACGTACAATTCTTACATTGAAGTATAACAGACGTATTAGATTGGGGTATAAACTTTGCTTTCCTCCAAATGATCGTTAATGGAGACAACAACTCTTTGTAAACGCCAAGTTCGGATGGACATCCCTTCGGTTCCTACTACCTAGTGGTATTCTAAAAGAAAAAAAGTTGTTTACAATTCACCAACATCCTCGCTAGATTAAGTGAGGGTTTTACACGCGACCAGCCCTTTGACTTCAGACCATCTCTGATAGTACAGCCGCGCAGTCTTCAAGTTCATTTTATGTTCACTGCTGTAATGCAATTACGAATAGACTTTATTTGTCCTTAACGCGAACATAAACGAGTTTAGGAGATTTACGGCGGCCAAACAGTGCGACTTGTCAACCGTACGAAGCCTCAGACTTCCCATTAATCAGTGTTCCTGTGTAGAGCTCAAATCTAGCATGGCATGAGCTCCTCATTTTCTGAATACCTTTTGAATAAAAAAGTCACCATTTTGCAAATCTAAATATATTTGCTAATCCCTAAGAATGTTGTGATACTTCCCCCCACAAAATCCCGAACCGTAAAAATTCCGGGCAAACCCGCGAGGGGGGCCATGCTGTATACATTGGGGGAAAACCATGCGAATTCGTCGAATTGTCCGCGTGCCGTCAATTGAGCGTTCAAACAAGTGGCAAACAGACAAGAGACAGAGATAGAGACAGAGAGAGAGAGAGCTGGAGGGAGTTTTTTTGGCGGGAGAAAAACAACGTGATTAACACTGACACCGAGCATTAATCGCTGGAAACTCCCGGAAGAGTTGATGAGATCGGAGTCGACACCCGGCAAATTCCATCCCGGACTCTTGCAATCCGGAGATGGAACAAAACAACTCCCTGAACCCCAATAATGAGACGCAAAATACCGTGCTGGGGTATTTTGCATGCAGTTGTTGCATGCCCCGAAAGCACATTTCGTTGTACATACCCTCATGGGAAGTACACAAATCAGGCCCTGGGCTTTTTTGAGCGCAGCCATGATGCATTTGCTCAGAAGAGGCAACCAATGTTGTCGGATACATTTTTTTCGAAAAATAAGAGACATCTGGCGAGCCTTTCTTAGTGTTAATAAAACCTTCAGTGTTTGACCTAAAGCTGATACTAACAGATTGAGAAGAACAAAACATGCAGTTAGTCTTTGCAGAGGTATGTGGCATCAAAAGTAACAGTGACAGCAGGAGAAGCTCGAGCAGTGCGACCAGAATCCGTAAAAAAAAATAATAAATAAACCTGCCAAAACAGAAATGTCAGTTTCTGTGAATAATTGTTTGTTTAGTCTGAGGGGGGGGGGGCAAATCATTTCGCTCAAGTAATCTCCTCTGGACAACAGAACTGACACCTCTCCTCCTGAGATTTAAACAATACTATCAAACAAAACTATTAGTTCAGAATCCCTTACTCCTGATCCGGGCTCCGTATACTGGGTTCCTGGTATTAAGTTCCTGGTTCTCGGTGGGTATAAATCAACAAGATCCGTCACTGAATGGAGTTCCTAGTCTTGCCTTGATAATATCAAATTAAATCATTTTTCCCCCCGTGATATAATAAAAAATACCCTCACTAACGACGATGCACTTTTTTTTTATCAAGCGACAGAATTAATTCCATTCCTTAACAAATTATCCACACATTATGGCCTGCCGGTGTTAATCAGCCGGAAGTGTTGGAACTCATCGAAAAACTGTCCATTATGGAACACTATTTTCACAACTTTTCTCTTGTTGCCTTCGCTTGTTAACTCGACGCTGTGCCGTGGAGTATGGACATTTACCATAGGCAGCTTTTTACTTAGTGGAATTGGGGCTCGGTCGTCATCCGATTGTAATTGCTCAGTGGCTCGGTGTCGGTACAAACGCAAAATTGGAAATTGTTTTTTCCCCCCATACACTATTACCGCGTATAGCACTTTTACTGTGGAACACTCTTCGCTTTTGGATGCGGTGGTGTCAGCGACGGAATTAGGGTATTTTTTTTTAGGGGGGGGGGGTCACAAGGGGGTGCACATTTTTTTTTCTGAGGGGGGAGGGGCACTTCTGGCCAAGTTTCCGTTTGCTTCGATCTTAAACAAGCACCTTTTCAGCCCTCTTGTTACGCCATTTGCTATTTTTAAACGAGATATTCTTACCATACGTGACTGTAAAAAACAAGTATAGTGTCTGCATTTATTAATGAAAACATAATTTTGAAACTGAAATTATCTCAATAAAGCTTATGAAATGTACAAATTTAGTCTGGCAATCTTTAGTCTCAAAAGTCCAGATTTCAATGGAGGGGGGGGGGGCACGGAGATAAATAAAAGATCAACAAGACAATGAAACATAAAAAGCATACAGCTAGGTTAATCTAAAGGTTAGCTACATGCAATCACATCAATTAGTTTGAACAGCATGAGGGGAAAGTATAAATTTCTGAATGACTGTTTGTTATAGGGTGCGTGGGATGTTGAGATGCACGCCTGATCTTTACAATAACACGCTGGGCAGAAGGGTATGAAAGGTACAGCATTATATCAGTGAGCTTTTACCAAGACTGATTTGTCATGAAGGGAAGTAATTGAATAAAGCGAAGTGGTTGCCAATTTAATCTGCATTGCGATCTTGCTTGGTGTTCCAGTTTATGAATATTTTTCTCCTTTTACGCAAATTACATAGAACAAGAATAATAATAATAGTAAACAAGTTATACATAACACAGAACAAGAAGAAGAGTAACGGTAAACTAGTTATAAATAACACATAAAAAGAAGAAGAGTAACAGTAAACTAGTTATAAACTGAACAGAACAAGAAGAAGAATAACAGTAAAACTAGTTACAAATGTGCGCATCGCATGCCGTACCTTAACATTTATGTATTCATACACAGAAAGAAAAAAGAAGAAGAAAGCGAACACTTCAGCAACTCTCGTTGTTTCTTTGAAATCTGGACCCAATTCAATCAAGCTTTAAAGCAAACAATATTGCCAAGTAAATAATTAGCGGGGCGCCAATGCACATTCGAAAAACTACCGGGTCAGTATGACCCGGAATCTGTGACACAATGACCCTGAAATGGTCTGACGCAGAATCCGAGTCCAAATCCCCCTTTCTTTTTTAGCTGTTACCGGTCAGGATGACAAATGGGTCAATTGCCCAAGTACTCCAATTCTGTGGGTCAATTCTGAGTACGTTAAATGATAATAACTTCAAGTCTCGTGAGTATTCGAACATTCGGCCCGTTAAAGTGCGCGATTTTTCTTTTATTTCTACATTGAAGCAATGTTCGTATGGGAGCTTCAGGTTCCCAAAAGACTTCAAGTACGCGCAATATTTGCACGGTCTATTTTGGCCGGTTACCTAGGTAACAAGACTTACTTGCCTGGTAATTTTTGTCAACAGCTTTATGAAATTCGGCCCAAGAGTTGAGGAATGAGAAAGTTGAAGAGATACCGACGGCTGAATTGTTATTATAATGGCTCTTACCAAGCGCAATACCAATGGGTCGTTTTTTTTTAAACCACCCCGGCATCTTAATTCCCTGTGTAGTGTACAGCCTGTGCTGTCATGCATGTGTAAGGCACCAAGCTAAACACTCACGAGAAACATCACTGCTCTCACAGGTACCCATTTACCCCTGGGTGGATAGAAGCAATTATAGTAAAGTGTCTTGCTCGGGGACATGAGTGTCATAACCGCGATTCGAACCCACACCATGTTGATTAAAGCCACCAAAAGTTGAGCGCCATGCATTGAACCGCTCGTCCGCTCGTTCCCCCTAAATCCCACTGCGGCGAGGTGACACGAATATAAAGGCTCCGAGCCGATACAATCTGGGTTCGAACAGGATGACGACGATGGTTCGTAGCACAATATTGCAGCTTCACTTGGGCTTTCATCAAGTGATGAGATTAGATAAGTAGAGTGCTAAAGTACATGTATTCAGCAATGACTATCTATGTGTTACAATTAGACATACCTGCAGTCTCGGCTACTTGACCTTCATTTTGAAAGCCTAAAATAATATATACTTGATTTTTGATCATTGCAAAACAGATCTATTTGCTCTCAAAGCAACAAGTACCAGGCAACCATTTACAAACCAATGTTGCAACGTTGCATTTACGTTGCAACGTAAGCTGGTATTAAATGTGAGCTGGTAACCCAACTCACCTTAGCACGATTTCGGGGGCTTAGCAAATGTTTCTTTTTGACAACTGAAATGGTCCCATCACATCACTGAGTATCTCTATACGGTACCAGTAGATTGCATACACTTAAATGAAATACTCTCAGTATTAAATAACAAGCACAACGGCCACCCTACTTTTAATTTTGAACTTCTAACCAGAAACTGTTTTTTGTTAAGGTTAACAATCACAATATTTATCTCGTGCCGTTTATAACGGTTTCTTAAAAGATCCTTGTTTCTGGAAATATAACTTCAACATCGGTGGTGGGATGTTGCCTAATTCTTAGCAGCTCGTGGCCAGTCAGAGTTCCTCTGAATTATCACCCGTTGTCTTGGTAACCAACCAAGGATGAGGACGATCGGAACAATAATGTTGTCTCGGCTCTGTCGAATCAACGGTCAGTAAAGATGTTACATGGCCTTTTACGATGTAGAGTAAGTAATATGAGACAGTCCTCCTGTTGTATGTGGTTGCCTAGCCAGAGGAACATGGCATACAAGAAAATGCTCACTGATAAAAAAAGACTGTTCTTCTCGTTATATTTTGCGTCTGTGATAATATGTTGAGATCGTATAACAACGCAGAAACCAAGGGGCATAGCCCGTTTTTACAAAGATCGAGACAATTGGAATTCAAGGACGTAAAATTGATCGAGCGAAGTCTTAGTAAAGATAGAGCATGTCGCGAATGTTACTTAAAAAGTCTATACAATTAACATTTCCAGGAAATCGCATTTGTATCAAATAAAACAGCGGAGTTTTATAGCAGCGGTGTATACCGCGGGTGTGTTTGGAAAGTGGATAGTAACATACAACAAGCTCAAAAAAGATGTTACAGCACTAACTTCACGAAGAGTACGATCATTGAAAATATTTGGTTTTCAGGAAAAAACTCATCACACTAAGAACTTCATTCAAATTTTCACTGTAGGTTTGAAATTTTCCATTTTCTAAAAAATACCCAGTCGTATAAGCCTATTTGTGGTTTATATAAAACTGCTTATTTGTTGTCTCGAAAGCATTTAAAGGCAGGGTGTACTTTGGGTAAATGTCAAAAGCCAGTGTCCTCACTCGGTGTATCCCAAACATTATGCATACAATAACAAACATGTGAAAGTTTGGGTTCAATTGGACATCAAAGTTGCAAGCAAACAATGAAGAAGAAAGTAAAAACAATTGTTGTATAGAATTGTTTGCTTCCAAATGCCCGAGAAAGGCTTCAGATTCAAATATTTTTGTGAGAAAATTACCTCTTACTCAAATGCTACATTACTTCAGAGGAGCGATTTCTCACAATGTTTTATACCATCAGCAGCTCTCCGGTATACTCCTTATATCGAGTAAGTTTTTATGGTAATGCATTTCCAATGAGTAATTACCAAAAGTATCCACTGCCTTTAAAGGAACATTACAGAATTGGTTTTTGCTAACAAAACAGTTGCTGGCAGTGTAAGCACTTTATGTAATCCACCATATACATAAACTGACAAACCTGTAGAAGTTTGAGATCGATCGGCCATAATGGGTCGCGAGAAAATAGTGAAAACCCGATTACACATTTGCATGAAATCATATAGGTTCAACAAATGAATAAAACGCTCACTGAGCTATAAACTCCAATCGGAAAATCAGTTTGTTCATTTCTCATCAAATATGGCATTTCAGACAGAAATATTTCAAGGGACGTTTTCTATCATCATCATCATTAGACCGTGTAAGTTTTATGTAAATCTGTGACCAAAAAGTATATATTTTACAAGTTTTTTTCTTACCAATTCTGTAATGTTTCTTTAACAAGTGTTTGAAGCTTTGTGTTAGAGGGTACAATCACCTGAAAGTCTCTTTTAGGAGGAATGTTTGCTCCGTATAAAAGAGGTGTGACTATTAACACGGTCTTCTATTGTTAAAACAATTCAACACTTGGGTTTAAAACAACAACAAATGTGAAACTTCTGCTGAAACGTTTAGCTGTCAAAGTCATTTGCTAAACTGGAAAAGTATATCAATGGGTGTTTGTTTCTTTGTTTGATTGTTGAGTTGTTGTTGTTGTTGTTGTTGTTGTTGTTGTTGTAGTATTTTTTTTTTTTGGGGGGGTGTTGTTAGAGTAAATCAAATCCCATCCTTTGGTTTTTCTATACATACCAACCTGTGAACATTTTCCTGAAAGTCTTTGTTCACGTTTATAAGTGAACATTTTAAGTTGTTCGTGATGATGTGTGCACTGTTATATCCGATGCGGCAATTGAAATAAGCAAGAGTGCTCTGTGGTGTCGTCTAATGCCAATTCGTTGACTTTGACAGAGTTCTTCAGACGAAGTTATTTCTCTGGTGGATTTACCTGCATGTACCTTTACCGTCAGTTAACTCTCAGATTAAACTATTTTGTTGTTTCAATGATTACCACTAATGTCCTTTGCTTTTGAATCTTCCCTTTAAGCAATTAGCATGCAAATTATGTAAATCGTCTAGGTTATTTTGGCATGATTGTAAACAATTCACAAAAAGGAAAAACATTCAAAAAATAGTTATTGACCTGACGATTTCGCACTTTAGCCTTCGGGAAAGACTCTGCTAGGGCAGAAACTTCAGGCCACTTATACTTTTTCCCCCGATTTATACCACATGTCCATTTGGTTGGTTGGTACGCAGTTTGCAACAGCCAATTCTATTTTCTCAAAAAAAAAGGACAACACTCTGAACCAAAATGACAGAGCAATTAATTGTAATTGTCAACATTAATGGTTTACGGTCATCAAGGCTCAGACGCGTCTCCGGCGTTTAGACCATCAAATTGGCAAATAGCAAAAACAATGTTTTTGAAAAATGACCAATTAGAGAGATTACTAACAGAGTACTCTGAAAGCTCTTTCCAGCAGATTAAAAACTTCCGCGCGGAGAGAAAACACACTGGGAGGTAAATCAAAATCAACAAGTACACACTCCAAAAACAAACGCATCATGAGCAATTTCTACAAATGATTTTTTGGTAAAGCCCTTTTTTAAAATTCTGCTTGCGCGGAAGCGTTTCCGTCATTATGACCAATTTACTCGATCAAGCTCATCATGACACGACGGTCATAAAAACTTCAGTTTTTTGTCCTCGGACCGTCTCTTGAGCAACAAAACACGATTTTTTGATTTCGTATTTCACGTTGCCAAGGCAACAAACAGCACGAGGCCAGTGCCTGGTGGTGGTACCACGCGAGATATCCTAGCCCGTATCCGACAGCCAAGAAATCATTGTGGCAACGCGGCTACCAATTTTCTTGTTAAATTTCCCGACACTTCGTCATCAACCCTTTTTACCCTTTTCTGTTCACATCGGCTGTACATAATATTGTGACATCTCAGAAATTAACACTTGATCTTGCTGGTGGTTTTACTGCTTGTCATAACCAATAAAACCATCAACGGTAAACGATGTGCTATTTAATACGACGAGTAGATCCGCCTGCGGTGGGCTAGCGGGGAATTGACATCTTCTATAGTTGGGCGCTGGGGATGTCCCCCTCGTGAACCGCAAGAAAAATGAACGGAACCAAAGACAGTGTTTGGTTTTTTAATATAAATATATTCCCACTAATCGTTCAGCCTTGGATCGTTTGGCTTTATGGCCATGACCAACCTCCTGGTGCCCATGTGTTTAGTTACCAGGTCTTTGCGTGGGTCTGTTTTGTACGAAAATAAATTGTCGAACGTCGCCAATCCGGGTTGTTGTTGTTGTTTTGTTCCTGCTGGACAAGCTCGTGGCATGATCATTCCGGTGTAATATTGCTAAACCGCTCGCAGACCTGCTTCAATTTTGATTGGTCCGATTTCACAATCAAAACACCTGTCTACAGGTGAGAAGGTCTGACCGTCGCGTTGTTCCCCAAACCACCTGTCCGGGTTCACCCCCCTTTGATTCCCCCCGCTAAACTCCCGCCAATCACATTGCAGTGTTTTGGGGACACCTGCGATAAGCCAGAATTACCTTGAATGTGTGGCATGTTGATGTTGGCAGTCTGCGGTGGTCTCTCTCCACAAGAAACTCTAATAAGGACATAACAATCACAATGGGTTTCGACAGAGGAGAGGTATTTATGACATTGTCCACAGACCATCGAGAGGCCATCGTGTCTTTGGGAACAATGCAAGTTCAATCTGGCAAATTCAAGGTCGTCAGCCGTTTGAGGTCATTGTACGGTCGGTTAACGTGGGAAATTTAAAGTGGAAAAGTCTCCGTCGTTCATTCTCTTCTGTTGATACGTCCCCCAGGCCCCTTTCCATTATATCCCAGGCAAACAACTACTTTTTATGTCAAGAGCAATTTAAGTCGTAACCAACCTTGAAACAATCATTATGTTGCCTCAAAACAGTTTTGTTTTTGTGCGTTTCAATTGGGGGGGATCACTGGTCACCTGGAGCTAGTATAGCGTAACCTTTTCATTGGGGGGGGGGTGGGTGGGAGCAGAGACATAATTTGGAGGAGGTATTCAAAGTATCAAACCATTCTTTTGTGGGGGCAATGGCAGGCGCGGTTCTACGGGGGGGTTAGGGGGGGCTAAAGCCCCCCAAATATTTGTCTAGCCCCCCAAAAAAAAGTGCAAGGGGGGAAAAAAAAGAAGATACAAGCTGGAAAATACTGGATCTTTATTAAAAATAAAAATGAATAGATTTGCACGGTCTTTTCACATACTATAAGTCTTGGCCCAGACTACATGACTTGTACGGTTTAATGTTTCATATGGACAGGGACAAGCGCGGTGCTTAGAATTTGCGGTTTCCGCCGGCGCGCCATTCCTTCTTGTTTTCTTTTGTGTACATGAACATAAAAACCAATCTCAGTTTGGAAATGACAATGCGGTGATAAAACACAAGTGGCTCAACATATTAACACCGGAACAATGTTCTTTTTAGTAAGTTCTAACCTCTTTTCCTCCCCCTCCCCTCCCTTCCTAAAAGCCTTCCTTTTTTCTATTAGAGTATAAGGAGGCTTGAAAACATCAAAGAAAATGTCTGTTTTAAACATCGCCTTTTGACTCCCACATAAACAACAAACAGTCATAGGATGGTTGATTACGAGATCACACCAGAGCCATGTTACATTAGTTTTAACAACGTTTCTCTGCCTATTTATCTCTCGATGGCTACCTCTGGAGATAATAGTTTCCATTTTTCCGCACTCCAATTAACACATCACTAATTCGCTGCAGACTGGTTAGGCCAAGTAACAAAAGTAACACGTTTCTCGTCCCCGCACGCCTCCTTTTTGGCTTCCGCCTCTTTGCTTTTCTTTTCTTGTCTACTATTTTATAACAAAAAGCGGGAAACGGGGGGGGGGGGAGAGAAAAAAAGGAAAATTCGAAAAAACGAAGTTCCTTGGTTTATTTTTGACTAAGAATTTGTCTATACTTTTTTCACCTTAAGTATTCTTAACTTAACATCGCATGCGAAGAGTATTTGAGTATGAGCCACAGATCGCTGCATGAGCCCGGCGTCGACTCTTCTACCTCAATTGTGATGTTCGCGATATAAATAATATTGAACACATGTACATTTCACTGTTTTTGAATTTGAAACTTGCTTAGAAAGTGGACTAAAAATACAAATCATTTGTTTTGTCATACATTGCATCAGTATACTCAAATAGAAAAAAATGTGAATAAATATACCTTGGCCAGCCGTATTTAGCATGGCGGCCATCTTGGATAAAATATATAAAAAATTGGAAAATAGTAAATCGTAACGCCCTGCCTCCTCTTTTTGAAAAAGTCCAGACGAGAAAGATGTTACTTTGTTTACCTGGCCTTATACGGTCCCCACTCTCTCTCTCTCTCCCACCACCCTCCCTCCCTCCATTCCGTCCATCCCCGGGCTTCCGGCGATTTTTTGCCCTTCCTTTCCCCCTCCCCGTTTTTTTATAAAGAACTATACTTGACGCCTCAAATGTTTTTTAAAGCTTGCCTTTCAATACATGATTCTCACTCGTCACGGAGAGAATCTTCATAACTGACAAATTTGTATGCTTTTTGAACATTTTGAGTGCGTCCCGGTCCTATTTTTTTCTTTGCTTGTCCATTAATAAAACCTTTCTATATGATTCTTATATCGAATACCATCAAAATATTTTTTGTGGCCACATGATCTCATCCTGACTTGATTGCACACGGCTACATATGATTTCACTCTTCCCTCTGTAAACATCCCATAATATTCTCAATCAAATTCGTTAAACCACTGCAAGCTTTTGTTCTGTCTACCGTTTTTGAGTCAAAATAATTTGCACGCAACTGCATCATGTGTTGTATGATTATTGTATCTTTCTACTTATTATGCGACAAATACATGAAAATGCGTTGTTTATATTATGTTCCTTTTCGACTCCCAAAAAGAAATAGCAGTAGCGAAAGTTAGAGGGTGACGTCACGTGCAGAAGGTCTAGCCCCCCTAAAATTGTGGCTCTAGAACCGCGCCTGGGCAATGGGTCTGAGCAGGGGAGGGGGAGGCTAAGAACAAGGACCCTCTTCTCTGGTTAGAGACGATCTATCAAGCCGAGGTTATTGCACCCTAGCATTTGCGAAGGGATTCAAAGCGTGTCAAGCGAAGCGGAGTGGGCGTGAGTGCGGATACGCCATTATTGTTGTTGCTTATAAATTGGTATTGCTTAAAAACTGACTGTCAGTTAAAGGAGCATTACAGAATTGTTTTTTGCTAACAAAACAGTTGCTGGCAGTGTAGGCACTTTATGTAATCCATCATATACATAAACTGACAAACCTGCAGAAGTTTGAGATCGATCGGCCGTCTGGGTCACGAGAAAATAGTGAAAAACCGATTACAAATTTGCATGAAATCATATAGATTTAACAAATGAATAAAACGCTCACTGAGCAAAAAACTCCAATCGGAAAATTAGTTTATTAATTTCTCATCAAATATGGCATTTCAGACATAAATCATTCAAGAGATGTTTTCTACTATCATCATCATTAGACCATGTAAGTTTTATGTAAATCTGTGATCAAAAAGTATATTTTACAAGTTCTTTTCTTACCAATTCTGTAATGTTCCTTTAAAGAAGTCTGAAGTGGGAAGGAATTAACCAACAATGGTTCCAGAAATAGTTTCATCCCGATAAAAATTAGGCTCCCGATCTCCCCAATCCCACCCCACGCACACATATAGTATATATAATCACAAGATATGCAACTGTTGTTCTATTTTATTTATAAGTTCAGGAAGCCAAGGATTCTCAGAAAAGCGAACTTAATCACTGTATACTAACTAAGAATCCCCATGGAGAGAAGACAAGGAAGGAAGATTCAGTTTAAGATGTGGGAGGAAAACCCCGAACAAAATAATTTATTCCAGGGTAAACCCACGCAATCAGGTATAGGGACTGTAAACACCCAATCCACATAGTACTCCCGGCGGGATTCGAACCAGGGTCCTATAGAGGTGGAAGGCGAGTACAGAAACCACTATACGCCAACCCCGACCACTTCGGGGTGAATGTGAAGTCCGCACCGGACTCGCCATAAGTAAGCAACAACAGAACAGGGCATACGCTGACAATTGCTATCAATGCTATAACAAAACATTTGCTTGCCGAAATGGCGCCAATGCCGTACTTCACATTCGAACATTAGACAGAGCTCCAGTTGCCCATCTCGTGTACTAAAACCCATACTGTTGTAACTTCGAACAAGAACTCCAACCAACAGAAATGTGACGTTTCAGGTTGGTTTGAAGTGATTAATTAAGAGGTTGGGAGATACCGTGCAATAGGAGCGTGTATCGGTCAATGTCCTCACTCATGTTGCCCACAGTTCATTTTGCGCATTATTTACAATGCGACATTAAAGGAGCATTACAGAATTGGTTTTTGCTAACAAAACAGTTGCTGGCAGTGTAACACTTTGTGTAATCCACCATATACATAAACTGACAAACCTGAAAAAGTTTGAGATCGATCGGCCATCTGGGTCACGAGAAAATAGTGAAAAACCAATTACACATTTGCATGAAATCATATAGATTCAACAAATGAATAAAACGCTCACTGAGCGATAAACTCCAATAGGAAAATTAGTTTATTCATTTCTCATCAAATATGGCATTTCAGACAGAAATATTTCAAGGGATGTTTTCTACTATCATCATCAATAGACCGTGTAAGTTGTATGTGTATCTGTGATAAAAAAGTATATTTTACAAGTTTGTTCTTACCAATTATGTAATGTTCCTTTAAGTCACGTATAATGGGTGATTATTAAAGCTGTACTGTATAAGAGTTTATGTGAGATCAGCTCTGTCCCCGCTAAGACTATACAGGATTGGTCAGAATAAAAAACATCATTGCTTAATTTTAGTCTGAAATCTTATACTGATTATGAAGTTTATACTAGAACTGAAGTCATATGATATTTTGTATGTACATAATTTGTATGTAATTTTGATTGTTTAAATATAATTTTTATTACGTATTGCCCTAGCTGTCATTTTAACTGTTTTTATCACGGAGCTGTCCAATCTTTTGTAATTGCGTAATCTAGGATGAATACTTTTATTATTGTTGAATATTCGAAGAAACTGTATCTGAAAACCTTACAAAAAACAAAATTTAAATACAAACTTATATTGGTTGTTACAACCAAATCATAGGACAAAGTGATTACATGCTGAAAATTGTGCATGATTTTCCACTATTTTCTCCTGACTCACACATTCAACGGATTAAGCCCAAATTTTCACATGTGTGTTATTTCATATCATCGCACATCAATACTGTCTGCAACTATTTTTGTCAGCTCTACCGATCCTGTATAGTACCTTCAAATAAAAACACTGTGCGAAGAAGATGCGCTTGGCGAGCACATTGGTTCCTAGACTCTCAGTGGGATTGGCTTGTAGGTTCCTTCTAAGAACCGTAATCCCGTCCACAGAACCCTTGGAGTACGATGACGTCCGTATAGGGGGCGTGTTATGACCACACCGCCCCCGTTATTAAATGCTGGTCGTTTAAGCATGGTTTGACGAGGCATTATGATCGTTGATTTAGTAGACTGTCATAATTTGAGGGATAAAGGATTATTATTGTTTCAATGAAAAAGGGTTATTTGCGGAAATTCCTTGAAAGGTTATTGCGTGTGGAAAGGTGTTGAGTTTTGGAAAGGTGTCAAGTTGATAATTTGATCAGTGTGTTTGGTTGGAACGTGTTCAGCTAAAATACAAGTAATAACCCACAAGGGAAACTGACCGGGTAAATTTAGAATAAAAAATATTTTGTTCACCCCAAATCAGTTCAAAACAACTCGGACATCATGGTCGCAAACCCCAGCGTACAGCGTTTTGATTAGCTGAATGCAAATCATGTCATTGCCGTAGTCTAAATATGGACATATAATAGGTCTATTATGTGTTTTTGACCTTTAACATAAAGGTCGATCTTCATAACACTAACAGATGCAACTATCAGTAGTCATTAAAATGGACAGTTCAATGACTCTAAAGCGAAGTATTAAGTGACAATGTGTTTTCAACAACAAGTTTGCCGTCCTGCCGTTTGCGAATCTGAAATGTGTGCGTTTCCCCCTAATTTACCAAAGAAGGGTCCGCGTGACGCCCAGCAAGCAAAGTTGTGAATAAATTAAATGTACTGCAGTTGATAAAGCCATACATACTCTTGTGATATCTTCGTGTGTTAAACTTGCAACAATGCGGCATTGTTTTGTATTAGCTGCAGTGACGTAATTAAATGGGGAAGGGACACACAGGTGGGGGAAGTGTCCCCCCTAAAAACTACCTGAATAAAACGTCAATAAATAAAAGTTTTTATGTAGTAAATTTCAATGTTTTAAATTAGTTTTCCATGTACAACGCAGTGTAAACCTGGTCTTCAACGCTCGTATTTACCAAGCACTCAAGGCGCCGAAACAAAGATAAAAACATTGTGGACAGGTTTTTGAGATTTGTTAAACTATGAGACCAATTTATGTGGCACCTTATTTTGGGTTTACAAGGTGCTGAGGCGCATTCAGCAGCCACTGCCAGAAACACCGGGGCAAACTCCCTTCTCTTAAAGAAACTTGTAAATTAAACAACACACAGGACCTACCCAAGGACGAAGCAATAATGGTTAAGTGTCTCGCTTAAGGACAAAAGTGTCAAATCCGTCCCCTTAAAAATTCATCCTAATTGCGCCGTTGATTAGCTGACGTTGATTAGCTGACGTTGAGTGAAAAAACATTAAAAAACGACTGCCTCAATAAAATAAAATCCACATTTTCAGCTTTGATCTGAATAAAAATGTTTACAGTTTTCCCGCTTTTTTTTGCCCTTCCCTCTCTTCTGAAATTGTGTGTGTGGTTCTAAAGACCCCTTAAAACGAACATTCGAAGGGTTTTCACAAAAACCGTTTCATGAGAAAGCCCATCGGGAGCGGCATTAAAACCATCTGCCCGTTACCCAGGAAACTGTGCGCCAGGTTCACCAAACTGGGCTGATTGAAGACGTTTTAAGGATATTGCGCCTGCGGTTCATTTCAAAATGAACAGCCAATATAATTTGAAAAAAATAATTACATTAAAAATTGCTGAGAATGTAGAGTAATTAGTTTATTTGAGGATGAATTTCACTTGGGTGTACAACCGCGTGATTTCACGTAATGAAATGTTCCCATTTTTGTCATTAGTTAAATTGGTAGTTACGTTTGAAATGGATATGACGAATAAAGGTACATTTCATTGGGGAGGGTTTTCTGATGACGCAATGGAGCAAAACTCATGGATAGTGGTTTCTCATGCTAAAAATTTCAAACAATATGCCCCAAGGGGAACTGACTAGATAAGTTATAAATTGTTTTTTTTTTTCATTTTAATTTTCAAATGTCATATGTACAAATAATCCTCAGTAGATATACATAATAGCGAGTAAAATAATTAAGGGAGGCTGTGGCCAGACATTGTTGCGAAAAGGACTCAGATTCTTGTGTTGTCAGAGTGTTGGGGTATGTTCCTGCGGGCCCAATTTCATAGAGCTGCTTGAGCAGAGAATTATGCGTAGCACCTTTCTGCTGAGCAAAAATAAGCTGGATACCAGCCAAAGATTGTACATGTGACATGGTACTTTGGCTGGTAACCTTATTCTGGTAAGCATTATTTTTTTTTTCGTGCTTAGCTACTTTTTGTGCTTAAGCAGCTCTGTGAAACTTTGCCTTGATCGTGAGCATATTATTTGAAACTGTCGCTCACAAGACCAGCATGCACCTCATTACACGGCTAACGCGCGCGTTAGCCGTGGAATGACGTGCGCACTGGACCCAAATTCATAGAGCTGCTTAAGCAGAAAATGTTGCTTAACAATTGCCTGCTAAGCAGAAATGAGCAGGATACCAGTCACAAATTGTAATGTGGTATGGTGGTTTGGCTGGTAACCTCATTCTGGTAAGCATAGTTTTCTTGTGCTTAGCTACTTTTTGCTTAAGCAGCTCTATGAAATTGGGCCCGGAGGTCGATTTCACAAAACTCTTCCTAACTTAGGACTAGTCCTATCTCTTAGCATTGCCTAGGACTAGTCCTAAGTTAGGAACAGTTTTGTGAAATCGACCCCTGGTCTAGTTAGTGACAAATTTGGTCGCTCACAAGACCAGCATGCACCTCATTACACGGCTAACGCATGCGCACTGATTATTTGCGGAGTAGTCTATGGCAACTATGTCCTTGAGCAAGAGACTTGTCCATATATATTGCTTCGTCCTTCGGACGGGACGTTAAGCCATTGGTCCATCCCGTGTGTTGTGTATAGTGCACATAGGAGAACCCGGGGTCGATTTCACAAAACTCTTCCTAACTTAGGACTAGTCCTAGGCAATGCTAAGAGATAGGACTAGTCCTAAAAGTTAGAACCAGTACTTAGGACTAGTCCTATCTCTTAGCATTGCCTAGGACTAGTCCTAAGTTAGGAAGAGTTTTGTGAAATCGACCCCGGGTACACTTATAGTTAGAGCAGGTTGTCAGCAAACTGCGCCGCGTCACCCTTTGAAACCCTTACAAAATGCTGTATGAATGTTTGGCCCGACAAAGATACGGCCTGGGGAAGTGGAAATGCATTCTTACACTCTAACAACCTGCGGTTCCGGGTTCCAGGGGCCTGAAACATTTCTGAGTGGCTTAGTGTGACCCAGAATATGTGTAAAATTGTTCCAGAAATGGGTCTAACTGACGCAGAATCCAAGCCACAATCCATCTCTTTAACCATTTTCCGGGTCAGTAACTGGCCCAGAATTGGGTCAGACCCCCCTGAGACCCGGAATGTGGGTCAAATCCTGACCAGGGAGTTTTGGGGTAACATGGATTAAACTATACCGTAATGTATCACAAGCGCCTTACACTGCTACTACCCCCTGTTCATTAGGGCCTTAAGCATTCCTGAAACCATCTCAACTCGTTTGGAGTATGCAGCACCGGCAGCCCAGTTGGCGTACAGGCAGCTATACACAATCCCATCATTATGTTCCCATTTTACTCCTGGATGATGAGAATTTATAGTTAAAGTGTCTTGCCGTAGGATACAGGTGTCATGGCGTGGATTCTAACACACACTCGGGTGATTCGACCATCAGCACTTGAGTTCGGTGGTCTAGTATACGACCAGCCACGACACACTACGCACTGCCCTTTGCAATAATATACACAGCCTTTTTCATATCTCAAATTTTACTCGTTTAATTTACATGAGAAAGGTGCATCAACCTGTTTAAAAGCACCATTTTTGACAAAGTGTTCACGATCTCTTTTATGATATACGTTTTATTTACATTATTTTACATAAACCAACGGGTGTGTATATTATGACAGCGAAATAAGAACTCGGACCTGAATTTAAAATCCCTGTTATTTGGTTTCATAATTAAACCAAAACAGGAAAACAGGCCTGCCCCATTGTGTCAGCAGCCACTTTATAGTCATGTACCTATCTATATTTATGTACAGCTATATCCCTCAATTTCGCTCTAGCATTATTTGCTAAACCTTTACGTACTTTGTTTTCACCTCAGGTGGAATTTATTGTTATGAGCCGCGTTTAAACCCACCGAGTGGTGCTCGACTACAAGTGTTGTTTACTCGTATAGACCCCATGCATTGATCAAGGATTGACCCTCACACCTGCAACTTGCATGCCTTTCCAGACTTCAAAAACAACTTTCTGGGAGAAAAAAAATTGTTGAAGATCATCTATGATGGATGCCATTGTTTGTAAATAATATTGTTTAGCCATAAGTTATCGATAGGTTTTATGTCAGCAACTCCTTTCTGTAATTATGAAATAATCTTCCAGAATTTCACAAATTCTGGGGTATGAAAATAGGTATTTTGTGAGACTTTTGGGGGGCTTGGATCTTGTATGGGGTTAACTTAGAATAATATCTCACAGGGCTCAAGCGCACATACGGTTCCCTGTTGATGGATGGACATAAGCTCAGACTAAGATATCACTGCTATGTTCAAATAATAACAATAATAATATTAAAACAGTTAATAACAAGATTGTTTTTCATGTAAACAACTTCAATGAGCTTGGTCCACTCGGAATCTGCTCATTGTCGCAAGGTGATGGAGGTATTTACCGGCTAACCAGGCCGTGCTGGGTAGTGGGCTTACCTGGCAACGCTGCAATCATCGGTAGCCTTTTCAGTGCGGGCTTCCACAAGTTCCTTGTAACAACCTGTCACCAGTCATCAAGAACGCTTAATTAATTTTAGTTAATAATACAAAAATCAAATTTTCTCAGGAAAAGTTAGCAAACAAATGAATATGGTTTTAAATTTATGCGGCTTAGACACTAAACATTGACGGGGCTCTGGGTTGTTGCGGGTTCTGTATACGCAGAGGTATTGCCGGTTCTTGTCCCATTTCTTGTTTTTAGAAAACCCAGTCTATACTTCCCCTTTCAGCCTCGTTGTGGGTATTGGGTGTATGAAAAGCGAAATGGCATCACCATCATTAACTAGCCTCGTTGTGGGTATTGGGTGCATGAAAAGCGAAATGGCATCACCTTCATTAACAAGCAAAAAAAACACCTCCCAGACGAGAGCGCATTGATTCCTGTGCATTTCATGGCCGGCAAGATACTCGCACTGATGAGAAATGTCCCCCTTTTTGAACAAGTTGCAGGGCTTGACTACTGTTTAAAAAAAACGCCCCAAATCATTATAATTTATAAGTAATTATTATCGAGTATCTTGCCGGCCATGAAATGCACAGGAATTCACAAGGTCTCACCCTTTGCGTGTATCAAAAACGAGAAAACGTGAAAACAGCTCAAACGAAGACTACAACTTTCTATGGAATCAAAGGGACGAGGATGCTTATTTTTTTTAAAACCACATTTGCCAATCACGCCTGAAATTGTACGAACCTACATAGGTTTATTGATAACATGAACATTAGTAGGGCACACTCTTAATTAAAAGTAATCGGAAACGGAGGTCTAGTCTTATTCTCGAGTGTTCTTTGTTGTTTTGTTAAATGTATGTTACTTTCACAATCGTGGCTAAATGTTGCTTTCCCAACTATACGATTTAGTTTGTATAGCCCTAAACAAGGTAAACTTAAGTATTGAAGAAACAGAATCACGCAAACGTAAAACTCATTAATGGTTGGTCCCGGAAGTTCGAATACACGCGAGACTTGCACAGTCAGTTTCCATTCTTCAAATGGAGATACTTGCAAGATAAATCAGTCAAAAAAAGAAAGAAATAGTAAATGATTCGTAATTTCTAAGAAAATTTGATTTTTTGTTCTTATCTAAAAGATTGTGGAATAAAGTTAGCAGTTGTAAAATTCACCCTCGGATTGATTTTTTTGACTTTCGCCACAAACGTTGCAGTTTCAGGGGATTTAGCGCTCTGTTTCATTTTGGACTGAAATTACCAGACCGAGCTCGTTCAAACTAAGGCAAAGCAAACTCTCAGTTCTCACCCAATTTCATTGATTTTAACGACAGGTTTATTATTATTATTATACTTTTTTTTAAAATTATGTATATATTAAAGACAAGTAGGCCATAATTGATGGACTCTTCCGACAAACAATTGCCACCCTGATTGCACACCAGCCATAACACATTGATTCATTTGCATAATTAATTAGTTGTTGCAGTCACTCATCAATTTATAACACACGATCCACCACCCTTTGTGTGCAAGTGTGTTGTCACCGCTTGACCTTGACTTCCCGTTGTATGCAAACACACAGCCATCGAACGGTGACGTCACAGAGTCCAACATAGCCTGCTGTACAGAGCTATGATATTACCAGACCGGTGCCGGGATTTCCTTTATGCCTACATGGTTCCTACTGGTCGCAATTTTATAGGGTTGTCGTGGCGCCGACGCAACCGACCTGTTTAATATTCACTGGACGACAAAGTACACTATTATTTCATTCAGTTAAATCTGAAAGCTTGCTGACTATAAACTTCACCAGTCCTCAAGGGAAATCATTCCTTCTGAATTACTGTCTCAAAGACGCATCGGAAAGGCCA
Source organism: Pycnopodia helianthoides (assembly GCA_032158295.1). NCBI lineage: Eukaryota > Metazoa > Echinodermata > Asteroidea > Forcipulatida > Asteriidae > Pycnopodia > Pycnopodia helianthoides. Next base: position 9,309,883 of record CM063244.1, on the reverse strand, counting down.
CAAAAACTCACCATTGCTTTATGTCGATTGTCACAATCGAATTACGCTCGTAAGAGTGTGCAGGCAGGAAACCCTGACAAAACATTTGAACCGTTCTGGTTGTTGTGTTCACTAAAACTGGTTCTGATGTGTTCATTGCTAACTAGAGGGCGGGGGAGAATGTTTAGTACGACAGGTGATGGGATTGTGCCTTTGATGGTACACCAATGAAATGTGGCACACAGTCAGAGTATGTCATGAGAAAGATATTTGGCTGTAGGGCCATCGCAGATTTTTTCTCTTGAAAAAATACAAGTAGCTATAGAATAACAAGCAATGACAGCCATTTCAAAAGTTTGACAAATTGCATGTTATTCATTCCAATCCTTTATGAGACAAATATGCGATGGCCCTTTAGCCAAATATCTTTATCATGACATAATCTGACTGTGTGCCGAATTCCATGCTTGCATCATCAAAGGCACAATTCCCCAAAAGATTTCCCGAATCTTTCCCGCCATTGTTGTTGTTGCTGCTGCAGCTGTTGCAGCTGCTGTTGCTGTTGCAGCTGCTGTTGCTGTTGCAACTGCTGTTGCTGTTGCTGCAACTTGCTGTTGCTGCTGCTGCTGCTGTTGTTGTTGTTGTTGTTGTTGTTGTTTTTGTTTTGTTTTTGTTGTTGCTGTTGTTGTTGTTGTTGTTTTCACGAAAACGGGATTATCAATCGTGATGATTTCTTTCCTGGGTTGGTTGTGTTCATTGAAAACTAATGGACGAGGGTGATTTTGTGTGTGTCTCTGCCTCTCTCTTTCTCTCTCTCTAAACAAAAACAATGGTTTTACTTTCAGTACGAAGTTGACCGCAGTAATTAGACCTTTCAACGACTGCATAATTGTATGTGTCACTTCGTTGATTGAAACTCAGCGGGACGTTGTCATCTCAATTTAGAAAGTAGAGGTTCTCTACATTTTAACGTCAGTATCAATGATAAGATTTATTCAACCAGAAAGGAGCTTAGTCTTGAACTGTAACTGTAATTCTATCCAATTTGAAGGCCACGCTTATGAAGTTGATTGCTGTATTCGCAATGCTTTCTTGTCTGTTATAGCAGTTTTACCGACGGTGAGGAATTTGGGAAATACCATGTTTTCATGACGCTGGTCTTATCCGCACACATTTCCTGTAAACAAACAAACAAAAACCACCGAAGTTCTTAGAAATTCCACAAATTTCAGACATCGGTTAAGGATACAACTTCCCACCTTTACAGCCATAAAATGTCACTTGTATAAACATTATGGTTTACACAGTCCCAATATGGTAACGGTTTATGGATCGATTCAGTACGTTGAACCTGATTGTCAGCCCATACCATTAACACAGCGGAATCAACAAACAGAACATACCATGGTTACAGTGGCTCGACCGCCACTAAAACGTTCAGGTTAACGAACTTGTTCGGAAATAAACTTGAACTTCCGTGCCTAGAGAGTCGTACCTTGGCACGGTGCAGTGTGGACTCCGTGTGGTAAATTCAACTCGTAAAAAAATAAGTGTGGTATTGTGAACTTCCGTTGTGGTCATAATAGAATAGTTACAGGTACAGGAGTATATCGTATCCCCCTTGTTTCCGATTGAAGTGTAGACTAGTGACCTTGAACTTTCTTTTGGAACGGACACCGCGTTTGTAATAGTGCCAAATAAAGGCTGCCGGTGTACTTCGAGTCTGTGTGAATCATGATGCATTGGTAATGTTGTAACTGCGAGTTTCCACACAAGTATAGCTTTCAATCTTTGAATAGCATATCAAGTTTTACAATTCATTTGGTAATTGTTGGCAAATAGTGCCGCTAACTGCTGGTGATAGCTCGCTGTCTTCGAAACCAGGTGGAGACGATGTTGAAAGTAGGTGCTGCTACAGCTGGTAGCTTACAATCTTTGGAAATACCTGTAAGGTTCAGTTAATAAAGTTGACAACAAGCAGCTACTTTGCAGGCGAGCTTTCTTTGAAATCATTATAGAGAAAACGTATGTTGTTGCTATGTTGAATGCTACAAGAGGTGAAGCTTACAATATTTGAATCTAAGATAAAGTAAACAATTAATTTGATTTAAATTAAGTTGGCAAAAAGCGGCTACTACTGGAGAGCTTGGTTTTTTTTGAACAAGGTAGAGAAAACGTCGGTATAAAATGTTAAAGTAGCTGCTGCTTTCTGGTACAAGGTTGAGCATTGCCGTCTGCTGTTGGCAAAAAGTGGCTCACTGATGAGCTTTAACTTTCTCTTCAGACTTAGACGGGGGGGGGTCGCAATGCCGTTAAAAATACATGCTGCTACTGGTTTGTTTACACTTTTTAATCAAGATAAAAAGACAAACATAATCATTAGCAAAAAATGGTGGATACCCCTGTAATTACTGTATGAATTATTGGGATTATTTTCTATGTTGACAGTCTACTGCTCTGTACAATCTGTACACACTCTGGTCTTCAACTCAATTGGTTATGTGGTCAAACCGTATGCTCGCTCTCTTTGAATCAAGATAATGTACAGCAACGTTTAGACATGCTCACTCTCTTTGCCTCTAAATACTAGGAGGAGTATACTGGTAATAACGCTGAAGGGGAAACTGTTTGGTGTTAGTGATTCTCTAAATAAATAAAAAGTACAAGAGTCGTTATAGGTTACTTGGCAAACTGCTGTTGTTGTAATGCCGCTAAGCTCTTTGAATCAAGGGAACGTACAATGTAAACGTTTGTTACTGGAGCTTACTCGCAACTTAAGATAATGGGACGATATTCAAGTTGTTTACAAACAGCCGGTAAAGAATCCAAGTAGGAACAAATCCTTGATCTTGTAACGATAATCGTAAATGTCCTTGTATTTGGCCATCAAACCACGTGAGGAAACGCCTTTGGTGATGGTATGTCCTCTGTTGTCTCCGCTTCGTTAATTAAGCTAATTAAGCCATGAACATCAGCAGTCATCATTAACCCGTAAAATGTGCACCTGATAACAACTGAATGGTAATGATAAATTAAAGGTCGGCCATGGTATCGTTTTTATTTTCTTTGTTTTCTTATAACTGTACCACTTAATAACTGTGCTCTCTTAGACGTATAGCCTCGATGTCCCTAATTAACCATGGAGTTGATGACTTTTATCATTAGCCTTGAAAAGATGCACTTGATTGTCACAACAGCCCCAGGGGCAAAGACAACAGTCATTTGAATATAATGTGGGAAAAACAAACGAGGGGGACGACGTGAGTCGACGTGAGCAAGAGTTTAAAATGTCACGGTTGAACGAACGCCGCGCACGGCATGACAGACTGGCCACATCGGAAGGATGTCTTTGTTTCAGGAGGGGATTCGTTGGCGCCTTTTTCGTCAATTAGTCAGTCTGTCTTGATTGTGGCTGCCTTATTAGTGTTTCGTTTACGAAAATTTTTTTTTTTCGTATTGTTTTTGTTTTTTTCAAAGCACATGTATGTATGACATTGGTAATGGTCAAAGACCAGTATCTGCATTTTATGTGTCCCAACATGTAAATGAAATAACAAACTTGTGAAAGTTTAAGCCCAATCGGTCATACGCGAAAGTGGGGGAAAACCCCATTATGTGTTTTCACTGTTTTCAACCATTGGGTTTTGGACACGCGAGATTAAAACTAATGGTTTTACTCATTTCCTAAAAACTATAGCATTTCAAGCAAAACTCATTCAAGGGAAGTTTTCCACCGTGACAATCTCTATACCAAGTAAGTTACGTGCAAATCTGTGAACATTTATATTTTCAATCTTACCGATGTTGTGCACTCCCTGTAAATGCTGGTTGCCTTTTCGTCAGTGGCTAGCTGATTAGTGACAGCACAAAAACACTGTTTCTGCCTAAGCCCACGTATAGCGCTTGTTGTTGCATTACAATATCCATCATTTACTGCCATGCAAACAAACATTTATTCTACTGTTCAAAAGAGCACATGATTCTCTTTAATGTGATATATATTTCGCCAGTTTTGTCTTCTTCTGATACCTTAAATAATCATTAGCTAACGAGAGTAAAAAGAGAGAGACACAAACTCCTGACGGGTTTCCCCGTAAGTAGACGCTTACAGCAGCGTGCTTCCCACGGGGAATCCCCTGGGCAGATACGGGCTAGTACCTGTCCAATTTGGTTCGGCTCGTAAGAAGCACGCACAGTAAAATAACAATAATAGTAAAAATAGCAACAATTTTAACAACAATAACACTTCGTATGTTAAAGGCATAATACACGTTTGGTAATGACTCTGAAAATTAATGGCAGTAAAAACTTACTTGGTAAGAAGGACAGCGGCCTTGGGTAGTATAATGAATTTTGAGAAACTTTTTAACTCCGAAGTACTACGGTTATGGAAAATATGTCACTTTTTATTCCCCAAAATTTGAATCTGAGAAGCGTTTCTGTCTCAGACTGTGCATTCCTATGGGGAATATTCTTCCTGCGTGGAAATATTCGCTCCGGTTTTTCGGTGATATCTCAAAAACGCGACCACCTTTTGAAGTGAAATTTTCACCGGTTAGTTTTATTGTATGTACCTACATTTATACATGATTAACACAACCAGTAGGCTCCAATTACCAAACGTGTACTGTGCCTCAAAAGTGGCCATTCATTCTTATCAAATAAAACAAAAAACAAAAACCCGTAAATGTTGACAGTTTAGGCTCAATCGGTAATTTCTGGCACAAAATACTCAAAGGCAAGTTTCATATCTGCAAATCTGTGCATATGAAACTTATGTTTTCAATCTCTCCATTGTTTAGCACACCATTTTGTTGATTTCAGTTGGTATAGATTTCAGTCACGAAGGGAATTACTCAAAAATTAACGACCGTGAAAACTTACTTGGTAATAAGCACTGCAGCTGTATAACGTTTTGAAAAAACGATTCCCTTCAAAGTATGGCTTTAAATTTGTTTTTTAAAAAGGCAAACAAAATTCAATTAGAGAAACCTTTTTTGATGCATGAAAAGTTTCTCAGATTGTGTATTCCAATTACGGATTATAGTTTATACTTCCTGCGTGCACATAACCGCTCCAAATTTTCGGCGATATCTCAAAAACGCGACCGCCTGTTGAAAGGAAATGTGTAAAGGTTAATTTTATTGTACATTATCTACATTTACAGAAGATTAAAACAATCGAACCTTTCCAAAAAAACAAAGGTTTGCCTGTAAACTATTCATCAAAATTTATCATTCGCTGATCTCTCTGCGGCTTTTATGACGCCATTTATGTTTAAAAGACTACTGCATCACTGCCCAGAGGTTTATTCTGACTTTGTTGCAGTCTCAGTATTTCTGCATGACGACAAGTTTTGAATAAAAGCCACGATCACTGAGACGTAAATAGCTTATGCACCGGCCGAATGACACCAATGTGTTTCCAACATTGAAAGCCGGTTGTCATTGGTCATCCCAAACCCCCATTGCGAAATCGCTCCACTTACAAAACGGGCCGCAGTTTGCTCAATCAGGCAGAAAACGCGATAAGTTCGAGAGAAAACACAACTATAATGCTATCAAGGTTTCTGCTTATAGCCGTCCAAAGAGAGTTTTTTTTTAAGTTGCGTTGAGTATCCGCTGCCGTGGTGGGGGGGGGGGGGGATGGTGGCACGATAACAATATTTGTCTTGGAAGAGACAGTTCACTTAAGGCGCTCAAATGGAGCATTAATGATTCAACATTGTTGCTGTTCCAAAGTGCTCTATAGAGTAAAACTGCTTCACCCTTTTGTGGTTGTTCTAATCTCCCTAATAATCGGTGTTATGTTGGTTGCTTCAAAGGTTATCAGGAGAAAGTCATGGTCGTTCATTGTGCCCAGTTTGGTTATCGTTTTAAAACCTTTCTCGGTAACGAAGCAAAAGACAGACCTTCGAAGGCGGCTGAAGCACTTGATGCGGATTGTTATCGTGAATTGATTTCACTCGAGACAAGGAACTAAGCGTGCTAAATTTACCGGATCCCCCTTTTTATCGAAAAGTCCATCCAGTTTTCCTTGTGTGTTTTTTTTCCAGTGTGGCGTGTTAAGGTGTATTTTTGTATTTAGAGGCCACACTCTTACTATAAAACTAACCTTTCGGTCGGAATTATTTTTTTAAATGACCCCTTAGGTGTTTTGTTCATCTTGAAGAGCCGGTTGTCAAACCATCCCCAATCCGCCCACGGTAAATAGATATGTCGACCATGACCCAGTCTTTTATTCCTGTCGCGTTTATATACGAAGCAGCACACGTACTCGGTATACACAACGCATTGATTACAATTACTGTTTGTCACTGGAAGTATGGCGAGGTCGGAACCCTCGCGAGCTGCCCTTAAAATAGGCCATCTTCGAAACCACGCCCCTTGGTCTCTTCGCCCAATACGGTTTTTTGTTGATTCTGCTGTTGATAGGCCTACCGATGTATGAAAGCTTGGCCCACACACGCTTTCGCAAATTCAAACACTTCGTAATTTACGTTACCTGCAAGTTTTGGGAGTTAAAGGTATTATACAGGATTGGTAGAGCTGACAAAATAATCACAGACAGTGTTCATGTTTTGTGTAATCAACCACATACATGAAATGACAAACCTGTACAAATTTGAGCTCAATTGGTCATCGAGGTCACGAGACAATAGTGAAAAGAGACCTTATGTGTTTTCTGTTTTTCAAACATCGAGTTTATTATCGGGCGTAAACTATTGTTTTACTCATTTCTCAGAAACGATAGTATTTTAGGCAGAAATATTTTAAGGAACCCTTTCTATCATTACTTACTGTAAATCATGTAAGTTATGTGTGAATCTGTGACGATTTGTATTTTCGATCTTACCAATAGTGTACAGGGCCTTTAAGGTTCACAGTTATTTATTTCGTACAGTATCTTTATTCGGGATAAAAAGATCAACAGAAGCTGTTCTACACCAATGTCCCACAGACCAACACAAACAACAAACTAATAACGAAAAATACATAAATGAAAACAGAAAAAGATGATTAATAAAGTAGGACAATCAGTTTCTTATATAATTATTTGAAATTGTTAACTGAGGGGGAATGTTGAATAGCAGATGGAAGACTATTCCAAACTTTACCACTGGCAAACTTTAAAGACTTATAGGGAAAACAACATTAAAGAGAGTTTGCTTTTCTTGCATTAATGCAATGCCTATCGAAATCTACATTTCCACGTTATTGCCTGGAGCAAGCCCGCGGACACATTACGTTAGACAGGCTAGGTGAAAATCTCTTCTTTGTTCTACGGTTTGCCAAGATAATTGCTTATTATCGTCTTCACCGAGAGCATTCTTGTATTCTTCATCGAATATTGTATTCGGTTAATGGAAATGTTGACCGTACAATTAAATTTAAGAATTTCTTGGTACCAGTGTAGTTCAGCGTCTAGACACTAACTTAAAGAAACCCAACTGCAATGAGAATGGCAAACAACTTTATTATAATTTATAGTATGACACAATTGTTGTTTGATGGTTGCTAAGCATTCGAATAAAAATGTCTATTTCAAGATGGACTGCTACTGAGAGAAAAAAGGATATGTTTATGGGACTCGATTTATATCGTCATCTTTTTCTTCTTCTCCTATTTCAACCAAACCAAACCGAGGCTGAAATATTAAATAGTCAGGCCCCCTTTATGGTTATAATAAGAATCAGTAGTCATTGTAGTTTTTGCAAAAAGGGAACACTACAAACTTTGTTGCAGCCTGACAACGAAGAGGCTCGAATCAGACAACGGCAGGTTGTTCCTATAAAAGAATCTACCCTTAAATTGTGAAGCGCAAGTAAATGTTCTCCTCAAATGCCACGCCTCATTTGTAGGGGCAGGGTGTTCAGCATTTTAGATCAAATCCGAAATTAATACACGCCATTTAACACAACCTTGGAGTTAATTACTGGCCATTCTGTAAAGGTCGTACCGTTGTGGTGAATACTAAACACAACACAAAGTTATCCCGTGAGTGTGTTCCTCGGAGGCTTGGCAGGCCTTAACCGAAGTGCATTTTGAATTGGGTTTATTTATCTGTCATTACTGCAGAAGTATCGTGTATAAATAAATATATCTGTTGAGGTCAGTTTGAAAGAGGAGAAGACAAGTGAGCGATAGCCGTACGTTTTTATTCAAGTCAGGCGCAGTCCGACTGCCGATGTATGTCAACACGGGGATTATTGCAAAAATACAAAAACAACTTATTGAGTTATTTTCGTCCAAATCTGAAGGTTCGTCACATTCATATTCCCCCCAAACCAAAAATAGATTTTTGTTTGTAGTCCTCGAAGACAACATCTTCATTGTCATTATTTCATGCGTCTATGATTATCACATCTTACTAATAATCGTGGCGTGCAAAGTTTAGGGTCGTCATCGAAACAAAAGAAACGGGCAGTAAAGCCATGAGTATTTTTAGCCAAGTTTTCAACGGGCAGGATCTAACGGCATTTCAAGTCACCATCAGACAGAAGTCGTTGACTTTGAATGTCAAGAGTAATTTCGTGTGTGTGTGTCTTCCGTCGACCAGTAAAGGACTGTGCCAAGATGACGTGGTTTATACGGTCTTTGTAATGCCGCTGCCGGGTCGATCATGCCGGCGACACTTCCCCACGTTACACTGGGGGGGGGGGGCTGATCAAATCCGGAGTGTGCTGATGACGTTTGTGGTCCTGTATTGACAATTAGCTGTTTATATACGGGGCTTATGAGCGCGGGGATTACACCGGCTAAACTTCGTGACGAAATACCTGTACGAGATATCATCGGGACTTATAGGACTCCACGTTGTAGCCATGGATTTCTGGTTGTTATGTGAACTATTATCTTGTCAGGCTTGACCTTCACGGAAACCAGCACTGGGAAACTAAGGTCAAATGTTAGGATTGCACAAGGGGGTGCACCCTTTTCTCTTTTGTTTAGTGGTGGGGGGGGGAGGGGCACTCAAGGCCCATTAAAACTGTAGTTTCCGTTTGCATTTCTATTGAACAACCCCCTTTTTAGCGCTCTTGTTATGCCATTTACTTTTATATGACATGATTTTTTTTTAATACTTTGTCTGCGCGTAAATGGCTTTGAAAACATTGAAATGATCCCATTAAAGCTTTAAAAATGTAACAACTTTACTATGATCTTGTTTGATCTCAAAAGTCCGGAACTCAATGGGGGCATCCGACTGAGCGGGGGGTGGGGGGCTGCCCCCGTGCCCCCCTTAGTTACGCCATTGGCGGAAAAATAAATAACCGTATTATGACGTATTTCTACATCCGTTCCTTTTTTCATGTTCTGAGGCACAAACTCCAGATGAATCTTGCTGACGGGAGATGACTGTGCACCATGCACCAAGTTTGTAAACGAAAGGCCCGCTTTCTAAAAGGGCATAAAACATCCCTATGAGTTGTGGTGGTTCTGAAAGGAACCGGTGGTTAACAAGTCGACGTTTCGATCAGTATGCTCTGATCGTCTTCAGGAGAAGAAAGGGCAGCTTGGCGATCTCAATCATGTTTACATCGGTCCATTCGCGTTATCGATTTATGAGCTAGAATTTCTCGTCAAAAATAGACGGGAAAGTTTCAGCTTGAACTGGTCAGATATTCAGATGACTTTCATATACGTATAATAAAAGATAACACGTATAAAGTTTAGCAGGCCTTTTGTGATTGGTTTTGGGTTTTTCTGCATAATTTGTGTAAGCAGTATATTTGAATGTAAAAACAGCCCAGAACAATGTCTCGGATCAAGGCAGAGAAATGTTTAATTATAGCTCAGAATGACGTCTTTTTTCAAGCTAATGCACTTCCGCACGACGATTTCATTTCGCAATTGCGCGGGCTTAAACACCAGCAACCTTCACCGTCTTCGCGCAATTGGATGACGTCATTTATAAATACCAATTTTACTAATCCAATACACAGTCCAACGGCAAACATTTGACTTAAATCAATCAGCTTTAACAATCTACTTATAGAAAACGGTCTGCCTATAATTACGCAGATAATAAATACAGATTTACTAATTAAATTAGGGCTAGGTTTTTTTCTCTCTTCTTCTGCTTCTATTGTCTGTTTTGTCCTCGGTGACGGACAATGGATTAAGCATTGTTTGTGATCTTATTTATAGGTACCGTACGGTCGCTGTTATGGTGACGAGGATGTCGCCCCTATTCAACCCCGAACCAGCAACCTGCTATTGTTTGTAACCATACGCCCACATTATCATCTTGTGAAGTAATTAAGCTCTTTCCAGTTCTCTATTCGTGGCAGGACTTGTATGACTGTGGCATAGCAATAGCATTGGTTACCGAATGAAGTTCCGAATCTCAATGTGATCCTTATAACTTATGTGAACATTGGTTCAATAGTTCTCCTATACTTGGTTTTGTGTTCTATGGTTTATTTGAAGCCAGTTGAATGAAACGATTCCAAAGTAAAACCTTAATGTGTTGGTAACTTGTCTATGGAAAACGCAATTTTTATTTTTTTTATCAAGACGATAATTTTGCAAAGATACACATCTTTGGTGACTCGTTTTCTCAGCACCTTAACGCGAGGGTATAGAACACCAATGCTTCCTGCTCCCCGACAAGCAAACAAAACTAGTGAATAATCAAAACAAATTTGATTTTCAAAACAAAATCTAATTATTAATAATTTTAAAAAAACTTCCAGTGGTCTTGTCTCTCAATGTGCACCACTTAAAGACACTGGACACCTTTGGTAAATGTCAAAGACCAGTCTTCTCACTTGGTGTATCTCAAAATAAAAATGTGCACAAAACTCGATTGGTCGTCGAACTTGCGAGATAATAATGGAAGAAAAAACACCCTTGTCACACGAAGTTGTGTGCTTTCAGATGCTTGATTTCGAGACCTCACGCGTGAGGTCTCAAAATCAATTCAATATTTTACTGAAAAATTACTTCTTTCTCAAAAACTACCTTACTTCAGAGGGAGCCGTTTCTCACAATGTTTTATATACTATCAACAGCTCTCCATTGCTCGTTACCAAGTAAGTTTTTATGCTAACAATTATTTTGAGTAATTACCAATAGTGTCCAGTGCCTTTAACAAACGGATACCAAAACCAAAACCCGGATTTTTTCGTGGTCCAGGGACACTGATCGTTTGTACCAGAGATTTTTTCTTAGACCGCGCATTTTGGAATTTTTATTTTACATTCTTGTGTACGTTTTCATACTCGGCCCCTTAAGAAGTCTGTCATGAATTCGTTACTTGACTTGTAGCGGTAATTGCTAACGACGGGGTTAGTAGTGGTGTGTATTTTTCTACTTCTTTTAAACGTGTGATGTTTTTTTTCAAAACTGATCCGTTGGGTCTCTCCCTGGCTTTGTGATGGGCACGGGTAATCCATGTTTGTCTTCTCTCCCGTTCCCACAACGGTGACGTATGTCATGATTGACGCGTAGCTATGACTGAGCGGCCATTTTGTTTTTCGCAATGTTTAAGTTCATGGAGTACAAGCACCAGGGTTATACATAGTTGCGGTTATACTGGCCCGATTTGACAGTATAGTCCGATAGTGGTTTGTAAACCACACAACACCATTATTTCATGTATTTTTTTTAAACTAGTGTAATTGCTCCAACATCTTGGCAAGATGAACCTGTAAGGCAGGTTCGGGCCGAAAGATTTACTGTCATAATCTTGTCCGCATCCTGTTTGATTGCCAATGTTATTTATTTTTTACAGGTAATAGTGAAACCAGTTGAGTCCTGTTTGTAACTGATAGCACACAGCCCCACTGTGCTGCCCCCTATGGGCTAGAACACCTACTGCTTTTACATAGCCACCTTGTCCCCTAAATATGGTATCGCACCAGGCTAGGAAACACTCGCTGTCAATCATCTTTTTTCGGTCGTTATGCCAAGCATTTAAAAAATGTCATATGCAGTTGGTGGTTGTAAAATATATGTGTCCTGTGCCTTGAGTTTATGTCTGGTATTTTGTTAAAGTTATTTCAATAAAATAGTCTGACAACAATTTTGACCGTAACTGGTAATGGGTAGTGAAGTCAACTGGCAATCAACTTAAGCCGGAGTATTGACTTTCAGGTTCGTTTATACTGTATGGATTTACAGGCCTTGTGCCTGGATTTATGAGTACTCGTCCAATTTTGGACTTGTGCCCGCCTCTTTTGGGGGGCACCATGATTTCACCTGTGAATTCCTCATTGCTCAACTTACAGTTATCATTTACTCAATAGCTCTGGCAGTTGTGATCGACACGTGTAAAAGTCTCCCCCTTGTATAGGCCTTTTAGATCAAGTTGTCCGGAGTGCTGTTTGGCGGCTACCACTAGTACAGTGATGTAGCCAATACACACGCTGCACATGCATCACGGTGCGCATCAGACAGTACCCGCCTACTACCGCAACGGTTGTGTGGTTGCCGAGTTCAAAATAATTCCACAGCTCTGCTGTGTGAGTGTTTCCGACGGAAGGACGCCCGCGCATGCCCGTCCGTATAAAGGTGGTGAGTGGCGCTGCGGGTTCTTCAGTTCGTGACAAGCCAGTGGACCCGATACTTCAGACTGTGAGAGGGGAGAAAACAAACCTTGGTTTACAGTCCAGTGAGTTTACAATTGCATTTTAGACAAGGTAAATTGGCAAGAACAGAAAGGACGAGCCGAGCCACAAGGACAGTTTCTGACCGGCTGCGAGCACAGAAGACAACAAAGTTTACAGGAAAGCTGAAGACATTCGAACGGGAAAACTAATACAAGTCGGAGCGGACGGGTGAGCGGAGGAGGCAGTTAGCCCACGGCCGACCGAAGAAATCGGCGAGAGTGTGAGGGGTACCGGGGAGACGCGGAGAGAACGCTCTGGTTTAAAAGACAGACACAATGAACATGAAACTGGACAGTCTAGTGGTCACCACCGGCATGGTGTGGCTAGCAGTGCTCCTGGTGGCCCTCCTGACCGGCGCCAGTGCTAAGCCGTTGGACGAAGACGCCGGTTTCCACTACAGCAGAAAACCCAGCAGCAGTCACCGGGACTGGTTTCGTGTCCGGTCGGCGAGGACTGTGCCCGACTTTATCTCAGGCGCCTTGGAGCAACTCCAACATCGAGAAAAGAGATTCCCGAGAGTGGTGAGTAAAGTCGATTGTCACTTTATGATTTTTTAAAATCTCCCCAGGTCCCTGCTCAAATCGCAAACACCCCTCGTTAAAGTTTTTTTTGTAATAGTTTGGGTGCATGATGCTTGTAGGCATCAAGTCTACTGGGTGCTTTATGAACCAGTCCCCCCGGTACAATATCAACGAACACCTCTATAACAAGACGCCAATAATATCCGACTCATAGAAAACCCAATTATTACTCCCACAGCATTTATCCATCGTCCCTCACGGCCGAAGCTGTTATCAGGGCTGTATAACCGCTCCAGCGTGAGCCGGTTTAATGCGTTAAACTTCACACACACACACCACACACACACATCCTTACGGATCCGGTTGTGGGGTACTGCTATTGTTGTTCTATTATTCCCTTTTCTGAAGAATTCCCTTGTGGGGCCCAATTGTTCCTATTGAAATGACCTTGTGGGGTCCATTGTTCCATTGTTGTCAGGACCCCACATATGCCCTTCTGTGTGTCCACACACACACACACACACACACACACGGAGGGCTCGACTCCGCTATAGCGTTGTAGTCACAGCGTAAACGAAACATGCGGCGCACGCCACCGCGTTGTACAGGTGTCGTTAAATGTGACTTGGATGATGAGACTTATCTTGACGTGTTTAAGGCTTGGCGGTAATTACATCTCTGCCCCGGTTGCATTACAGCGAGGGACTAAATCGCTACAACCTAAATCGCTCAAGTCTCGTGCGTGCTTCCACTAGCGCGTGAATGTAGCAAAATCTCGCATTCTCACGTTCCAACACGCGCCAACTTGCACAGTCATTTTATACGCCCCCCTTGCATCGGCCGCCATCGTTGATGAAACGTGCACGCATGAGAAGCTATCATTGGCCGAGAGTTGTGCGCGGCGCGCACCACGCGTGCACGTTTCCATTGTTTTTCATCAAAGATGGTGGTCGATGACGTCATGTGCAATCCAGCTATTGTGTTGTGAAGAAACCCACGAAAGTGAAACGTATTAAAAGGCGCTCACATGATTTACTTTGTACCCCTACACGCAGTGACTAGCTTGTTATGCAGTAACACAAGTCAATTCAGCCTCAAAGAGTACAACGCATCTCAGAGGCGACACAATTGACCCACAAATTTACACAAACAATTTTTGTAATCATTACACTACGGTAACTTAAAGTTTATTACACATATTTTCGGTCGCTTTTCACACTGTTTACTATATTCATTTACGTCGTACCCATAGAAAAACTTCGCTCCCTACCGGTGTTTAACAAGCGTATCTTAATAATCGCCGATTTTACCATTTTCATTTTCATCGTAACAATCTTTCGGATTTACTTCCCCCGAAAACACTTAAAGTAACCATCGAAAATATTTTGCCGCCGGAAGTTTGATTAAATAATAAATAAATAAATACTAATCACTATTTCCTTACCTTTGCGGGAAACTATTCACCTTGTATCCACCTTGTAATTATTTGAACCACTGCAGACAAGATATGAAAATTTAACCAATCTACCAACAAACAAACGAAAAACTTTTTGGAAAAGCACTTGCCCGTTTTTAAATAATCCATGGGCGTAATATTAGTGGAAAACGTACGGTAAACCAAGATCGAAATTTTAAATTGCATACCTACAGCTAAAAAAAAAAAAGCTTGGAAACTCTTCAATAAATCAATAAAATAAAGTGTTTGCATTTCTGCCACGTCCAAAAGTGAACGTCAAATAAATAAAAAATTAATAAAAAATATTGGAAAAACTCCGCACACGCGAAGACCGCGGTTATGTTGGGCTTTTTTTTAGCCTCGGTATTTTGGCGTTCCCCGGGACGGTATATATAGCCACTGAGCAAGTATCCCTAACCAACGTAACACACAAAACGCAGACAGTGTGGAAAATGACCTTCTTGAAACCACTATCGATCCTGGAAAATGTGACGAAAGAGCCAGTGTAAAGGGCCTGTCCGATATCATTATCCCCTAACCTAATCGATATAGTGCACGTCTAATCGAATTTCATCTCGTTTGCGTTGTTTGCAGTAAGTCAGATCGTATAGCCTTACGTTGCCCGGTGTTATAATGCAATCGCTTCTGGGCAGACCCATTTCTCTTGACAGTCATATCTCAGATCCATACTCCAATATTTTTGTTGTTGTTGCTAGGTCTTGATTCAAATAATGAACCTGTACTTCACCCATGTCACAAGTCACAACAGTAGTTTGCGTTGAGAGGGAAAAACCATCCGTGATTAAACTCGTACGTAAATGATCGTAACTTGGCCCGTGTAAAAAACAATTGTTTCCGTAGTTTACGTTCAATGGATAAAACCATCCGTAAGTAAATGCTACCGTAACTGATCGAGTACTGATAGCTTACCACAGCTGAATGCCCTATGAAGTTCACATAATGTTTAAAAGACATTGGACGGACGGATGTAAATTCAACTGAAATATACCTTGAGCTGGCGGCGCGCTCAAGTGGTAAACGGAATAGGATTATTTCCGTCAGTCGATCAAATTTCATCCGATCGGGCTTAATACCCTTGACGCGTCGACATTTTTTGGACATTCACGCCCAACCCGAAGAACCTGGACTTGTTCCGGAACAGCCTTGATTGTTATCTCAAAATATGTATAGCGATTTGACGGTCCTTGTCAATGGTCTGCAATGCACCGGGCACGGTCACACCGATCCATGCTAAATATTGACCGACTAGTAGTCCGGACCGACGCCGATGTGTTTTTTCTCGTTGCCGGGGGGCACACCCTCGCCGAGCCCATCCATGTGAACTTATTTATAAGCTCTCTGGTGAAAACCGTGGTCCTAATCTAAGCGTGCCTATCATAATCCACAGATTGGGCAATCCCTCTGTTGGGTTTGATTGGCATGTGTGAGTGATGACCTAATCACTGGGTCTATATACCTGAGTCTATATGCACGCAGGTAAGACTAGACAAATAATGTACATTGCGTCATGTATACCCATAGACGCAAAAGATCGTCGTTTGGAAGAAAATGAGACGAAAAAAAATACTTTAAAAAGCAAAATAGTAGATGGGCTTTTATTTCTGTATTTTGTTTTTGGTTTAACAAATAAATGACAAATCGCAATTGTTTTTTTTATATTTTTTTCAATGCTTTCTTGGTTTACAATTGCGATTAAACGAAAGCTATAGCTGGCTAATAATTTAGAATTATTATAATAAATTGATTATTAAAGGACTGTATTCTTAATTTATGGGAAAAAAATATTGTGAAAGTTTCATTGGGGGTCGGGGGTTGGAGGAGCTTTATTTAAATTAAAAACAAATATCAAAACGGAATTTCGTTTAATCCTCTCTACAACGTATTCCCTCTCCGACGTGAAATGTTCCCGAAATGTTGAATTTAGGTCAGCGAGATTAAATACCGTGACCTTGATTCATCTGCGTGGAATACTCAGAGACACCAGCAGTCGCCCTAATAAAAATAACGTTTTCATTCCCTTCGGATTTCTTTAGTTCATTTCATTATAGAAGCTTTTACTCAGAGAATAGCGATTCAAGTTTCCGCCCTGCCTACCTTCCTTCGTTCGATATGATTCATTCATTGTTCAAATTGAGATATCAGGCCAACAAAAAAAAATGTTCATTGAAGATTATCAAGGACAGTATAAAAAACACAACCTCGGTCCCGCGATTCATTATAATGTGTAAACAGACGTTCCTTTCTTTATTGAATCCGCCGGAGTCAATAAATAAAAAAAGCGCGCCAAAGTTTAATGGATAGCTGATAAAAGGTTGTGTGCGTTTCCTATTATGTCAGGGATTGTCTGCTGTTGATAACACACAAAAAAACTGGGATGGGGGAGAATAGGAAACGACCGCACCTTGAGGCGGAGACTACGTCCGTCAATGACGTCATCACAAAGCGAAAACGTCGACGTTGTTGTAAAGTGTCGCTAAACCATCAGATTGTGTACTTTGTCTAAACGTTGCGTCCGACATTTACAAAACGTGACGGGACACAAGAAACCTTTTACAGTCGACAATTTACACAATTCTTTTCTTCAAAATTTTTTTTTTTTAAGAAAAAAAAGAAGATAAAAATGTTTTCTTTCTTGTGAAATTAACTGAGTATTAATTTTGTTTCGTTTTATCCTAAAACGATGTGTGATAAATAGTCAGTTGTAGAACACTCACAGGCACGTCCGATGGAATATGAACCTGCTGGTTATTATTACGCAAACAAAACAATAAAAAAGTGGGCTTATTACATTCATCTCCTAAGAATCACGCGCTTTAGATGTGTATAGTTCATTTTGTGAAACCATGAAGGTAGCAATATGGTGAAACATACAGCCGTGCAAGTGACAAACCGGGAGCGTTATAGCGTGTTTCACGTATAACGATGGTTTCAGACCTGTTGTCTCGTTATAACGACGTTTTGAAAACAGTCAACGGGGGGTGACAGATTTAATGACTCACATCCCATACTGCGCTACATCAAACAATTTGTGTTGCGCGTCTTAAGCGTGTCTTCAGAGGAGATTATTACGCAATATCAAAATTAAATCACGCAGGAAGGTCATGAAATGATTTTAACATATTACTGTGTCCTCAAATTTTAAAGACATATATTTAAATGTAATGAAATGTCTCATCCTCATTTACATAAACCGTTTTATATTCAAAGCGCGAATGACTGCTCATTTATACAGATGAACAAACTTTTGCATCACGCTATCGTGCGATTTCACAATTTTGTTCACTCGAAATAGAAGCAGAATCCAAAGTGTATTCCCCATCGAGTAGAAATGAGGAAACGAAACGTCAGATCAAAATGTCAAGAATGAGAAGCGCTCAAAGAGGGGTTCTGACCCCGAAACCAACCCCCCCCCCCCCACTGCACGAGACGATGATACAAATGTTGGCATATTCCCTGAAAACCCCAAATATGCTATCATCTCGCTTAAAGGAACATTACAGAATTGGTTTTTGCTAACAAAACAGTTGCTGGCAGTGTAAGCCCTTTATTTAATCCACCATACATAAACTGACGAACCTGTAGAAGTTTGAGATCGATCGGTCATCTGGGTCACGAGAAAATAGTGAAAAACCGATTACACATTTGCATGAAATCATATAGATTCAACAAATGAATAAAACGCTCACTGAGCGATAAACTCCAATCGGAAAATTAGTTTATTAATTTCTCATCAATATGACATTTCAGACAGAAATATTTCAAGGGATGTTTTCTACTATCATCATTATTAGACCGTGTAAGTTTTATGTAAATCTGTGATCAAAAAGTATATTTTACAAGTTTTCTTCTTACCAATTCTGTAATGTTTCTTTAAAGATTACGCAAAGCAACATTTATTAGACAAAAGTTCAAGCTTGTCAAATATCGAGTTCAAAGCGATACGTTTCAAACTGGAAGCTCTCTTGGGTATCAAGTTCAACCCAGTACCAATCCTCATGAGATATGATCTCCGGCTGAAACGCTGTTAAAGTGGAGTGAAAAGTAACATTTGGAGACTGTCACAAATTGCCATTGCTTGTACGGTCTTAATTGCCGCACTCGAAAAACGTGAATTAATTGCCTTACACTGTTTTCACTCAAACGTGACCACCTAGTTTGGTGGAATTTTTTTCACAGGTTGGTTGTATAATGGTGTATTTAAAGAAAACCATGAGGGTGGGAATAAATTTACCCATTCCCCCCCCCCCAAAAAAAAAAAAAACTTATGATGTATATTACTTTAAGTGGGGCATGGTGGGGGAACATTTTCTTATGTGACCAAATTCTTGAGCCCCGTGCGGTCGTTTTTATCTCATGTTGTTGTCCTCGTGTTTTGATCGGACGCGGGAAACTCAACTCCAAGTGTAGATTCAACGGGAACCAGGAAAGAATGTTGAACCTGGATTCTGGATGTGCGTTATCTCAATACGGTAAAATACCCCGGGGGATGTTTGCCGTTGCGTGTGGTGACTGGGCCTCGCGGCTATCGGACACAATAATGCAGGGATATTTTTTTTTATTTTTTTATTTACGATTAAGACAGGCAGCACCGTTGTTCCTCTTTGTTCTTGAGCTATTTTAAATACTTAACACGGCTTGATGAGACGAACATGTTCGGCTGACATGGGAAGATTTGGGTTTCTGCAGCGGTTAGTTATTCCGGTGCACCTTTCAACTAAGCGAATATTGCCCCCCCCCCGCCCTCTTCAATCGTGACCCTACGGCCAAATTAGTCCGCGGCACCCATTCATCACATTCATGGATTTTTTCTTCTTTTTGAACGGGCGTTTAAGTGAGTCTTCAATTCCAATTGAAATGCATTTTATTGACAACCCCCTATGATCGCTTAAGGGTTCCATAAAGTGTTCACTCGTCCATGTTTCGCCGGGGACGGTTTGTTAAATGTCAGTGAATCATTAACACGTGGGAGTGTAATGATTTGCATAATGTTGGTTTAGCAAGACGTATGGCTTAATTTTAATAGCTAAAAAAATTGCAATCCATCAAAATCACAAGTCGAGTTTATGTACTATACGGAGCCTCGGCCATTCTAATAGCGTGAGTCCGGTTAGAGACTTCAACACGATCTAGCAGCTAAGAGTGCTCAGATTTTGGGTTTAAATTCTGTACCAAACTGCCGTTGGGTTGTGGATGCCGTCAAAAAAGAGCTTTATTTTTTGTTTAAAGTAAAAACGTTGAGGTTCGTGTTGAGCATCAGGGTAACACGTGCTAAAACAAATATTAAGTTTTTGCAAATTTGTTTCGGTTCTGTTCGGGGACATTAGTGTTTAAATTCGATGGATAGTTCAGAGACGGCCACAGGAAAGGCCCATCAAGGCTCTACTGCGTGCACGTCTGTTTTTAAAACCATCATCAGTGTCAGCCCGTGAGCAATAAACTTGCCCTATAATCAAGTCATCATTGTCAAGTGACACTCCCCTTCGCCCACCTCGCGTGGACGTTTTCTCTTTGATGGGACCCCATAACTCATGTGAATGTCCCGGTTTCAATGTTGCGCAAAATACTGTAAATTGATTCACTTTAAAGTGCGCGCTGGACGAGTTCTGTCTCCCCTAACAATCGACCAAATGTTGTTACAACACGCACGTACTTTAACACAAACATTGCTATGTTAACTGCAGTTTTATTTGAATATTGAGGCACAGTTTTATTTTTGAGGGGCAGTATAAGTTCGCTCTACCCTTTGTTTTCCAGGATATTAAAAAATAAACGTCTACGGACGTTTGAGAAACAGTGTGTTGTGTTTACAACTCAACTGGTGTTCGCCTTTTGCACGTGCTCGATTCACATGAGTTTTTTTTTATCCATGTTCGAAAACACACACCTGTTTAAAATCTAGTCTATTTTTGCAGGGGTATTAAAACAGAGTCTCGAGTTTGAAACCCTCGTTTGTTAGCCTACATTGCAGGGTACAGGTCATCCCTTGGCAATTCAAACTCACCCCCGTCGTTTGTGTCGGGATTGCCGGTGAATAATTCCCCCCTTTTTTTAAACCGATCTGACAATGAGCGAGGTTATTGCTTCGGGTGCATCACGCTCCCCCCCCCCCCCGTCACTGAATCGCCTCCAACTGGGGTTCTCATTGCGAACCGCGTTTCACTTGAAATTCATAGAACCCCCCCCCCCCCTGATTCACGAGGAGAGAGATGCTCATTCGTTTGAAACCAGTCAGCATCCATAGATTAGTGTGAACAAAAAAAACATCAAATTGACCTTATTTTTTAATAGAGCAAGAGGACGCCCTCTTTCTCCTTTCAGTGTCAAACACGGGTTGGCTTCACAATGGAGTCGGTCTGTTCTGTTTTGTAGAAAGAGATAATGCTGGTGTAGAATCTAATGCTCGTTATAATCAAACGCACATTTTTGGTTTGTCTCACTTTCGATTGGCGTTCAGGGAGAGGCGGGACATCAACAAAAATGTTGTTGTTATTATGGTTTAAAAATACTGAAAAGTAAAATATGTGCAATATTTGCATCGGGGATAAATAATTTATTAATTTATTTATTCTTTTATTATTAAAACAAACAAAAAACTGCACCTACGTGTGACCAATTAGCACTGTACACTCGTTGACTTCCCGAGTCTTGCAGAGATAAAATCCATCGAATATTACTCGGGACTGAGATTTGGACTGAGGGGTGTTTCTTCTCAAATCGCACATTGCTCTGTACGCGACGGGGTTCGAAATCACCCAAGTGTGAATTTTTTTCGGGTGGAACCCCCAAAATCTTACATTTCGGAAATTAAAAACTGTTTGATACAAATGACTACTAAATAAGCGGTTTATGAGATTGATTTCCTCGTTAACATGTGTTTCTCTTTTCTGTTTTTCTTTCTGTTTGCAGCCAATGGGTATCAAATGTAATGCGGATACCAATTGTCCGGCAGATCATTGCTGCGCCATGAAACTCGGCAACGCAGTCTGCATGCCACTCCTGAGCCGGGGCCGGACGTGCATCGTCAACGGACCGTCCGCGTACAGGCCCACAGTACTCTTCACCCAGTGCCCTTGCAACAGTTTACAAGAATTATCGTGTGCCCGCAGAGGGGCCGGCAACAGGGGAGTCTGCAGCTAGACCACAGCTCCACTATTGTAAAAATAGTGACAGAACGAGTCCAGCTTTAGGTTATTATTGTAAAACAAAACAATGAAGATTCAAAGTTGACACGAACTGCAGCTATGAATGGCAGCTGAATTGTAAAGCGACACGATGGACGGATACCTCCTATGGGAGCTCCTCCCTTCACTTCAGAACTTGTAGATGACGCGACGGATATCCCCTCAAGACAAATCAAGACGTCCCAAAGTTTGAAGCACCGCTTGTACAGTATAGCTCAGCGTATCCGCACACTGCACGCACTCGTTGGCCGTAGTCGCACCGCCACGCACACGCCGTACGTCCAGCACACAAACATTGACGACAATACTTTGCCTTTTTTTTCTCTCTCAATGACGTCCTTCGCAAAAAAGGTGAAAAATACTCGAAACGGAGGACCTTGGCCTGTGAACTTCTCTTCACTTTAATTGTTCCACCCGCGGGTTTCTGAAGAGGTTTTTTTTTCTTCATCCGAGTGGGAACTTTGTTTACAGGAACGTGTAGCTAAGAGTGGAGAGCACTGCAGAAGCGACTGGAGCGAAGGCTAAAACGGCCTTGTCTCCCCCATTCAGACGCAGTGACTCAATACCATGCCGACATCGTTTGATGTGAATTCTTTTTCTCTCAGCGATCTTCAAGGTGACATTCACAATCTGCAGTGAGTCTGGCTCCCTCTCCATCCATCATCGACGAAGACGCTATAACTGAAATGACTGACTAAAAATCCCGATATAGATGCCATTTGTTAATATTGATATTATTATTATTTTGTTCCTCCCAAGTAAGGAGAGAAACACTGTTACAATGCGGGTATTAGAAGCACGGGAACATTCCCGAAATTTAAACAAAATAGTGTTCATGAGCTTTCAGAAAACGTAACGTCAGTTTCTTTCCGAGCTTGGAAGAAATCTGCTCCTTGAACGGAGGCTAACAATGCTCATGTGATTGGAGAGATGATTGCCTTTACTAATAATTAATAGCACCGGTGCTTTGTTGTGTATATTATGCTTTGCATCCCTAAACTATATACGAAAAATGCCATGTAGAAAGCTCCTTTATCATGCTGCCGCCATCTTGGTCTTGTTTCCTGTGTACAACTGGTGATAAACCTATACTCGTTTTGGGCCATGCTCCATGCTCTGTGGCGACGCGGCCATCTTGAGTATTCTGGTCAGAGGAACCTGTGTCTTCAAACTGAGGCTGGTTTGGAAATTGTCTCTTTGGCCTTTCTGTACAAAGAAATAAGACGGGGGTCTAATTAGTCATGTCCCTTCCTCACTAAAATGAAAACGAGTAGTTATTATTGCTATTGTACACGGGGTACGTGATACAAATTGTGGCGCCAAATAAAAGTCAAAAACCTTCAGGAGTTAAATATTACAATAAGTTATTGTTAACTTGCCTTCTATGTCTAATCAGATGGCTTCATCGCAAGGACACTTGTGTAACACCAGTGTAACACTGGTTAAACGCCAGCAAGATTTGGTGTAACGCCAGTACGGAACCAATGGAACACCAGTGTAACACTGGTGGAACACCAGTAATACACTGATGCAACACCAGCTGCATGCCACCGGTGAAACACGGGTGTGACATTGGTGAAACACCGAGATAACACTCGGTCTGGAATGTGTTTGTGTTGTTCAGAGTAATTAAGCGGGAAATAAATTATTATATAATAATACATGTATATAGTGACTATACTGTACATAAAATGTACTGACAAAGTATGTACTCTGCCAAGTTTACACGCTGCTTTACTTTGTGCACAAAACCACGCGCTACGATGAAGTATTATTTTAAAGGTAATTTTAATTTAATTTAGTTTACCTCACAGAACAGCTTAAGTTTTAAACCTATTTTTAAAGTCACAGCAAACTGATAATGTGTGACGTTAATGATACCAAAAACCAGTGAAATATCAGTGTATTTTCGTTCACGTGAAATTAAGTATTCTTTACACGGAATTCATACTTGACGAAATTCTACATTTGGAAAAGAAAATCCATTTGTTATATTTATTTACTGTTACTATTCACTGCGGATTTTTTTTCCTCTCTTTTTTTGTTTGTCTTTCTTTCTTCGCAGATACAAATATTTTAACCAGGCTAACGTTATCGAGCACTTCTGCACATTATAATTTATTTAATTAGGTTTCGTGTATGCTTTGCGTTATGGTTGGTTGCGGAATGATAATGCACCTTGTTGACAACGAACGCACTGCATCGGCATTCGTTCCGTCAACACACACACACACTGTGTCGTCCGAGCCGGTCCCCCTCCCATCCAGAATAAATTGAGTAGTTTTGTAATTTGTAAAGTCGTACCCGCCCGTACGTCCTCGTTCGCTGGAGCGGTACGACGTTTCGTTCACAGCGTGATGGCACGGGCACAGTGAACTCAGACCTAATACACGCATTAGTACACACAAGCATCCAGACCATTATTATTAATCGATCACACATTAGGCCTTGGACAGTGTAATTGGTGCTCACCACAGACAATAACGGTGAGGAGGAAATTTGACTTGTTTTTTTGTGTGTTTACAAACAAAATGATTGAAAACATCGCCTGTGTGTGTTTTTGTTTTGCCTCCTCATGCAAAACAAAAAACAGTTATCGTTAAAAGCTTCGGAGCTGTCCACAAGTCCGAAATTAGTTTTAAGACTTCGTTATAACAATGATTGTACTTTGTACTAGGTTTTCCCTTTCAATTTCGAACAGTGTTCGTATTCAAGTTTTGCGTTATGCGCTTTCTGACTTGTGCTTTTCATACAGGCCTGTAAAAGTAGAAATCCGCACGGGACATAGTTTCTTCGTGGTCTGACTCACGATTCATGTCCATTTAAAAAAATCATAAAATGGCAATCCTTGGTCATTACAAAATAATGAACCGATTGTAGGTATAAGGACGCTGGTCGATACTTTTGAGAACATCAACGCATGTGTTACCTTTCAATATGACGTCTGGGTCCAATTGTTTACAAAAACAAAATTAAGCGAAATTTGCAAGCTTACCCCAAGGCAACAACAATAAAAGATATTGTATTCATTCCATTTCCGTTGGATCATTGGTTGTTTATCATGACCTACTCGACTGCCTTCCAATTTGGAACAGGCTTGAACATTAATAAAGGGTAATCAATTAATGCGGAATTTGGAACAAAATTCAAATTAAAACAAACAACGGGGAATGAGTGACTTTGCAACCAAATTTTAATTTTCGAATGAGGTGCACATCAAGCTCAGCACTGAAAAGTTCAAAATAGATTTCTTATGGACAGGGAGGGGAACATCCCTGGCGCTTGGGTGTTTCTTATTTTATTTCATCAGCAAGGACAAATAACTTGTCAACCCAAGGTTGCTGAAATAAAGATGTATCGGTCTGCGGGCAAACAAAAAAATACTGCGACCGTGAAGAAAAAAACAAATTATGAATTTGATTGCATTTTCAAAAAAGACTTATATAATAATATAAAAAAAGTCGTTAGAAAGGGATGGACGAGTTGTTGCTGTTGTCGAAATTGGCCCGTCAAGCCTGTCCACTCATTGAATTCAATATACTTTTAAGTTAGTTTATTAAGTGGTTATAAAGGTACAGAGCAACTTATAGTCCAACCATTTATATCATATTGAATTTATTCCCCTTTCCTTAAAGACAAAGCCTTCCGACCCTTAAAAGATAGCTGAAACGAAAATGGCCAACATTTCAGTTCAGAACTCGCTCCTGCATGCTTTTACAGAAAAATTCCCTCAAAATTAATCAAAGTTGCGCTATTTAGAGAAAAAAAAGGCACCGCCCATAAACAAAAATCAGTTACACAATGGCTCCAAAATGTAAAAAAAAAAATAAACAACGCTGCTTAATTAACTCATAATTAAACTAAATTTAAACACAGTACAACTGTCATCAAGATGTGTATAATATTAATTGGTTCCCTGTGTACGTTGATAGGTAACATATGGTTGTAAATTATGATTGTGACTAAATTATTGATTCTTTAAATTATTATTCAGTACCAGAGCTTAGATGTATTCAGGTGACTTGAATTGTTAAATGATAATAAACAAATCATACTAAAATCGACACGACTGAAACGAGATGTTGCTTATGTGTAGAGATGACGTATAAGAAGTTGTTTTGGTTACTGTTCACCTGTAGGAAAGTCTTGAAGAAATTCTTTTTTTTTTTTTAAATATTTTATCCACCACCCCCCCCCCCCAATTGAATATTGGTTAAATATTTTTGTCTACTCGATTGGAAAAGGTGATCCATAAACCATCTGAACTATATGGGGGTGATTTCCACGAAAGACGTCCCATGTTGGATAGCTGACGTCAATGTTAATTGATCGATACTCAAGGGGTGTCAGATTGGTCCCCCAGGTTCTATCTGTACCCATCACCTTTTTTTCTCCACTTTCTTATAGTTGTCATTTGCATTTATTGTTACCGTTCTAATTTATGAGGGAGTTCCTCAATCCACAAGACGTTAAAAGATAAGTCAAGTTTTCGAGGACGGTTTCATTTGACTTTGGAGCTCAATTACCTTATAGGCCAAAAAGGTAGTTAGTAGACGTGATCACATGACCTTACAATGAGACTCTGTGAGAGATACCGCGTTGGGGTCAAGCGAGGTCGCTGCTGATAGTTACCCTTTAAAGTCTTCAAGCCTAAACACGTTGAGCTGAAAGGCCATTTTGTAAATTTTAAAAATACTCTCCGATAAGGTAATGACGATAGTCAAAACCTGAAAGACGAAACGTTGTTTTAAAAATCCGGTCTACCTACAGTCCATGTCGAAACCTTGAAATAGAAGGGGCGTGTCCGAACTTCTTTTTAGGGTACAACAGAAATCATGCAGGGGCTTGACTTAAACCTGGCCTGACAATCCGTAATTAATTGCTTCTCGTTTGCTAACTTGTTAACTGCCCATTTTGGAGATGGGGGAGGCGGAAACCAGTCTATTTACCTCAATCTCCCATCCCCCGGTGTACCATAACTTAAGGCTAACCATAAAAGATCCATCTCGAGATTCAAACTGGCAGCCTGCTTTATTTACCCCCCTTTCGCACCCACCGTGGTTGAGAGCCCTTAAAGTCTGCACCCGCCCCGTAAAAAGCGAAACAAAAATAGGGGGTGGGAGTGGAAGGCGTCACCCAACATCGACAGCTCTCCTGAGAACCATAATGGTGTTGCGTAGGTTGATAGTGCCTGGAGAGACTTGGCTTTGCCCGTTAGATGCATGACTATGTCAATGCATAACCCTCCCCAACCCCATTCTACTCTATGCTCCTAGAACTGGGTCGATTTACGCGAACTTGTTTAGTTATTTGATCTATTTACGAGGTGCCGTGAAATATCTAAGTTTACGATCGATAAGTCGTATTTAAAATGTGTCAGTTTGCTGGGAAATAGTCAACATTTATACAAGGTTTGTAGAGGCGTAGTTGTTGAGTTAAAGGAACACCACATAATTGGTTTTTGCTAACAAAACAGTTGCTGGCAGTGTAAGCACTTTATTTAATCCACCATATACATAAACTGACAAACCTGTACAAGTTTGAGATCGATCGGCCATCTGGGTCACGAGAAAATAGTGAAAAACCGATTACACATTTGCATGAAATCATATAGATTAAACAAATGAATAAAACGCTCACTGAGCGAAACAATTCCAATCGGAAAATGAGTTTATTCATTTCTCATCAAATATGGCATTTCAGACAGAAATATTTCAAGGGATGTTTTCTACTATCATCATCATTAGACCGTGTAAGTTTGATGTAAATCTGTGATAAAAAGTATATTTTTACAAGTTTTTTTCTTACCTATTCTGTAATGTTCCTTTAATAATAGTATGGGAAGAATGTTGCAGAAAGTCAGTTGCGCAATTCACTGATAGAATGACAGCAACCGTTGCGCAATACTTATGACAGAATTCGCAGGTGGGGATCTGCGCAGTTCGTGTGTAAATCCAAGAGTGATGCACGGGTTACAGCAACAATTCAAAACAAAAAAAGCGCACTTTGGCGATCCAACTTCCTAGTTGGCAAAGGGCATGTAAAGAAATCAGCGAGCAAATTTAAAACAAATTGTAGCCATCCATTCATTTCGATTCGCTTCTTTTGTCACAAAGAGCTTGAGCGAAGAGAAAATATAGAAATTAAAACTAAGAAACTGTGTCCTTAATGCTCACCTCTGAATATGTGCTAAATTTTCTTTAGAAATTATTAAGTTTATAGATGTAATCATTCTCAACGTTGGATTTGGGGGTTTCCGTAACTTAATATTCTCAACAGTACCTTTTGTGATGTCAACATTGCTAGTTCACGATGGGATCGACCACGAGAGGGTGCTATTGCAGAGCTGTGAACATAAGCCCTTATCGAAACCACGGCTTCGGCTTTGGGCTCCGTCAGTAACTCTGAAAACGTACACTTTCGGTATCCGGGAATTCAAACAGGCGGTCGGTGCTAAGCCAGTGCTGGAGCATAAAATACGTGGTTTCGAAAATAGCTATAGAGTTTGGCTATGTGTACAAAAAAATACCCTCCGAAGACTACAAAATGGCCGCTGGAAGTTTATTAACTCAGTTTCTAGTATACATAAATGCAACTGAGGAGGAACCAGACTATTTATGGCCGTGTTTCTAGTTTATACATTGTACCTTGTACCTAGGCGTCGTTCGTCCACTATAGAATGTAGCCCTGTGTCAGACTCGTTCATGTTGTTCTTTCCTCAGCCGTACTGGTCAAGGTCTAAGACCTGAGGTCTTCCCTGAGGTCTTATTCGCCAAATAACCCCCTTTTGTGTGTGTGTGTGGGGGGGTCCTACTCTGGGTTGCCATTCTGTGGTTCTTATTGTACAACCGTCGTCTGTCATCCTTGCTACATGCCCTGTCCATTTCCATTTCATATTTCTTGACATGTTTGTGATGTCTGTTGCCATCTGTTACCTTTGTTACTTTTGTTTTGACAACCGAGTTAATACAGTATAAGATGTCCACTGTTGTAATTATAGTTTCGTGATTGTTTATACAAAATGATTCCAGTATTTTAAAAGGACATTGGATAGGGCATGCTACAGTATCGTATTGTCTAAATTGGCTTTGGTTGACGCTTGAGATAATATTGATGGACGTAGTCCCCGCCACAAGGTGTGGTCGTTTCCTATTTCCCATCTTAGTTTTTTTTTTTTATAATTATGCTCATTTTGTTTTTGCCCATTAATTAACAAACCATCCAGAATAACTCAAAACGCGGCAACCTTGGTGTTATACTAACGACGTTGAACCATTATTTAAATTGCGGCCAAATAATTCGTTGAAAATTAAAACGATTGGGATCTTGATGACCCTCTAGCTATTGCAGAGAATTTCAATCATTGCTTTGTTATGATTGGCCAGGAATAACAAACAAAATGAACAGATACCACAACAATACTGTCCCATATTACAGAAATGTACGTGGATATACAACTGTTTTTGTAACTGATTTCATATTATAAACACTACGTCCATTGTAGCCATTGAACATATTTGTTAGTGGGTTTGGAGGTAAGGCTCAGGCTGTCAGGCTTAAATGCCACGCAATAAGGGAAAACATCTACGGGAAAAGAAAAAAAAGCATCGACGGAATATTATGCGACGCAAAAACAAATAAGCGACGCAAAAGAAAATGCGACGCAGAAAATAAAATGCAACGCAAAAAAAAGCGAAATAAAGGAAAATAAAGGTGGCACTTAATAATGGAGCACCATAGTATTAAACCACCTGAAACAAATATCTTTGCCGTTTAGGAGCCGGTGGGGTATTGTATTGATTGCTAAAGGGTCATTGACCAGCATCTTACGGCAGATGATGGTGGCTACGTGCAGGTAACAATCAGCTCTCATCACAGTATTGCCCGATACACACTTCACTCTGAGCTGTCTTGATGGTGTTATATCGAGGAGGCTGTTGAGTCGGCTCTCTATGGACGCTTCTTTAACCTGTCAGTTGATGACCGTGGTCTCCAAGTGTGTACTAATAGCTTCACAATTAAAGGGTGTAATGACAGTTTGCTGTACGAGAGTTTGGTTGACAACCCAGGGTTCTCCGAAGGGAGAACAAAAAAAATGATATCCTCAATGGGAGGTGTGGGTTCCGATTAGGGTATAGGTTTATTCCAGCTGGGATAGTTTGGTTGTCGGTGGTTATAACCATTTCTCAGGGTGTGTTGATGAAATTTAAGCATATATTTCTGAGATTATTATAGTTTGACTAAGCCTGTCTAGTTTGTTTCCTATTAACCGGGTTTCAACGCGTTTTGTATCTGTCCCGTTTACGGTTGTTGTGTTTATTGCGCAAAAGGCAATTTTAAACAGACTGTTTTTAGATTTAATAAGTCTGAGCAAACTGTAATCCAAGAAACTTTACGTTCACCTTTGACTTTTTGCCTCAGGGACAATTCTGTTGACAGCTGTCACAAAAATAGATCTTTAAATCCATCCCAGGATTCATAAACATTACCATTAGCAATACGTGTATCCCAATGGAACATTCATCATTAATTTGTTAAAATCGTTCTTGTCAAGCTTGGAAAACTGATAGATATAACGAGAAATCAATAAACGAAAATTGATAATATTGATCACAATTGGCAAGGCAGGATAGTGATGTTTGGTGTCCGGTCTGTTGGGAGACAAGAGGGTCACTGCTGTTTCCCTCAAAACTGTTGTCTGATGAAGGTCTTGTAACAAAGTCGACTACCTGGGAGAAGTTGAGAGTGTCGGTTATGTTGCATAAGGGATTGATTTAATGTGAGGTTGAAATCGCCAAGTAAATTAAACTGCATAATATTGTGGAAGAATGCTCGAAACTCTATCCAGAGATTGCTTGAGTTTGTCCATGAAATCGGAATCAGCTGAAGGTGGTCTGTAAATGCAGTCATTGAGGATCTTGTCTTGTTTGGTTAGGGTCTCGATCCGTTGAATGTCTATGTCCGTATTCAAGGAATCTCTACACATTGGATTTAGTTCTTTCTCGCATGCATTTTCAATTTAAGTTAATGCATTAATAAGAATGCCACCTCCATTGCGATTTCTGTTTTGTGGAACGAGGAGTCAAACAACCCGAGGATAGCGGCTACAGGTATACGGCTACGACTGTTGTTGAGGGCGTTGCTAACCCATACACTTCAACGCAGGGTGATGCGGCGATCCAGCCGTAGCCATAGCCGGAGCCGCCTATTCGGACACGGCCCAGGTTTCTGTGATGAAAACGTTTATTTATCGATTGTTCCCAAAATGTGTCAGTTTGTTGACGTTGCTGCGTGCACTGAGGAGCAGATTATCTCTTGTCAGTTGAACTTCTGGAGTCAGGGGGTAATGATGAAAATTCTCATGTCCGGAGACCATGATGAACTATCGTTGCTTGATGTAAGGATTTGAGGTTCTTAGTATCGTAGAATCACTAGTTCGTAGATTGAAATTTGTGTTTTGTGTTGATTAAAACCCCAACGCGGCACCTAATTGGGACAAACGTAACGCGCTCTCGCTGACGTTGTCAGCACATGCTTCCAAGATTTTTCCGTAGGTTAAAAGGGTCTGTTTTTTTTTGTTTTTTCCAACGATTTCTTTATCCAAGTGTGTTGTTTACATGTCCAGATATTGCATGGGTAAAGTGAAGCTTGGTTTGCTTAATTTATGGGGAATGCAATGACGGATGTCTCGCCAAGAAGAGTTGTGATTTTTGGAAGGGAGGTGAACTCAACACCACGCGAGGATGCAGCATAGGTCCTCGGTGGCTGTAAGAATTAAACAGCATGGACACACCCAGTCAGATGAAGCAGTTTCTGGTAGAATTCTGCAGCATTTGAAGGCACAGAACACGTTTGGTAATGACTCTGAAAATTAATGGCAATAAAAACTTACTTGGTAAGAAGTACAGCAGCCTTGGGTAGTATAATGAATTTTGAGAAACTTTTAACTTCGAAGTACTACGGTTATGGAAAATATATCACTTTTTATTCCCCCCAAAATTTGAATATGAGAAGCGTTTCTGTCGAAACGCTTCTCGGACTGTGTATTCCTATGGGGA